>BSBK01006751.1:40000-430000 GCA_027943335.1 Chamaecyparis obtusa | reverse complement strand
GCGAGTATGGTATTCTCATATTAGACCGAGATCAGTGACAATGCAACACCTAAACGAAGGATTTAAATGATGAAAGCAATAAAATATGAATGCAAATTAATCTATTTTTTTTATTTTTGATGCAATAAGATGAGAAAAACTGATAATAAATTAATCTAAATGGATTGAAATGATATGCAAATTAAGCTAACAATGATATGAAATATGAAACAAGAATGAATTGAAAACAAGATTGATCTTACAAAACGTTGATTCGCAAGAAGCTTGATAATTCCTCTTATGTCAATTCGGCAGAGTAAGTATGCAAATTCTGTGGATGATTTGTAAAGAGCTGAGCCTTGATTTTATAGAAATCTAGGGCTTGAAGATGCATGGAAAAAGTCATAAATCACTTTTGATGAACTCGGGTTGATTTTTGAGTTAACAAGAAATTAGAAATAGATAACTCATAAAATCATGCAAAATCATGCAAGAACAGCTTTTTAACTTGAACCAGAAGTTGAGATCAGCTTTCAACTCAAAATAGATGTTGAGTTTCGAAAAGATAACAACTTGAATTGATTTTATGATTTAAAGTTTAATTGCTCTTTGAATGTGCACAAATAATCATGAATTAATTAAATAAATAAAGTGATTTATCTTCAACTTAACTGATTTTAAATTTAAAAATAACTAATTTGTGGGTTAATCAATTATTTTAATCAAATTTTTATTCAAAACTATATTATTAAATATTGACAACTTGGATTTAATCAATTAAATAAATATTTAATCAATTATTCGTAGGAGATTTGATTTATTGTCAAAATTAAATAATATAATTAGGAATAAATAGAATTAAATCTAATTAAATAATTAAGCGGCATAATTTAATTAATTAATTAAATATTTAGAATATTCAATTAATCAACTTTAGGATAAATAGAATTTATCGCCAAATAATTATTAAATTAAGATAATTAGATAAATTAGGAATATTTAGGAAATATTCCCTGATGTAGAATTAAGAATAAAATCAATTAGGATTTGATAATGTGCAGATGTGCCTTAGGTTAGGACTTTGATGTCGATTTCATTCGAATTGAGGATGTAGGAGGTTAATAAACCTATACCCCATTTTTGGGGTATTACATTTTGCCCCTCTTTGAATCAATGTGCAAAGTGCAATGGTTCAAAGAATAGTTTTTGTTTTGATATACGTATGAAACTGATTTGAAAGATTAAAGATTGAAAGATATCGACCTAGGCCCAAAATGACCAAGAATCAAGATGATGTCAGCTATATCAACAATGAACCGGTGATTACAAAAAAGTGCCAAAATGCCTGATTCTAAACCTTATGATTGTGAAGAAGTGAGTGACCGATTCTAGACCTCAATGTCCTTGTATGAATCATATTGGTATCACATCCTAAACCCATCAGTTACGAAGAACCAAGGAAATAACACTAATGAACCGATAGTTACAAAAAGCTAATACAATTTACAAGATAGATTTGGATACTAGATGAATCTGATATGCCCCAAGAGATGATAGATTTGCCCCAAGCGATGAGGTCTTTAGATGAATCAGCAACTAGACATGGTTGTTGTCTTGATCACTAAAAGAAAGATTGATTGACATAATTGAGTTACAGACTTTGAATGATGTGCAATACCATGCCCCCTTCGGGATGAAAATCAAAATCTGACAAGAAAAGTCAGTGGTGAATGGTTTAGAAGCATGTTAATTGATTTGAGAAGTGGTTATACACGTCTAAGAATGCATTCTGCATCATTTTAGAGGTCTAGAAGACCAAGTTTGACTAGGTTTGACCATGAGTTGACCATGGTTGACCATGTTGAAATTTTGATAGTTTGATGTAAGATAATCAGTTAAGTTGAATTTTGGATTTCTTTGATGATTAAAGGTTGATTATGCAAGTAGTGAATAATATAAACAATCTCAAATTTTGATTTTGATCCTGAAAAAGGATTCTACTTGTTGTTTTGTTGGAGGAACCTTCATGTGAGATTCAACTCTTATGATATGTTTTTAGCATTTTGAAGAATCATTTAAGCATTTAAGTTTAATTCAATAATTTGTGAGATCGTGCAAACATGCAGAGTGCAAAATGAGATGCAAAATGAAATGCAAACCTAAGACCTAGGACCTAGTCACTGATCATGTGTCGATTTGTTATCATCATTGAACTTTTTTAGGTAACTAGATAAATCAATACAATGCCCACTAGTTATGAAACCATAGACATATGAATATTGATTTTTATCCTCAAGAATCAATACAACGCCCACTGGCTAGACAACCATGGACATATGAATATTGATTTTATTTTTGGAATGTCAGATTAGATATAAGCACCAAGGCACAAACGCCAAGATGACCTAAATATCATGTCCATTTTGATATAGCAATTTGTATAAGCATCAAAACATAGACGTCATGATGACCAGAATATGCCTTGCGTACAAACACATCAAACAGTCAAGAGATCATTCTAAATCCAATGTGAATTACCCGTAGTGACCCTTTATCATTCACATCCTTAGGTAAGATTGCATTTCACAATAGGAGAAAGAACTCACTCAAAAAAGACAATAGTTAGATCAAACTTCCTTGAATTTTCCAGGTATCAATGGTTGAGGTACGCATGGCCATCCAATTCAAGATAGAGGCTCTTACAGTCGGACACCATTTCAATCCAGAATTTCCAAAGTTAGATTTTCACATACAAGAAGAAAACAAATAAAAGATTATGCCCCCATTCATCACTCTCTAAATCTTGTAAAGGACATCATCGAAGAGCTCATGGGAACAAAATATGCAAAAATCTCAATGTGAATTAGTAAGCATACAAAGAGATAAAAGCATGTAAAAAACATAGATTGTTTTCAGTTTGTGTTTGATGTTTGATTGCATTGTTGTAGATGCAAAATCTTTTCTGGAGACGAGATAGACTGACTGACTCGGATGAAGCTTCAAAGGACTCTGACTGGATATGATACATCTAAGATACATTGGAGGCCATAGGATATGACTTTGATTGCCCCCAAGTTTGAACATTGATAGGATACAGACTGACTTATTGAAAATAGGAATGCAGAAACAAACCGAGAAATATGTACAAACTAAAACAAGACTAAAAGTTGGGAAAGACCAAGATTGTGCTGATAGATGGAGCATTTTGAAACAAGTGGCACCCATTTGCCGGGTTTTCACCATCTTGGCAGAGATTCTATTTTTGCTATCAAGGCGCCTGTTTCCAAGTTTTCACCAAGGCACTTTTTTCTTTTTCTCATTTTTTTTGTATTTTTATTTTTCCCAAAAAAAAATTTACTTTTGATATTTTTTACTTTTTTTGTGAATCATCAAGGCGCCTATTGCTAGGTTTTCACCAAGATGTTCATTTTTTCAGGACTTTTTCCAATTTTTAAGATTTTTTCAGGACATTTTACCATAGATTGAATGCCTTAGGCGTAGAATTTCTTCAGATGGAGAACGTTGATTGGTTCTCAGAGTTGTTCTCCTTCAGTCATTAAGAGTTGATAGGCACCAGAGCCAAAAGTAGCAGTGATAACAAAGGGACCCAACCAGTTGGGTTCAAACTTCCCCTTGCGCTCTCTATGTGATTGATTTTTAGGATTCTCTCTCAAGACTAGATCGCCAACCTAAAATTCTCTGTGTTTGACTTTCTTGTTGTAACCTCTAGACATTCTCTTTTGATATACTCTGAGATGATTATATGATGCTTATCTGCGCTCATCTAGTAGTTCAAGTTCTTGCAACCTAAACACTCTATAGTCATCATCAGTTACTAGACCATGCATTCTGATTCTTAGTGATGGGATTTCAACCTCAATAGGCAGTACTGCTTTAGACCCATAAACTAAATCGAAAGGTGTAGCCCCAATGGGTGTTCTGATACTTGTTATGTAAGCTTAGAGAGCTAGATTGATCATGAGATGCCAGTCTCTTCCTATTTTATTAACTGTGTGGTGCAAGATTTTCAATAGATTCTTATTAGAAGCCTCTGCTTGTCCATTCCCTTGAGGATAGTAGATAGATGACCAATGTTGTGTAATCTTGAATTTGGCACATAAATCATCCAAGTCTTTGTTCTTAAATTGTCCACCCTTATCTGTGACTATGGAATGTGGAATACCATACCGGCATATGATGTAGTTCAAGATGAACATAGATATTTGTTTTCCAGTTGCTTGTGTCAAAGGGACTGCTTCTACCCATTTTGTAAAATAATCTGTAGCTGTGATTATATGGGTATGTCCATTAGAAGAATGAGGATGTATAGCTCCTACAAGATCAAAGGACCATTGATGAAAAGGCCATTGTGTAGTGAAGCGAATTAGATCTCTCCCTGGAGCATGAATTAAGTTGCCATGTACTTGGAACTTTTGATAGTTCTTAGCAAACTTGATAGACTCTTTCTCCATTGCCGGCCAATAGTACCCAGCCCTAATAAGTTTTTGAGCTAGTGTTAAACCATTCAAGTGTGACCCACATATACCCTCATGGACTTCCTCTAACGCATGTTGAGACTCTTCCCATTCTAAACATCTAAGGAGTGTACCATCTAGACCTCGTTTGTAAAGATCATGACCAATGATGACATACTGGGAGGCATGGCTGATAAGGTATCTCTTTTCATGATGGTTAAAGGTATCGAGGATGATTTGGTCTTTGAGATAGGAGAATAGGTTTTTATATCTGGATGAATCATGACCTACAACAGTGCAAATCATGCGGGTTTCAGGGGAGTCATATGCAGGATAAGATAGTGCTTCCACCAAGAACTCATAGCATAGCTCATGTTCAGGCTGTTGTAATAAAGTAGATAATGTTGCCATTGCATCGGCAGCCTTATTCTCTATTCTAGGAATTTGCTCAAAGGTGATAGATATGAAGTATTTCTTTAGATCATCTACCATTCTCTTGTATGGAACAAGCTTTTCATCCTTCGTTTGGTCCACATCATTGACTTGGTGTATCACAAGTTGTGAGTCTCCATGAATGTGTAATTTTGTTACTCTCCATTCAATTGCTATCTTCATACCATTTAAAAGGGCCTCATATTCAGCAATATTGTTTGTACAAGGAAATTTTATTCTAAATGCCTTAGGAATGGAGTATCCTTGAGGAGTGATAAACAAGATACCTACTCCAAATCCATTCTGTGTATAGGAGCCATCAAAGAACAATTGTCATTCTCTAGAAGAAAGATTCATGGTAGAGGAATCTGGGAATTTCATTTGCATTGGAGTATCATCAAATAAAGGTGCATCTGCTAATTGATCAGCAATAACTTGGCCTTTAATAGCTTTTCTTTCAACATATTCAATGTCAAATTCACTTAAGAGCATGACCCATTTGGCTAATCTACCCGTGAGGGCAGCTTTGCTTAGTAGGTACTTTAGTGGATCAATCTTAGATACTAAATGTGTAGTATGAGCCAACATATAATGTCTCAATGTGAGGCCTCACCCTAGACCCATCAAAGCCTTTTCATTATCAATGTGATAGACCTAGTAATTTTCCTAAGGTTTTAATGAATTAATATGATTTTATCTTTTGACAGGAATTTGATTTCAGTAGATGATGAGACTAAATATTTGTTTGATGCTTTCCATACATAGGATGTTGACTGTCGACCTTACAATACATTATAACAGACATTAAGATAAATGATTTAGATGAATAATGAGATGTTGCAAATTGGGTACAAATATGTTGATGAGTCATTTAGGAAAATGATTAATCACAATTTGAATTATTGTTGCGATGTGAAATTTTGTGAAGGTTAAAGGTTAGGTGATAAAATATATTGATGAATTTTCAAGACATTGTTATGAGAATTGCTTGATGATTTGGTTACTTGATGTTACGCCATATAAATGATTTTGAATTGACAAAATTAATGCTTATGTAAATTGGTTAAAACTACATCATGATTTATATAGATCTGGAATGATTAGTGTGACATTGAGTTAATGAGATCATGTTCTCCTGATTCAATTTACATTGTTCATTTGAAAGTAATGATTAAAGTAACGATTAAAATTATGATGAAGGATTATAGAGACTAAAAGAATGTACCTCATGTGATAGATAATTTAATGTTAATGTTGATTCTACATTTGATACGTTATTTTTCAAAATAGTAAATATTGGTGGTATCATGGTTCTATGATTAGCGTAGGATTACATGCTTATGTGGAAATAGAATTGATATTTCGATGCTTGAAGAATTAGGGTATAATGTGGATTATGTAATGATTCATGAAATGCAATTAATTATAATTGTCAAGTTTAGATGTTATTATTTCATTTTCAATGGTTATTAATGCAAAGATTTTATGATGTACAGACATCAAAATTGAGTGTGCAGGAATATGGCCATGGTTGTAAATTTGGGGAAACAAGAAAGGATCTAAGTGCAATCAGTTTGAAACCAAGGTCAACTCTAAGAAGAGAATGACCTTGTCATATCGTGATTTTATTCATAAACGTGATGCATGTGTGTATGTGGTTGACAATGTTTGTAAATGTATATGTTTGAAAGTAAATTTCATTTTTGTGAAAATATAAATGTATTTGTCCACAAGGCATGCCAAATGTGTTTGTGATGTGTGTTTTAGTGAGATGTCACTTGACACCATGGTGATGATGTGGCATGCTTGAGTGGAATAAGGACCCCACCCTATCCTTAGTTGGTTTTGAGTATTCCTAAGCTAGGTAGGTGGTTTAAGGAACCAAGATTTATGTAACCAATACTCCATTTTCGGATGCATGATTAACTGGGGTTTTGGAGGGGTTCTGTGGAGTCCCAAGATGTGGTTTAGGTTGTATTTTGGTGCCCCAAGGTTAGTATATGGGTTAGGGGGCTTATTTCTTCTTTTTCCACTTTCCTAGACCACCTTTTTGCCTCTCCAAATGGGCAATTTTTTATATGAACGAAAATGGTAATGCTATCTAGGATGTCTCACCTTTTCATGTGTTGAAATTCATTCCATACCTTTAATAAGGGCAAGTGTCATTTTTTCTTGGATCTAGAAACCTAATTGCTTTGGGAAGGGGTTTGAGAGAGGAAGGTTCTGAATGTCTTTAGGGGAAAGAGACTTAGGAAGACACACTAGTTCATTTTTGTCTATGCTAGATTTGGAGAGAGTGAGAGGAAGACTAGAGAGTGTTTTTGGGCTAGGAGACTTGAGAAGAAAAGCAAGTTTGGAGTCAAGAGGAGCTCATCTTCAACCTTCCAACTTTTTCCTTGCATAGGAGATAGGTTGGTGGCTCTAACTTGTAAATGTTGTAAAATTGTATTGGGATATTTGTGTGTGAATGAAATTGTAAATTGAAGTATCATGTGTGTAAATTTTGTATTGAGTAGTTTCCTTTGAGTTCATGTTTTTGATCTTGTTTTGCTTTCTTGATTTGTTCATGTTATGGGAGTGCAAGTTTACTCCTCATCCTTGGGAGGATTTGAAGAGGGCTTGGGGTGAAGGGCCTAGTTGGGAGTCCTCTATGTATGAGAACTTGAATGTATGAGCATCCAAGAGGGCCTTCTTATGTTTGTATAGGGGTCATAAGGAGTGTGTTGATGCTCAAGGTAATGAGCTATTTATTTGAAAGAGCCTTGTGAAGGCAAGTGAGATTTTATTGGAATCTTTGTTTTGGTATAAGATAGGTATCTCCATAAGAGGAGCTTTCACCTTCACCCACCTATGGATTCAATCTTTAGAATCTTTGTGCAAGTTTGGGAAGGGAGTAAATGGTGTAAGTCCTTGTACCAATTTGTGGTATGTATGTTCTTGTTATGTGTTGATTGTGTGTAACCCATCCTATTCTTGTTTCCCCTAGCTCGGGGGTGGCCATGTAATGGCCTAGGCTGGGGGGTGAGCCTCCATGACCATGTAGAAAGAATTTTTATGTTGCACGTTTATTTGGCTTACTTGGCATAAAGTTGAAGTTTCCTAATTGAAGGTTTAAAGTCAAGAATGAGAGACTTTAATAAATGTTTGCATTGAGACAATGCTTGAAATTCAATCCTTTTTGGATATAAATGTATGTTAGTTTATATTGTTAAGAGGAGTTGTATAGTTGGTAAATCTATTCTCAAAATTTAAATTTAGTCATTTGTGTAGGATTAAAGAGAGATTGACTATTTTCTGTAATTTGAGTAATAATGGAAGTGTGAAAAGTTATTCTTTATTATAGTTTCTGTAAGGACAATGTTAATTAGTTTGGTATGAAATACTACATTATGATTCTGATGTGTCAATAAACAAATTCCCTCCTTGTACTTGAGTAATATGTTAAATTATGAAGGTGCAATAAGTTAATAGTTTTTTAAAAAAAAATTATCTGCAAATTATTGTATCAATATAGAAGAAAGTAAATTAATTCCTATGTTTATCCTTCCTGCTACTTTTGTAAATGTTGATATCAAAGAAAGTTTTAGCTCATTATTATGTATTCCGTAATGCAAATTTTTGTTCTATTTAAAGTGGAGCATTGTCTAAAAATTAAAAGTTCAAATGGGGATTATTATGGGATTGATTAACTACTTTTCTATGTGAAATTTATCTGAACATTAATATTTTCTTTTAGTAGTCTGTAAGCTGTGTAATGCCTTGTGAAAAAAATTATGGGCATTACACTCAGTTTCTGTGATGCAAAGACCATAGCTAGACAAGCTTTCTCAATCATTGAATAGTTATTTTTGTATGCCACCAATGTTCTTTTGATATATTATATAGCTATTTCCTTCTTGTTCTCATCATGTTGTGCAAGCAATGCCCCCAGTGATGTATCTGTAGCGGAGACATATAAGATCAAAGGCTTCCCTTGAATGGGAGGCATCAAGATAGGAGGATTTGATAGATATTTCTTGATATGATTAAATTTCTTTTCACATTCCTCGCTCCATGCAAAGGTCACACCTTTATGTAATGTCTTTGTAAAAGGTTGTGATATGTCTGCTAGCTGAGATATGAAGCGTCTGATAGATTGAACTCTACCTTGCAATGTCCTCATTTGACTGATGTTCTTGGGAGGTTGCATCTCCATTATAGCCTTTACTTTAGCTGGATCAACTTCAATGCCCTTCTTTGAAACTATGTATCCTAAGAGATTTCCAGAAGTGACACCAAAAGCACACTTCTTAGGATTTAGTCTGAGACTAAATTTTTCTATTCTATCTAGTATCTTGCTCAAGTCATTTAGATGTTCAGCTCTAATCATAGATTTTGCTAAAGTATCATCAACATAATCCTTCATTGTCTTATGCATCATGTCATGAAAAATAGAAGTCATAGCTCTCTGATATGTAGCACCAGCATTCTTAAGCCCAAATGGCATGACATTCCAGTAGAAGGTACCCCATGCACATGTAAAAGTAGTTTTCTCTTTATCCTCTGGAGCAATTCTTATTTTATTATATCTAGAAAAACCATCCATTAAAGAATACATCTCAAAGCCCGCAGTCATGTCTACTATCATATCAATGTTAGGTAATGGAAAATCATCCTTAGGGCATGCTTTGTTTACATCTCTGAAATCGGTGCACACTCTTATTGATTTGTCTGGTTTAGAAATAGGTACAATATTAGAGATCCATTCCGCATAATCAATAACTTGGATAAATTCGGCTTTTAGGAGCTTCTCTAATTCAGCTTTTACCAAGAGTGCAACATGTGGATGCATCTTTCTCAATTTTTGCTTAACAGGTTTAA
This sequence comes from Chamaecyparis obtusa, assembly GCA_027943335.1. Taxonomy (NCBI): domain Eukaryota; kingdom Viridiplantae; phylum Streptophyta; class Pinopsida; order Cupressales; family Cupressaceae; genus Chamaecyparis; species Chamaecyparis obtusa. Next base: position 420,254 of record BSBK01006751.1, on the reverse strand, counting down.
CGTTTGGAGCTATAGATAAATGGTGCATTATAAGATCAAGATCCAACGTCCCTGGCATATCTGAATATTTCCATGCAAAGTTGATCTTCTTCTCTGTTAGGAATGTTGTAAATTTTTACTTTTCTTCCTCTGATAAAGATTGTGCTACATGGATCAACTGTGGTTCTTTTGTTGTTCCCAAATTGATAGATTGAGTGGGCTCAATTAGAACTAGAGATCTGTCCTATAAATGACTCGGAAGGACATCAAATATCTCATCCTTAGGTGCCTCAGAGAGGTTTTCACCTTTGGATACGTCTTTTATTTTACTTTTTTAGGTTTTGAGACTGCCACAAAATGGTTTTCACCCTCAGAACTCCTTTTCTTTTTATTCTTATTCTTATATTTCTGACTAAGATACTTGATGTCTGAATCCATCATGCTAACGCTCAGTTCACTAATGGAAGTCCTCATAGGCTCAACTGCATTTAGGTAGCAAGCAAGGGCATAGTCATTGGGAAAGGTATAAATACCTTAGCTCAAGTTGGTGGATGTTATGTCAAGAAGGTCAGGGCGTTGGATAGTCAAAGTGGTGAAAGATTGGGAAAGAGTGTTTACGGATATGGATCTATCATCATTGGTCCTAACCTAACACTTGAGTTCAAAGGTGATATTACAACTTAAGACATTCAATTCTTGAATAGGCTCAATGTCATTATGGAAATCTACTTCAGCTATCGGTGGATCAGACTCGATAAGTTCATCATTTCGCTCTAGAATTACGTTAGGTTGAGGTGCATATTGGTGAATAACATCAACATGCTTTTCAGTAACAAGTTCATCTAGTTCTGGAATGACTCCCCATTCATAGTCATTTGATTCATCTTCTATTTCTTCATCTAGACCTCTAGGAAATCTAAGAACATGAGTAAAGTCAAGATGAATACCCCAAAAAGGGTTACCCTCAGATTCTGATTTGAATTCATACTCATAGGAATCTGTCTCAGAATAACTACCACCTTCCTCTTTTTGATTGCCTTTGAGATTAGTTGGTTCTTATGTTGCAACTATCTCTTGCTCTATAGTAGGTTCTTGTGTTTCTACTACATTAATTCTTTTTATTGGATCATCTTCAGCTTCAAGGAGGTCTTTTATTTCTTTAGGAAAATTCTCATAAGGAATGATCTCATCAGTGGTGTCTAAATCATCACTATCAGATTGTTCAGTTATTTCCCCCTTTAGTTGATTTGCTACGGAAGGCTCAATTTGTTCTAGAACATGCAGGGAGTTCTTTCTAAGATAGAAAGGCTTCTTCGTGTATCCTAGACCTGTTGTATTCTTGTTTGCTCAGCCATGATGATCAAGAGGTGACAGAAGGCCTTTACCCTGTAGTCCTAGAGATCCTTTTCCTTTATATCCCATCTTTGTAATCAATTTATCCCTTGGGCCATATGACTTAGACGGGATATTTGGTATTTTAGCATCACATTTTTTAATAACTTGAGATTTAGGTTCATCTTTGTATAGCCATGCAAGCACAACTTCATCTTCTTCAAACTCTTGTTTAGATACTTGTTCTGCAACAAAATCTCCTTTATATGCCTCAAGAGGTTCTTTAGACTCCTTTTTAGACTATTTTAAAGTTTTTCCATAAGACTTAGGAGAGATAGGGAGAGATGTCAAAGATAAGACTGGCTCTATAGTATATTCTCCCATGCCATTTTCTTTGATTTTAACCTCTTTAGCAATGTCTTCCATCTTGGAGGTTGAAGCAACATCTAGCTGCTTAGTGGAAGATTCTCTATTATTGGGAACAAGTTTATCTGCACTCTCTTTCAAGGTATTGCAAGTTGTATACAAATCAGCTGGAATCGTCACCTCAACTCCTTCATAAGGAAATTTCAAACACTGATGGAATGTAGAGGGAATGGCTTTCATGTCATGTATCCAGGGTCTTCCTAGGAGGATATTGTAAGCCAAAGGTAGATCAAGAACTTGACATATAGTATCTCTGATGACAGGACCTTCTCTGATAGGTAGGAAAATAGTTCCCTTAGAAGATCTTTCTTGCTCATCATATGCTTTGATAGTTATCTTCTTCCTGGGATCAATGGCCATTTATGAAAATCCCAATTGTGTAATCAAGCTGAAAGAAAAAATGTTTAGGCCAGTGCCTCCATCTATCAACACACGTTTGACATGATGGTTTTGGATCAAGACTTCAATATGCAAAGGTTGGTTATGTGGATGACTCAAGGAGTTATCATCTTCCTCTGAAAAGGAAATGTACTGTGGAGACATAAGATGACCAACCATAGTCTGGAATCTGTCTAAATCAAGGTCATCAAGAACATTGGATCCGAGCAAAGCTTTATCTAGAATGGCTCTATGAGCTGGAGATATCCGAAGCAACTCAAACATGGAGATTTTAGCATTTGTGTGCTGGAGTTGTTGGACAATATTGTATGAAGTAGGCCTCGTGTCTTTAGGATTTGAATATTTAGATGTAGCCTTCTATTTAGAAGCAGATGAAAGATTGAAAGGCACCTTAGGGACATTTGATGAGTCTGGTATTTATCCTTGTAGGTGTGCCTGAGCTTGTGATTGAGTAACTGCATTAGTTGATTGATTATCTCTATCTCTTCTTACAATTGTGATGACATTGCAATGCTCAGATAGGCATGGTTCAACCATATTGATAACAGCATTGTTTCCTGAGTAGGCATAATTGACTTTGGCACCCATATTAGGTTGAGAAGAAGAATCTTCTTTACCATGTTTAGGAAATGGTTCTGTGAATGTTGTATGATCGTTATTGCTCTTATGATTGTCAATCATGATGTCGCCATTATCAATTTTGTCTTGTATAATGTGCTTCAAGCGAATACAGTTATTAGTCTTATGACCTTTATTGCGATGGAATTCACAGAAATCGTTCTCTCTCCACCATTTTGGTTTAGGTTCTGGATCAAAGACTTTCATCTCAGGCAAGTAGATGATTTTGTTTGCTAATAGAGTTTTCATGGCAGATTCCAAGGATTCTCTGAGGGGAGTGAATTTGCGATTAGGATCTGTAGCCCAGGGTTTGTAATCATATGACTTTTTGTTGGACTTTTTGGCTTTGGTTTCAGAAGCTTTGATGGCTTGGGTACCAATAGTAAGATTGAAAGCAAGTGCCTTAGATGGGGCATGGATATTATCAACAACGCCATCTATGACAATGCCTTTATTCTTGTTCCAATTTTTGTTCTTGTCCTTAGAACTAGATCCAGATTCATACTTGTCTTTTTGAAGTGATGTCTCCTTTTTTCACAAGTACTTTCTCAATTTTGATCACATTATCTACCATCTTGTCAAAAGATGTATGATTTTGCATTTGTAAAGGGTAGTTAATTTCTGGAACAAGATTGTTGATGAAGATTTCCAACTTCTCAGTTTCGGGAATGGGTCTAGCATATAGAGAAAATTTCTTCCTCCACCTCTTGAGAAATGTCAGGAATGGTTCTCTTGGATATTGTTTCAGATTGCAGATGTCGATCGTAGTGACCGGATGTTGAATATTGTAGGATTATTGTTGATAGAATAGTTTGATTAACTCCTCAAAATTTTTGATAGTAGGGGGCATTCTAGAGAACCAATGAATGGCTGCTCCTCCCAGAGATCGAAGGAAAAGATGCATTAAGTAGGTTGGTTCATGCATAAACTCCATAGATTGAGTACAAAATTCTCTGACATGATCTTGAGGGTCAGAGTTTCCATCATACTTATCATATTTAGGCATCTCCACTCTTTTAGGGAATGGCGGCATGTACAAGTCTTTATCAAATGGAAAAGGACATAGAGCCTCTGTGGAGAACTCTTTAGGTTCCTTTTCTTTCTCAAGTTTGTTAAGTTTGACTTGCATGGCATGCATCTGTTTCATCATAGCCGTGATAGGAGTTTCTTCCTCAGGTGTAATGATATCTTCCACATTAAAGTTTGGAGGAAGTTTAGCTCCTTGATGAGCTAACTCTAGAAAGTATGCTTCTTTATCTTCCTTCAAGAAATGTTTCATCATTCTTTTGAAGTCATCATCATTTTGATATCGAATAATTTCAGAAGGTGTAGGTTCTCGATCCATACTGTGTTGAGATTGGTGTCCTTGAGACCCATGATGTGTCCCTCTGTGAGACATGTTAGGATTTTGAAGGCTCCCTGGATTAGATTGAGGTGGGGTTTGTTGATTACCTCCATGAGTTGATGGAGGGGGTACGTAACCAATTTTCAATCAAAAATTGTCAAGACCGTCGTCTTCGTAAAGACCAGAATTGTAGATTTTTTCAAGAGTTGGGGCCTGGAGAGTATTAAGAAGTATTGTATGGGATACCTCTCCAGATTTCTTGTGTGATGAAGCTCTAGTTTCCACCATTAACCTTGGGTGAAGCCAAAGAATAAGATGAAGACAACTGAAGAATGAATTGATTCTAGAAGATCAAATGACGCAACCTTGTCAAGATTGAAGTGATTAAAGAATAGATCAGATGTAAATGAAGGATACTATGCCATAGTAGTGTGGGTAGATGCCCAACAGATGGCGGGCATGAGCTCACAACACTTAGTCGTTTAGTAAAAAGATTGAATTTTGAAAATAATTTTGACAAGGTTTTGACACAAGATGAAAAAGACTCAAATCGATAAATCAGAAAGCTAAATCAGACTCGGGTGACCACTTTAGGAAAATGAATGTATTCATTATAGGTTATGCTCTGTTCCTGACATAATGATTTGTTTGATAGATTCTGGAAATAGGCTGTAAAATTAAATTTCTAACAAATTTGACCAATCTCTGACAACTTTGACTTTGGCTTTGATACGAGTTTTGAAATTTTAGGATGACTTTTGACACCAGAAAGGATTTTTGCTTCAGATTTGCAATTTTTCAATTTTCAGTACCAGTTTGTTTACAAATTTTTCTATCCAGTTTTTGAAGATCTGTGTAAAAGTTTGTCTCTAAACCAAGAAGATATCAAGCCCATAAAATAGCAAGCAAGGGAAGCAAGAAATCATCTGAAAACAATGAACAAGGGCAAAAGAAACCTTGTGCATGAACAAGCAATAGTGACTTATTGTGCTAATCCCTAGAAGTGCTAATTGTGTATGTTCCAAAAAGTTTTTCAATAACGCACATATTCCTAGAAAAATAAAAAAAAATTGGCCTCACTAGGGTTTGTAGTAATGGTCTGACTCTGCAACTTTTGTGATCTCAAGAGGGCGAACTCCAATCCAAGCACACCGGGGTTTTGACACAGTTCGATAAATTAATCAATCAGGAGCTGCTAGGGAGATCTGACGGCCCAACAAGAGACCACACCTGTGAAGATTTCCTCCACAAGGACATTTATATAGCAGCTGCTACTACCACGGAAAAAATGGCTATTACCGCTTGAGGTTCCGTCCACGTGGTTGACCCAATTAAGGGAATGTCCACTATGGTTAACCCTCTCTAAAGGTGACTCACAAAAGATACCACAGGGGGACTAGATCAGATTCAAGGATCTATGTTTCTGGTACTATCCAAAAAGGAAGTAGAGCATAATCCCCTAACCTCTTCACTTCACCAAGACAAAGCAGACAGATTAATCCGACACGCTAAGACCAAGATTATCTCACAAAGATCTATGACATCAACCACTTATGATCTATCAACCTCTTCGAAGAGAGAATGTATCAATCAAAAGTTGAAGACACACGAATCTAGTAGAACGTGAAACTTTTTTAGTACCTTCCCTACCTACAAGGGGATCCTTCATCAAGAAGAGCTTCACATGAATAAACAAGCGAAAGAAGCTCAATCTCTCAAGATCATCCACAAATAGTGTTCATAGGGCCTATTTACTTTGTGTAACAGATATGCAAAAAGAAAATCTATGTTCGTTTTATAGTCCAAAAATTGAAGTCTGATTTATGAAAGCAGTGAAGTCTGATTTATGAAAGCAGGAAAGGCACTCAAGCTAGACATGTGAGATATTCGTTTTATGTCCAAATTAAAAAAAATTTAGATGTAGTAGAATACCTGAATTCCCTCGCAATGCGCTTAGTAGATTTTACTTGATTTTTAGCTTTGTTAAGCAATCCTATGCAAGCAAGCCACAAACTCTTCGACAAGAATGACAACTCGTATCATTCATTGAACCATGTGAAAAATAAGTGCATACCCATCACAAAATTTTATTTTTTGTTGCATTTGACCTAGTCAACAAGATCTAATTTTTTTGATATGATTTCGGCCACAAAAATAGAAATGCAAAATAGAGACCCCTACTAAAAAATAGAGAGCTTTCCAAAAATGTAAAAATTTTAGAAAAATCTCTTCATTTGTGCCCTAGAGACGCATTTTACCAAAATAGACTAGTTTTTGTAAATTGACTATTTAAGCTATTATATTGCATCCAAATTTAAAACACAAAAAATGGACCCCTATAGAATTTAAAGAGCTTTCCGAAAATGTAAAAATTTTCAAAAAACATGCTGATTTGCGTCAAAAATTAATTTCTGGAAAATCAAGAAAAAATTATTAAAAATTCAAAACATCTCAGAAAATTCTAAATTTTTTATTGAAGCTTCCCTTATATGTCTCCAACTTGCAAAAAAAATTTCAAACCAAAAATCCAAGCCGTTTGGGAGATAAAATTAAATCTTTGAAACTTTAGGGTTTTAGCTCCCAAAAAAAAATCAAAACCAACATGTAAAGGTGGGTTGCCCCACGGTGGGCGCCAGAAATGTGTGTGTGAATTTTGTACCTAGTTGTAGGCACAACACTTTAGTAAAACATTAGAGGTTAGCAAAAATCAAAATATGCAAATAAGAACAATATAGCTAACCAAGCGATTTACTGTCTTCTAGTAGGTGCGAGTATGGTATTCTCATATTAGACCGAGATCAGTGATAATGAAACACCTAAACGAAGGATTTAAATGATGAAAGCAATAAAATATGAATGCAAATTAATCTATTTTTTTAATTTTTGATGCAATAAGATGAGAAAAATTGATAATAAATTAATCTAAATGGATTGAAATGATATGCAAATTAAGCTAACAATGATATGAAATATGAAACTAGAATGAATTGAAAACAAGATTGATCTCACAAAACGTTGATTCACAAGAAGCTTGATGATTCCTCTGATGTCAATTCGCCAGAGTAAGTATGCAAATTATGTGGATGATTTGTAAAGAGCTGAGCCTTGATTTTATAGAAATCCAGGGCTTGAGGATGCATGGAAAAAGTCATAAATCACTCTTGATGAACTCAGGTTGATTTTTGAGTTAACAAGAAATTAGAAATAGATAACTCATAAAATCATGCAAGAACAACTTTTTAACTTGAACCAAAAGTTGAGATCAACTTTCAACTCAAAATAGATGTTGAGTTTCAAAAAGATAACAACTTGAATTGATTTTCTGAATTAAAGTTTAACTGCTCTTTGAATGTGCACAAATAATCATGAATTAATTAAATAAATAAAGTGATTTATCTTCAACTTAACTGATTTTAAATTTAAAAATAACTAATTTGTGGGTTAATCAATTTTTTATTCAAAACTATATTATTAAATATTGACAACTTGGATTTAATCAATTAAATAAATATTTAATCAATTATTCGTAGGAGATTTGATTTATTGTCAAAATTAAATAATATAATTAGGAATAAATAGAATTAAATCTAATTAAATAATTAAGTGGCAGTAGTTAATTAATTAATTAATTATTCAGAATATTCAATTAATCAACTTTAGGATAAATAGAATTTATCGCCAAATAATTATTAAATTAAGATAATTAGATAAATTAGGAATATTTAGGAAATATTCCCTAATGCAGAATTAAGAATAAAATCAATTAGGATTCGATAATGTGCAGATGTGTCTTAAGTTAGGACTTTGATGTCAATTTCATTCGAATTGAGGATGTAGGAGGTTAATGAACCTATAGCCCATTTTGGGGGTATTACAATGACCATCTTTGTTTAGTTGAGAAAATATGAGTGTAATAGTCTGGTTGCTGTGCAGATGGGTCTTATTAGGACTTCTACAATCTGCTTGAATTAAAAGTTAAAATCCACGACCATTGATATTATGATAGCTTGGAAAAGTTTGTATGGTCATGGAAATGCAAAAGACTCATGCCTTAGAGTTTAATGCAGTCACTAGTATTCTTGAACTCCTATGATTGTAACACATTCAAATCATTTTCATTTTCCATTATCTTAGTTTTGTAGCCATCTATGAAGTATTTCCTATAATTTTTGTGTATTGTAGTCGAATGGGGCTAATCACGAGGATTCAAGAAATTGGGGGATTTTATTTTGGTGCTTTAAAGGGTTTTCTATTTTCTACCATGACTGGATGCAAGTTAAAGTTCAAAGTTAAAACTAAGCCATAATAAATGTTTCCTATAATTTCTATAAAGATTTTATTTTCATATTTCATTTGTCCACCAATTTGTTTTGTGTGAAACCCTAGCGCCCATTGATAGCCTGGAATTTGTCAGAACGGTTGTTTTTGTTCAGGGAATTTATGTTGAAACCCTACGAATCTTATAATATGAAGCTTATATTGTTTGGTGTCATGGCATGGCCACGTCAATTTTTTAATAAATTTAATTGGAAATTGGTTTTTGATCCTTAAGATCATCTTTGGCACTCATATGACATTGTAGGGGACTATGAAAACTTACGCTGCCCTAGTTCTAGTTCCTTCACAGTCTGGTATTTTCCTAGATGGCTTTATATATTGTTCCAGCATAATTTCTTTTTTTTGGCTTTCAAATCAGGGTTATAGCTTTTTGGAAGGGGTTTGATTGCCTGAGCTTTTTGCTAAATTAGATGAATTACGTCGCTTAAATTCTAACAGTTCTTTTGGTTAAAATCTAAGTGTTGATTATGTGAAACTATTGAAGGCAACAGAAAACCTAAATTAGGATACATAGCAGCACATGCTTTAGGAGTTCAATGTTTCTGGATTCACTGCAAATATGTGCCCCCATCGCGCTGTAAAACTCATAGGTGTCACATAAAGCAATGTTGCCAAATATGGTGGATATTATGATATCCACATTATTTTTCAGTTTTCTCATTTCAGTGTGCATAAACCTCATTAAACTGTGAAGAATTTGTAAAATAATTTATGTAGTCCTCATTTTTGGAAAAGCTAAAATTGCATGTGAAAAAATACAAATTATACTATTATGGATTATGGTAATCAATAGCGTTGTATGATACCATATTTATCACATCTAAACTCTGGGTACTCCCATATCTTACACTTTCATTCTTCTACGATCTTTCAGATATCACACACTTCAGATTTATATTTCAACAAGTTAATTTGGATACAATTTTTCCCACACTATCAAGACAAATTATCTAACAGCTTGCTTGCGCTATATACAAATACAAGAAAACCTTCCAAGACCTCCAATCCTAATAGGATCTTCTATTTTGGATTTTCCAGTTCAATTGAACGAGTCTGTAAGTCCACTATTTTATACAGTTTGATTTTTTATGCTATTTTATTTACTGCACCCTAGATGACAACTCATTCTACTAGATTATAATGAAATTTTACTAATTAAATCCCTACATTTTTTTGGGTTCTTTTCTTTTATTATGTTATATGATGATCTGTTCAACAGGTTTACCCTGGCCTGCCACTTCTTCAAAGCATTATCCACCCATCATTAAAGGCAGCATATGTAACAACTTCTACACTCTAGAGTACTTTGTTGGATGCCAATATTGGTTCCTTTGTTTGGTTGCCTATCCAGGAAATGTTTTCTACAAATTTCATTAAATAATATGCAATTATTATACTTTTTATGATCCAGATTGCAATGGTTCTTGTAAATATAAAGCTTCATTTATACTCTATATTATCTTAAACTTTGATATATTCAACCTTATAAATTCTTATGTCAATCAAGCGTTATGAATTTTCTTTATCATGAATTTATTTGGTGATGACAAAAGATAAATTTTAATCTGCTTATTTATGGTCTTATATTTACAAGTCACTAGTTTGTCTTTAATATTTACATGGTTGTGGAGTAACTTTTCTCAAATGAAGCCATATGACGCAGTTTTTATATATTCATAGTATTTATCACTTTCCCATTAAATGCTTGCACAAGTTACAATTAGTTAGGAAGATTATGAAGTTTTGTTCAACATATTGTTCAAACTTTCAGTTTACATTATATTCTTCCAATTCAAAAATATTTCTTATTTCTAAATATTACTATTTCACAATTTGTCCACTCCGTCTTAAATGCGTTCTCATTTCACAATATCTTACCCTTCAAAATATTAAACAATAGGCAGGAACTTTGATGCTTGCGTCTTTTGTTTTATCCCAAGTTTTCTATATTATTTCTTCCTCCTAATTGTTTTCTTATACTTTTTTTTTTCCAAAAGTCATGTCTTTTGGATTATACTATGTTATTTTGTTTATTTATATTTACTATATAAATAATATATTATAAATAATAATATATTATAATTATAGTGTGATTACTTATTTATTATTTATTATAATTAATAATTTATTAATATTATTATATTGATTCATCAATATATTATATTATATTTATATATCATATTTTTACTATTGTTATTTTAATAATATTTTATATTAATAATATATTAGTATGCTTATATATTATTTTATTATTTTAATAATAAATTATATTATTTTATTTTATTTATTAAATTTATTTTTATTATTTTATAAAATATTAATTTCTATTTCAAAATAGGGACATCACAAAGACGTAACAAGATAAACAATAAATTATCTCTTGTCATTAAAAATTATGTGATAAGATTGACTAATCAAATAAACATTTGTCTCCTTAACATATTAACTTAAATATATATTTAAAAGTTGTTCCAAGTTTATTGTTGTGTGACCATGTATTCTCAAACCAATTAAGAAGATTGAGTCAATGTTTATTATTATGGAGAGAATAAATAGTATTAATATTTATTCCTTTCATCCATAGCAGGCAATGTGTATAGTGATAAGTGTCGAGGTGGCATATTTGACCAGGGATTAGAATGGGTCATGACAATGACGAACCCCTTTTAAGGGGTGGGAAACCAGTGATTTTAATGTGTCAAACGTGCATGCTTTGACATTGGTGACGTGGACCACAGCTATGAATGCCAAAGTTTTGGTATCTGAATTTCATTTAAGTAAACTTTATTTGTTGAAGTATTCTATTTTTTTCCTTTTGATGGCCTCCGACCAAAAAATATTTATATCTTTCATCATCTTTGTTTAGTATTTTTTATATTGATGTCAGTGTATATTTGAAACTTAAAAGGATTCTACCTTGTCTTTTTTCTTTAGTTTTGTCTCTCCAATCAATGATGACCAGGAACCATTGAATAGATAAGTTTCTCTTTCAAATGTGTTAAAATAATTTGTTTTTTAGTCTTTTAATATGATATATAAGAGTATGTGTTACTTAGTTGGGTGTGACTATCTTTGCTTGCTTTTGTTTTAATTTGTGATATGGTGTATTTTAAAAGATTTTTTTTAATCTGATATGAGAAATAAAACATTTATATAATTAAATTTGTAATAAATTTATAATAATAAATAAATATGTGTAGATATTAGAGTTGGAACATAAATGTGTATCGATGAATTTTGAAAATATGGTAAAATATTAAAAAGTGAATTATGGGAATCTTATATTAAAGTAATTTAATATGTCAATTTGTAGGCTCTTAAGTGTTCCTATTTTCATGAGGAGTAAGTTATCCATTCAAAATTGTATAAGTGCATCTAACAATTTGAGATGGAAGACCTTTTAAGTATTTGTCATGTGCTTCAAGTGTTCTATTTTTTATCATGGTAAATTTATAAAGGCCTAGAATTCAATGGATATTCATATATTTGTAGATTTAGATTGAGCATGAGATTCCCTTAATGGATGCATTTTAATTTTATTTGTTGGTACCATCAATTAAATAAATAAGACATAAACTATGGTCACCTTGTCTATTCCATAGATTGAGCACATGATAATTACTCATATTTGTAATGAGGCCATTTAGATTGATAGATTGTGTTTAGATGTGGGGTTAAGTTAGGGAGCATATAGATGTCTTGTACCTATAAAATAATCTTAAGTACCATGTGCCTATAAAATAGATTGAGCATAAAATAATAAGAGTACCATGTGCCTATAAAATAATCTTACCTTTTATGTGTGGATGAAGCATATAGATGTCTTGTACCAATTTTTGTGAGATGGTGGAGGATAAGAAGGTGATGGTGGAGAAATTTGATACTATAGAGAATATTGTAGATGTTTTGTGTTTAGGGACCAAAAGGCCTACTAGCAATTACAAAAGGATGAAAAAAATTATTAAGAAAAAATTATTTAATTGGCTTCTTTTATTAGAATTTATAGTCTCTAAATAGTTGTAAGAGGAAGGTACACTTGTTGCCCAACTTATAATGCATGTCAACACGTCATAAAATACAATTGATGGAGATAATGAAATCAAAATGGAGTGTTGGTGAGTAGATTATGACAAGATTAAGAAACATGTAAAAAATATGTTATTTTAGTAAATATTGTAAAAAAATTATGAATCGAATATAGTACTACATGATCCACCATCTATAAGAAAATGGAAATGATTTTAAAAATGTGATCTAAAATGTTAATGTAAAAGCATTTTAATAATAGTTACTAAAAAAATTATATTTTATATTATAACACATGAAAAGATTAAGATGCATTGTAAAAAGATTATAGTGCTCAAGTTGGTGAGTAGATTATGATGAGATTAAGATGCATGTAAAAAAATTATTATTTTAGTAAGTATTGTAAAAACTTTATGAATCGAATATAGCACTACATGATCCACCATCTATAAGAAAATAGAAATTAATTTTAAAAAATTATCTAAAATGTTAATGTAAAAGTATTTTAATAATAATTACTAAAAAATTTATAATTTATATTATAACAAAAGAAGATATAATATATTTAAATATTCTTTAAAACTATTTTGAACTTTGTTCTATAACTATGCATTCTTAATTCAATTAAAAAATGTTAATAGTTAATATTTATTATCCAAAGGGTATTATTTATTATTTACAATAGGTTGTTTCTTTCTTGATAAGTATTGAGATAGCATAGCTGAAAAAAAAATTGGATGAGTTACTACAGTGATGTGGATCCTTTATTAGGGGTTTGAAGTCTCGTGATTTGAATGAGTCAAATGTTTCATTCTTTGACATTGATAAATCACAAGTCAAATGTTTCATCCTTTCACATTGATGAATTGATAGATGAGAATGAACATCAATGTTTTGGCCTCTCAATTTTATTTACCTAGATTTTATTTAATCGCTCTTTTAATTTTATTAAAAAAAATTAAAACTTTTTTTTTTATTATTTTTGTTTAGTATGTTTAAATTAATCTTAGTGCATATTCTTTTCTCTTTGGATATGGTGTATAAGACTATTCTTTTCTTAGATGTTAACTGTAATACCCCAAAAATGGGCTATAAGTTCATTAACCTCCTACATCAACAATTCGAACGAAATCGACATCAAAGTCCTAATCTAAGGCACATCTAAACATCATCGAATCATAATTGATTATCTTAAATTCTGCATCGGGGAATATTCCTAGCGATATTCTTAATTATCTTAATTATCTTTAATTTAATGATTATTTGGCGATAAATCACATTTATCCTAAGTTTGATTAATTGAATATTTTTATATTTAATTAATTAGATTTAATATCTTGCCACTTAATTGTGTAATTAAATTTAATTCTATCTATTATTAATTGTATTATTTAATTTTGACAATAAATCCAATATCTTATGAATAATTGATTAAATTCTTATTTAATTAATTAAAGTTGTCATTATTTAATAATATAGTTTTTAATAAAAGTTTGATTAAATAATTGATTAACCCATAAATCAATTATTTATTTTCAAAAATCAGTTAAGTTGAGCATAAATCACTTTATTTATTTAATTAATTCATAATTATTATGCACATTCAAAAGAAACAGTTAAACTCTAAATTAGAAAATCAATGCAAAGTGTTGACTTTTTAGAACTCAACATCCTTTTGGAGTTCAAAAAGCTAATCTAAACTCTAATTTGAGTTAAAAAGCTATTTTTTCATGATTTGCATATTTTTGTGAATTAAATTATCTTTATTATCAGATAACTCAAAAATCAAGCTGAGTTAATCTGAGTGATTTATGGCTTTTTTCCATGCACCTCCAAAGCCTTGGATTTCTATAAATTAAGGCTTCAGCTCATCTCAAATCATCCACAAATTTGCACAATCACGCTGGAGAATTGGAATTGGGAAAATCAAAGCTCTTGCAAATCAACACCTTTGTGAGATCAATCTTGTTTTGCATTCATATCATATTATTTCTAGATTAGCATTGCATATCAGTTTTCATAGCATAGATTAATATCAGTTTATCATTCTTATTGCATAGAAAATCCAAAAAAATAGATTAATTGCATTCATATTTCATATCATTTTTGCATTCAAATCCTTCATTTAGGTGTCGTCTAGGTCACTGATCTCGATTACAATATGAGAACATCGATCTCGCACCTACTAGAAGGCGGTAAATCGCTTGGTTAGAGTAGATTTCAATTTTGCACGATTTTGATTTTTGCTAACCTCTAATATTTTACTGAAGTGTTGTGTCTACAGATCAGGTACAATTTTCACACACACATTTTTGGCGCCCACCATGGGGCAACCCACCTTTACATGCTAGTTTTGATTTTTTTTTGGAGCTAAAGCCCTAAAGTTTCAAAGATTTAATTTTATCTCTCAAATAGCTTGGATTTTTGCTTTGAAATTTTTTTTGCAAGTTGGACACATATCAGAGAAGTTATAGTAAAAAATTTAGAATTTTTTGAGATGTTTTGAATTTTTAATAATTTTTTCTTAAAATTTTGGAAAAAATGAATATCTGACGCAAATCAGCATATTTTTCAAAAAAAATTATATTTTTGGAAAGCTATTTAAATTCTACAGGGGGTCCATTCTTTGTATTTTAAATTTGGACACAATATAATAGCTCAAATAGTCAATTTACAAAAACTGGTCTATTTTGATAAAAACGGGTCTCTAGGGCACAAATGAAGAGATTTTTCTAAAAATTTTATATTTTTGGAAAGCTCTCTGTTTTTTAGTAGGGGTCTTTGTTTTGAATTTCTATTTTTATGGCCAAAATCATAAAAGAAAAATCAGATCTTGTTGACTAGGTCAAATGCAACAAAAAATAAATAAAATTTTGTGATGGGTATGCACTTCTTTTTTTTTACATGATTCAATGAATGATATGGAAGTCATTTGGGTTAATTGCTGGTTATTATTGCTGATAATAATTGATTTTTAGAGCTAACCCTATGGTTTTCATAAGTTGAATATATTTTGCATATCTTGTTTGCTTGTTTGCTTGTTGGAGAGTTCGTCACTTGCTTGCATGGAAAAGCTCAACAAGAATTGCTAAAAATCAGGTAAAATCTACTAAGCGCATTGCAAGGATCCCAGGTATTCTCCTTCATCTAATAACATTTCAATTTGGCCTTAAAATAAATCTCTCGTGTGTCTAGATTGGGTGATTCTTTTCATGCTTTTGTTCTACACACGTGCATAATTGATACTAGGTTGTGACCCCTTAAGGATTCATTAAGTAGTCTCAAATACTTGTGATTGATCTTGATTGCTATCTTGGGTTATTGGACTCGCTAATCTGTCGGCCCCTCATTTCGCCCCGTGGTTGCAATCTCAGCGCCATAAAGGGGAGGGGTCAACAGGACAGAAGCGTTAAGTGTTCTACTTGGCAACCCTTTTGTGCTTTTAGGAACTCACTTGTTTTCTAAGTTGGGGACTCATTTTCAGCTTGTGTGAGGTGTTAAGTGTTCCACCTTGTGGACTCATCTCATATTTGCTTTAAGCGTTAAGTGTTCCTCTTTCTACTTTTTGGATACTTTTGGTAGATTTTCTTTTGGAAACATACATCTATGCTCACATAGTAATTAGGCCCTATGAACACTATTCGTGATTCTTGAGAGATTGGATTCCCAGCGAAATCCTTCTTGACAATAGAATCCTTGTAGGTAGGGAGGATACTTAGTGCGTTTCACATTCAACTTGGTTAGTGCGTCTTCTCTTATTGATCGATACATTCTCTCCCAGGAGAGGTTGATAGATCACGTGGGGTAGACATCACGAGCTTTGGTGAATCAAAATTGGTTAGTGCATCTTCCCTTATTGATTGATACATTCTCTCTCTGGAGAGGTTGATAGATCACGTGGGGTTGATATCATAGACCTTGGTGAAACAAACTTTGTCTTAGCGTGTTGGATTAATCTGCTTGCTTTGTTTGGGTTAAAAGTGAAGAGGCATCAAAACCTTGGATCTGGAGCCAAGTCCCCTTGTGGTATCATACTGTGAATCACCTTTAGAGAGGGTTAACCGTAGCGGACAATCCCTTCACAGGGCAAACTGCGTTGACGGAACCTCAAGCGGTAATAGCCATTTTCATCGTGGTAGTGACAGCCGCTATATAAATGTCCTTGTGGAAGAAATCTCCAAGGGTATGGTTCATTGTTGGGTTGTCAGATCTCCCTAGCAGCTCCTGAAGATTAAGTTCTCGGACTGTGTCAAAACCATAGTGCGTCAGGATTGGAGTTCACCCCTTTGGATCATAAAATTTGCAGAGTCAAACCATTACTAAAAACCCTAGCGAGGCCAAATTTTCATTTTATAGGGTATATGTGCATTATTGCAAAATGTTTTTGGAACATACACAATTAGTGCTTCTGAGGATTAGAACGAATAAGTCACTTGATTGTTCATGCGCAAGGTTGCTTTTGCCCTTGTTCATTATTTTCAAACATGCTTGAAATCACGTGCTTGCTATTTTGCATGCTTGTTTATCTATCTGGTTATTGAAAATGAACAAATCTATTACAATCCTCAAATCTGGACATTGAAATTTGCAAACAATTCAAATCTGAAAACTCAAAATTTGCAAAATCTGAAGTAAAATCCTTTTCTGGAGTCAAAAGTCATCTTAGGAGGTTAGAAAGTCATACGAGTTTCCATCAAGTGTCGTTTCATTGCAACCCATCTATCGTATGATTGAGTACCCAGTGTCGTATGAGTTTCCATGCCAGCAAATTCTCAAAGTCAAAATCTTGCAACTGTCATATGAGATTTTCAACTATCGTTTCATTGATCCAACTGTCGTATGAGTTTTGCAACTGTCGTTTCATTGCTACCCAACTGTCATATGATAACCCACCCAGTGTCGTACGAGTTTTGATGCCAAAAAATTCTAAAAGTCAAAATATTGCTTGCAATTGTCGTACGAGTTTTGCAATTGTCATTTCACAGCATACCCACTGTCGTACGAGTCTGCAGGGTGTCGTTTGGGAAATTTTTGAAAGTTGTCAAAAAATTGTCAGAATTGCCAAATATTTAGCTTTTTCAACCTATTTCCAGAATCTGTGGAACAAATCATTATGTCAAGAACAGAGCAGTAACCATTGAAAATCAGTATACATGTCTCAAAGAATCAGTACACAAGAGGAAGAAGCTCTAATCACCGCTATGATGAAGCAGCTGCAAGCTATGCAAGTCAAACTTAACAAACTTGAGAAAGAAAAGGAACCTAAAGAGTTCTCCATGGAAGCTCTATGTCCTTTTCCATTTGATAAAGACTTGTACATGTCACCATGCCCCCGGACAGAATATGAGCAACGTGACAATCTTTATGATACCTCTTCCACGGAGAGTGACACATCCAGCGTTGGAGACTATGATGACTATGACGACAGACAATGTAATGATACCTATGACACCTCTGTTCCTAAGAGTCCTCCTCGTCGTGTGTTCTTACTTACTACAAATGGGTCGTCACATTGGATAGATCGTGATGGTGATCCATATGATTCTAATTTTGAAAGAGATTTTGATGGCTTTTGTGGACAATACCTTGATTATGATCCATCTACCACTGCTGAGGACTATAAAATGTATCGTGCTAGCTTGAAGCATCAATATTATAAGAATCTTTCTCCTAAGGACCCTCCTGCTAAAAATAAAGATTATCTTCTCAAGCAAGATCATGTTCATGCGGAACCTTTGTCTGGTGATGGTTCCCTTCCATCCCCTACTTCCTCCAATACCTGCACATTTCCTAAAGCTTCCGAGTCTTTCAAATCTTTCACAGAACCTTCATCCGACACAAATCCTAATACTTTTCATCCGGTTCCCTATAGTTATCCTCCAGGGCTACCTCTTAAAGAAACTCAAGCTAACCTTCACTTGGCTGCAAATACTTTCAATAATAATAAACCTAAAGAGCCTAAGCCTTCATATGCTATAATCCCTACTTCAGCTAGTCCTTCACCATCTTTGCAACAGCCTTCCATACAATCCCAACATGCTTTCTTGTCCTTAGAAATGGCTCTATGTCAAGAGGACTCTAAAAATGATGAAGAAAAGAACATAAAGAAAGATCAAGATCAAGAACCCTCCATGTCATCCACTCCTTTTCCCGATGTCTCTTATCCACCTCAGGGTTCTTTTGATCCTACACACCTTTTTTCATGCATTCCACCATGTCTTAAGTCTTCTCCAAAGCAAGATCAAGCTACTACTTACACCATTGAGCTTATTGACAATCAAAATAACCCTACTACACTTGCGCTTTCCAAAGATGATACTTCCATTAAGGTTGGTAAAAATGGTGTTGTTACTTCCAATGTTAAGCCTATTGAAAATCAAGAAAAAAATTATGAGTTTATGCTATCCAAATATCCTTGTCAAGATCAAAGTCTTCCATCTTCTTATTCTACCACTCCATGTTCACTTCCACTTTCTAATCTTCCTAAGTCTTTGCAAGCTTTGAACAATCCTATCAAAGAAGGTGCTCCTATTCAAGATGTTCACGATCCTATTGAAAATCCTAATGCTCCCTCTAAAGATGCTGATGTCCTTGGTTGTCATATAGATGATGATGAGCTTATTGATTATCCTTTTGTGTCTTCCACTTCCATCCTTGGACCTCTTCGACCACTACTAAGGGCTTCACATCTGCCTTCCATCTTGGGTCCTTATGTCCCTTCACTTTCCCCTCCTAACTCTCCTAATTCACCATCCATCTTGGGTCCTTACATGCCTCCATCTCCTATCTTTCCTCAAGATCAACATAGATGCATACCCTTGAATCCTTTTCATCCATCCACCCATCTAAACCAGTCATATCCTCCCTCTTCCACAAGTCCCAAGTCCTTTGGAAGTAACTTGAATGTTCAATACAAGAAAAAGAAGCAATACAAGAATCCATCAAAAAAAGATCACCATGTCTCCTCTAATAGACATGGAAACATAAAGTCAAAAGATATATCTAAAAAAAAAACTACAAGACAAGTATGGGTTCCAAAATCCATCATTGAAGATATTCTCTCTAGATCATCAAAAAGAAATAAAAAGCCTACGGTTATATGGATTCCAAAGTCTCTCTTGAAAGAGTCTGGTGTTGAGCAAAAAGTGAAATTGACATTCAAGCTTCCAAAGGCTTCCACTTCATCTCCCTCCAAAAATATTCTTCCATTCCATGTGCCTAAACCACAACCTCTACTATCCATTCGCCATATTTCTTCATGTATTCCTTCATTCACATTTCCTCCATCCTCTCGCCACCCTTCAAGGCGTGTGTTGATGTTGATCTTGCTTTCCTTTCCATCTACCCTTTCACAATCTTTCCATTCATTATCCTTCTACCTTCTATCCTTTTTCCTCATTTTTCTATTCCTCCTATCTTCCAACCTCACTTGCTTTACATAAAACTTTATCCTCCATTTTCTCTTCCATCTTCCTTTCCCTATCAGCATCTTTGAGCATATCACTTTGAATCCTTGGCATATCATGGTTTATCCTTTCAAGGAGCATTATCTAAAAAGCTTTCCTTCTTCCAAGAAAAAAAAAAAAAAAAGGAGAAATGAAAAAAAAAAAAAATTTGAAAATGTGTCTTGGTGAAAACTTGGAAACAGGCACCTTAGTAGCAAAAGTAAAGAGAAATAAATTCATCCTATGGTGAAAACCACTCCCTTGTGGCGCCTTGGATAAGTACCATGATGAAAACCTAGCAATCAGGCATCATGCGTAGTTCTTCTACATATTTCATCCATTTCATCTTCTCTCTTTGATCTTGACAATGTTGATCTATACACAAATATTTGGCTATTTTGTGAGCTATCTTATGATGATCTTGCTTTCATTCCCTTCCTGTTTAGCCTTCATGTCTATCTTCCTCCATTCATTTTCACTTGTCGCTATCATTTTCCCCTTTGGTCTTGATCTAATAAAAAAAAGAAAAAAATAATAGAACACGATGCTATGAAGCCTCTTGACATGTCTACTCCTTTGGACTACATCCTATCTTTCTTTGGCATTACGCTTTTGTGATGTATCCTATGCTGGCCTTTCATTGTTTGTCTTTCTTGAGGAGTTTTACCTTGAGGATTTCTTCCCTTCATTCTCTTTCATTCTTTTTCTTCCATCTCTTCCACCAGCTTGCCAATCTCTCTTTTTCTCCACCTTGCTAGACATTGGGACTGCACGATATGATCTTACTTGAGAGTTTGCAATGGAAAAAGATGCTATCAAGTATACCAAGTATCAGAACAAGTGTTAGAACCAGTATCAGAACAAGTATCAAAACAAGTATTAGAACCAGTATCAAAATAAGTATCAGAACCAGTATCAGATCAAGTATCAGAACGCCCACTGGGGCTACACCTTTCACTTTAGTTTATGGGTCCAAAGCGGTACTGCCTATTGAGGTCGAAATCCCATCACTAAGAATTAGAATGCATGGTCTAGTAACTGATGATGACTACAGAGTGTCTAGGTTGCAAGAACTTGAACTACTAGATGAGCGCAGACAAGTAGCATATGATCATCTCAGAGTATATCAAAAGAGAATGTCTAGAGGCTACAACAAGAAAGTCAGACACAGAGAATTTCAAGTTGGTGATCTAGTCTTGAGAGAGAATCCTAAAAATCAATCACATCAAGAATGCAAAGGAAAGTTCGAACCCAATTGGCTGGGTCCCTTTTTAATCACTGCTACTTTTGGCTCTGGTGCCTATCAACTCTCAACGACTAAAGGAGAACAACTCCGAGAACCAATCAACATTCTCCATCTGAAGAAATTCTACGCCTAAGGCATTCAGTCTATGGTAAAATGTCCTGAAAAAATCTTTAAAATTAGAAAATGTCTTGAAAAAATGAACATCTTGGTGAAAACCTAGCAATAGACACCTTCATGATTCACAAAAAAATCAAAAAATATCAAAAGTACAAAAAAATTGAAAAATGAAAAATGCAAAAAAATGAGAAAAAGAAAAAAAGTGCCTTGGTGAAAACTTGGAAACAGGCACCTTGGTAGCAAAAATAGAATCTTTGCCAAGATGGTGAAAACCCGACAAACGGGTGCCACTTGTTTCAAAATGCTCCATCTATCAGCGAAATCTTGGTCTTTCCCAACTTTCAGTCTTACTTTAGTTTGTACATATCTACCGGTTTGTTTTTGCATTTCCTGTTTACAAAATAAGTCGGTTTGTCCACCAATCTGCTCAAGTGTCTGTATCCTATCAATGTTCAAACTTGGGGGCAATCAATGTCATATCCTATGGTCTCCAGTGTATCTTAGACATATCATATCCAGTCAGAGTCCTTTGAAGCTTCATTTGAGTCAGTCAAGTCAGTCTCGTCTCCAGAAAAGATTTTGCAACGCAATCAACATCAAACTGAAAACTGAAAACAATCTATTATTTTTGCATGCTTTTATCTCCTTGTATGCTTACTGATTCGCATTGAGATTTTTGCATATTGTGTCCCTTCGAGCTCTTCGATGATGTCCTTTATAGGATTTAGAGAGTGATGACTAGGGGCATAATCTTTTTTTTGTCTTCTGCTTGTATGTGAAAATCTAACAACTTTGAAAATTTTGGATTGATATGGTGTCCAACTGTAAGAGCCTCTATCTCAAATTGGATGGCCATGCGTACCTCGACCATTGATACCCAAAAAATTCAAGGAAGTTTGATCTAACTATTGTCTTTTTGAGTGAGTTCTTTCTCCTACTATGAAGTGCAATCTTGCCTAAGGATGTGAACGATAAAAGGTCACTACAGGTAATTCACATTAGATTTCGAATGATCTCTTGACTGTTTGATGTGTTTGCAATGCAAGGCGTATTCAAGTCATCATGACGTTTATGTTCTGATGCTTATACAAATTGCTATATCAAACTAGACATGATATTCAGGTCATCCTAGTGTTTGTGCCTTGGTGCTTATATCTAATTCGACATTCCAAAAATAAAATCAATATTTATATATCCATGGTTGTTGACCAGTGGGTGTTGTATTGATTCTTGCGCATACAAATCACTATTCATATGTCTATGGTTTCATAGCTAGTGGGCATTGTATTGATTTATCCGGTTACCTAAAAGTTCAATGATGATAACAAATCGATACATGATCAGTGACTAGGTCCTAGGTCTTAGGTTGCATTCCATTTTGCATGTCTCTTTGCATTTTGCATGTTGCATGATCTCACAATGGCTAAGTGAACTTCAATGCTTAAACAATTCTCCACTCGCATCTTCAAATCTAACAAGAGTTGAATCTCACATGAAGGTTCCTCCAACGAAACAGCAAGTAGAATCTTTTTTCGGGATCAAAATTCAAATCTGAGATCATTCATATTATTAACTACTTGCATAATCAACCTTCAATCATCACAGAAATCTAGCATTCAACTTAACTGATTATCTTACATCAAACTATCAAAATTTTAACTTGGTCAACTATGGTCAACTCATGGTCAAACCTAGTCAACCTTGGTCTTTTCAACCTCCAAATAATGCAGAATGCATTCTTGAACGTGTTTAACCACTTCTCAAATCAATTAACATGCTTCTAAACTCTCAACGCTGACTTTTGTTGTCAGATTTCAATTTCAATCCCGAAGGGGGCATGGTATTGCACATCATTCAAGTCTGTAAATCTAATTGTATTTGGAATCTGTTATCTTTCATCAGTGATCAAGACAACAACCACGTCTAGTTGCTGATTCATCAAAAGACCTCATCGCTAAGGGCAAATCTATCATCACTTGGGGCATATCAGATTCATCACGATCCATATCAATCTGGTATCCTCCTAATCTTGTAATCTGTATCAGTTTTTGCAACCATCGGATCATAGTGTTCTTTTCTTGGTTCTTTGGCAACTGAAGGATTCGGATGTGATACCTACTAGTTCTGCTAAGACAATCGAGTCTAGAACCGGTCACTCACTTCTTAGCAATCCTAAGGTTTGGAATCAGGCGTTTTGACATTTTTTTGCAATCATCGGTTCATCGCTGCTATAGTGAACATTATCTTTGGTCATTCATGACCTATTATCTTCATATCAAATCAATATCAATCAGTTTCTATCTCATATCAATTATCAATTTCAAACATCAGTTTCATATCTCTATCAAACACAGACTGTCTTTGAACCACTGCGCTTCACACGGTAATTCAAAGAGGGGCAAAATGTAATACCCCAAAAATGGGCTATAAGTTCATTAACCTCCTACATCAACAATTCGAACGAAATCGACATCAAAGTCCTAATCTAAGGCACATCTAAACATCATCGAATCATAATTGATTATCTTAAATTCTGCATCGGGGAATATTCCTAGCGATATTCTTAATTATCTTTAATTTAATGATTATTTGGTGATAAATCACATTTATCTTAAGTTTGATTAATTGAATATTTTCATATTTAATTAATTAGATTTAATATCTTGCCACTTAATTGTGTAATTAAATTTAATTCTATCTATTATTAATTGTATTATTTAATTTTGACAATAAATCCAATATCTTATGAATAATTGATTAAATTCTTATTTAATTAATTAAAGCAAGTTGTCATTATTTAATAATATAGTTTTTAATAAAAGTTTGATTAAATAATTGATTAACCCATAAATCAATTATTTATTTTCAAAAATCAGTTAAGTTGAGCATAAATCACTGTATTTATTTAATTAATTCATAATTATTATGCACATTCAAAAGAAACAGTTAAACTCTAAATTAGAAAATCAATGCAAAGTGTTGACTTTTTAGAACTCAACATCCTTTTGGAGTTCAAAAAGCTAATCTAAACTCTAATTTGAGTTAAAAAGCTATTTTTGCATGATTTGCATATTTTTGTGAATTAAATTATCTTTATTATCAGATAACTCAAAAATCAAGCTGAGTTAATCTGAGTGATTTATGGCTTTTTTCCATGCACCTCCAAAGCCTTGGATTTCTATAAATTAAGGCTTCAGCTCATCTCAAATCATCCACAAATTTGCACAATCACGCTGAAGAATTGGAATTGGGAAAATCAAAGCTCTTGCAAATCAACACCTTTGTGAAATCAATCTTGTTTTGCATTCATATCATATTATTTCTAGATTAGCATTGCATATCAGTTTTCATAGCATAGATTAATATCAGTTTATCATTCTTATTGCATAGAAAATCCAAAAAAATAGATTAATTGCATTCATATTTCATATCAATTTTGCATTCAAATCTTTCATTTAGGTGTCGTCTAGGTCACTGATCTCGATTACAATCTGAGAACATCGATCTCGCACCTACTAGAAGGCAGTAAATCACTTGGTTAGAGTAGATTTTAATTTTGCACGATTTTGATTTTTGCTAACCTCTAATGTTTTACTAAAGTGTTGTGTCTACAGATCAGGTACAATTTTCACACACACATTAACATATTATTTTTTTTAATTATTCCTTATAATATGGTATATTTTATAAATTATTTGTAGTTGAAAAATATAAATACATTTTCATCGAATTAATCAATAGTATGAAAAGAAATTTGGTTTAATTGCAAAGTTTATATTATAGGTGCTTGAATTATGTTGAGTTCAAATCCTCACTATAATAGAAAAAATAACTTTACATAAATATTTAAGTTAAATTATTTTAAATTTAGAACAATTGTTAAAATTAAGGTACCACCAGCTTTCTAAATCTTATGTATTTAATTACTCCTATTATTTGTTAGTCATTCACAAGGGATTTAGGATCTACCATTTACAGTAATTATTTTTTATCATCGATGTTTTATTAGTATAATAATTAAATTTTAGTCAAGGGTTGTTCACTAATATTTATTGCAATGAGTTGCTAGTTAGCATAAGAGAATCTTAGATATTATTGTAGTTGTGGGCTTGGTATAAGTTAGTAGTTTGGTTGAAACCCACATTATTATATTTCCTTAATGTTTGAATTATTAAAGGATGGATCTTGGGATATGATTACCAACTTGGATGCCCTATTTAGGCAATACCAATGCTATATAAGCATTGCTCAAAGTGGTAGTAAAGGAATGCAATTAACATGTAATACATTTATCATTGTTGTGGGTGAGTTGTGTACTCATACTTGAGGTGTGTTGTGTACCCATACTTGATATGGGTTACTAGTTGTATTGCTAGTCTATTGTCAATGGTCTTCTCTTGACCATGTTGTAAATATCTTTTGATTGTACAGTTTCGAGTTGTGGTTTACTAACGGACAACACCCTTGTTTTGTTGCTTATAACAATCAAAAACATGTAATACATTTATGTTTATACAAGTGTTGAAGAATTGAAGACTAGAGAGAAGGGGTAGATTATATGTAATCTCTATTTTAAAGACAATACATACTTGGACCTCTCTCTTTGGTGGAGTTTTTTCACTTGAAAAAAAAAATGTTTGTAAATAAACACTGTGTTATGTATCTTTTTTTTGTTGTATTGATTTAATTTCATCGAAACTCTATTTGTTTATACACTCGTTAAGATCATTTTAATAGTTTACTTTAGATTTCTATATAGCATTTACCTTCATTTTCAACAATTCTAAATAAATACATTTAGATACTAAAGTTCAGACAAAAATCTAATCAAATTTTGAAATCGGATAGAAAAAAATTTTAAATGCCTATCTTGATTTGGAGAAAATGATAGATTTGAATGTAACAAAAAAACTGATAATTAATATTTAAAATTGAATCTAAGACAAATAAGATGTGATAATTAGATATGCAAGTTCTGAAAAAAAAAAATGGAAAACTTGGTTCAATCCCATAATTGTGAGTTTGATTTCCACATGCAATCCAGTTTTTTATAAAATAATGACATTGTGCTTGTATCTTGCACATAAAGATTTGTTTGCACGTGTACTTACAATTGATAGATTTGATGGTGTTGAGAATGGTGGGAGTTTTCTACTCAAAGATTTTTGCTTAGACAAACCTTAAATAATAAGTAGGAAATGTATTCATGTGATTATTATTATTATGTTACCTTTTTTTAGATTTGATGATACAAAATACAATATGATTATGTTACCTTTTTTAATATTTGATGAACCAAGATACAATGCAATTGATGTTAAAATGATTATTGCAAGAGCTTGGTTTTTTCGTGTAGTGTAGCAAGAGTTCACATGGTTGATATAGATAAATGATGATGTATGTGAGTTGATTGGTTGTTATAAGTGTAATGGGATCGTTTATCTGTAGATAAGATTTACGTATGCTTTTAAATTAGAACTTATTTTTGTGCTACCTAGAATTGAAAATATTTGGTGGTGTTGAGGATGTTGGAGTTTGCCTTGCAAGCAACTTTTCCTAGAGATCTTGTTGACTAATTCAATAACTTCAATAAATATTGAAGAAAAAACAAAGTAGAAAATGCATTCGTTTGGCTATGATTATGTTAAAGTTCTTGAGATTTGATGTAACAAGATGTCATACAATGGATGTTGTAATGACCTAAAATAAGAGATAAGGTTTCACCATGTATTGATGCAAGACTCAATGTTATTGATATGGAAAGATGAAAAATCTGTGAGTTGATCCCTTGTGAAAGATACGTGTAATGGATTTGTATATCCAAATGTGCTTGTAATTTGCAAATAGATAATTGTTTGTACTTGTACCTATAATTGGAATATTTGGTGTTGAGGATGATGAGCGTTTACTTTGCAAGCAAGTTTGTCTTGGCAAACCCTGTTGACTGACTCAATAATTTTGAAAAATGTTGGACAATCACAACCAGCTACCACATCACTGCCCCAGAAGCATTTAAATACCTGGCCGATTTGAAGAAGAATGGCATTCCTTCTCAATAGGGCACTAATATGAGTTTGCAACAAAACTTGGCTAATGGTTTTCAAATTGTAGAGCCAACTGCAATATCTGTGGATGATCACCTAGAGTTTCTCAAAGAAGAATGGGAAACGGCAATTGCCTTGATTTCCCTACAGTTCTATTACTCGTTATTAGTATTTGCTTTGTTGTTATTGTGTTATCCTTGCATCTTCAGTGACACTTTTGTTGTTTCTCTAGTTTCTAAACTTATTGCATGTCCATTGGGTGGGGATTTTGGTTCTCTATGCTTTGCTTCTTGCAAAAGGGATTGGCTCTCTTTTAAAACCAAAACTTACCCTTAATTAAACAAAAAAAATGCAAGGTTTAATTTGAAATTCATTTAGGATATCTTGTGCTTACAAGATGAAGCAAATAAAATGTAAGACAATCAAAATCCCTCGTAAAACCAATGTGTGATTTCAAAGATAAGTTAAATCCCATGAATTCCAAAATTATAGCCCGCTCAATTTTGATCCAACTTTTTTAAACAGAATATCATGAAACTTAAAATGTGTAATGCTTATTTATAAATTACACTATCATTCTTCCCTGGCTAACCACAATTTTTAAAACTTTCCAACAAAAACAAACACGATCTCTTTTGCTCTGCTTTTAGGATAAATAGCAATGTCTGTTTACTACATGAACCAAATAAGATATTAAATAATCTCATGAAAGTAATTTTGAAGTTCATAAATCTCATGAATTCCAAAATCATAACTTGCTCAATATTTTCCCAGTTTTTTTCTGGCAAGCACATTGTGAGACTTAAAAGTGTGCAACCTCGTTTAAAAAATCTCCTATCACAATTATTCCCTCTGACTATGAACACTAAATTTGCAATTAAAACTTGCAAGATTTCATTTTGTCTGCTTATAGGGTAGAGTCGTGTTTGTTTGCAACATGAACCAGACAAAACTTCAAACAATCAAAATCCCCCATTCACTAACTATATGAATAATGTTTTGGGTAGAACCATTCAAAAAAAATACTAAAAGCTCATTCCCATTATAAACTAAATTCAGCATCTTGAACTCCATGTTACTGTTTTCTGGCTCTTTGCATATGCTTCAAAGAACAGCCTCTGCAATTTATCTGCCTTGTATTTCTTCACAAAATAATCAAATGAGATTTTATTACTTATGAAACAAACAAGTAATTTATCCCGTAGCTCATGAATGGAAATACATGAATATCATACAACTGCACAACACAAATTCAATGCAAGCCATACACTACAAGGCAATGCTACTAGTTTAACAGGGTATACACATAATAAGTCACAATGAATCTTGGAAAGGCATCTCAGCATCGAATCTCATATGAACCAGCCCTTGTGATGTAGCGAACCCACTCAACTGTGTTGTAACCATTTTTCTCCCAAACCTGCAAGACAGATGAGGAGATAGAAAGTAGACAAATCACATCAACTTCCACGACCCAATCGATAGGGGCCTACAGCGTTAGAAATGCATTAGAGAATCTGTTAAATCAAGAACAAACACACACAAACAAAATGGACCAAACATAGGAAGTCATGGGAGCTCCTATCCAATTTGAAAATCTCAATGCATCATAAACACCTAAGCTTCTCAGAATTTGAATATGAAATTTATGCTCCCACCGAAGGACAATAACATGTTCGAAATAATAGCCAGCCCAATATATCCAGTGAAAAAGCTAACCCACTACAGATTGGATAAACAAACCCATTACCAAATAGCAACACATTCAACGTGGAAATAAGCTGAAGCCAAATATTCAATTATCCACAAACTTCATACCATTGGTGAGGCTTAATGCACACACACCTGGTAAAGGTGGTTGAAGGAAAAGATAAGTGCATGAAATTAGACTAACGCTACCAATGCCAGTTACTAGTAGAAATAAGTAATACTGATTCATTTAAATATACCTTCAAAAATCGCACACGCAAACCAGATGCCGTGAACATGGGAACCTGAAATAATACATCTTAGAGTAAAGACACTTTGCAACAACACAAAAAGTTCTCCTATTTCACTGATATATGCATTCAAAAATATATAAACTGGAAATAACATAACAGACCTCACTACTGGAGGGAAAGTTTACACATATTATGCATTGGTTCAATGACTTGATTTGAAACCGATAGATACAGCATACATAGGATAAATACCAATCAATTTGAGGACCTACAATACTGAAAATCATACTCTAAAACATATTTCATAACCTCATAATGCCAACAAGGAAGAAATTAGAATTTAATAATTCTATCTTTAATCTATAATTCTACTCAGCATCATAAAGATCTCTTTCTTAGGCCATTCTGAGCCTATTTATTGTTTTCACATGGCCATACTCAGCTTTTCTTTACCTAAGACATTTATGCCATATATTTTCCTTATTATTCCCTCAAGCATAATACTACCATACCAAGTGTTCTTTGAATGTTCAAAACAAGTTCTGATTGCAGTGGAACATTAAATTTGCTCTAGTATTCAAATAGCAGCAGCCTGCAAACAAAGCTATCCAAAGAAACAAATTTCCCTGATTAGTAAGTGAACTGCAGGCTTTCTTGAGTTATCCTGACGAACCATTCCTACTAGGGGTTCAAATCAATGTCCAAATTCTGACTTATCATGTTGTTCTGGCTATTTTTTACATGCTCTTCTGAATACTTCACAAAAATTCCATGATAGCATTCCAGGCATAAAATAAACTTATACAAAAATGTAATATAGGAGCCATTATAGCCATCTATAATATTTGTTTGAGCTTTTTCCTACCTAGTTTTTCCATCATACAACCCAAGATATCGTCCACACGAATTTTTTTACCAAAGAAGAATAACTTCTATATGAAATTGAAATAAAAGAAATGAAGACATCTTTAATGTTTAAAGGAAGCACCAATCCAATTAAGATTCAAAGATCCATTGCAAAAATATTAAGGCTAGAGACAATCAAACACTAGGGAAGATTAATTATAGTTGGACATTAAATGTACAAATATGTCAATAAATCACACCAAGTACCACACTTTCATGCTCTAGATGAGTCCCATATATTGTTGGAAAGGAAAAAGAAAATATTGTATAAGAAAGACAGACTTTGAAAGGAATGAGGGAACTAAAAATTTCATTTCCTCGAAGGTCATTTTCACCCAATAGCAAGCATTAGTATCCAATTATTGAGCTAAATCTTCACAGAATCAGAAATTTTATATATTATATGATGTTGTGTGGTATTTTGAAGATAATTACTGTTGGAAATATGTGTATATTGCTGGGTTTTATATGTTTTTGTATGGATGAACCCAAACCCAAACTTTATTTGACCAAACCATCAAAGAAGTACTGGGATTGGTAAATTTGATGTTGAGGTGAAAACCATTTTAAAATTTTACTTGTCATTTCTAGCCAGGATGGTGATAAGGACCAACAGGCATCTGAACCTATCAACCACCTCTCATCTCTCAGGATTTAGAGAAAAAATAAAGGTCTTGTGGGAATATGAATTTTGTTAATTTTCACCAAAATCATTAAAATTGCATTACTTATACAAATGTCAATTGAGTAGTTTTAATCAGATATGTGATTAACTTTGAAGTTAAAAGGGAAAAAAGATAGTCATCTAATATATCAGCACATGCCCACTACCAAAGATTGAAAAGAATAGAAAAAGATAAGGTTTTGTATGAAGAAGATTTTCCTTTGTTTTCACCAAAATTATTGCAAAGTTTATGAAAGATACATTTACCCTCTTTCTCCAAAAGTTTTCAAGCAATTTTTACTACTTATATGTATCTCTATTTTTTCTCTTCAAACTTCTTTCTTGAACAAGCTGAAGTTATGGTTCCAAAATGATGAATTGCGCTCAGAAGCCAGGCTCCAAGAAACAATAGATCCCATCTTACAGTTGACAGACAGCAAAGATATCAGATATGCCTTCACTGACATTACATGAGGATATAGTGTAGTCACGGCAACACCGAGCAGCTAGCTGCATGCCCTTTGACAGTGAAGTTGGTGAGGATAACAGAGATTGCTTTGAATTGTAACGAAGAGAAGGTTGAGATTACCTGTGAACTGAAAAAAATTGGGGGAGACTAGGAGCTCCCACTAATCGGACACCTCAAACAAGAAAAGGTTTACAGAATTTCTCTGTAGGAGTAATGATCATGATGTAAAGAACATGCACAGTGAGAATTTTTTAAATAAAAAAAGTTTAATACATCCACAATTGATTGAACTGGGACAACTTTGGATGTGCCTATTTGGAGTCTGACTTATTTAGTTTGGTTCACTCGACAAGAAGATTTGCAGCCAGACACATTGCTTGTTATGAAGAATGAAGGAATATTTTCAAAATGCTTTGCCTAAGTAAAATTGTCCACATAGCCTCGTAATATATGCCCAATCTTATAATCTTGAAGAAGCTAGGCCAACAAGCTTTGGCAGATAATATAGTTTTTTTAAAACTTTGTTCAGGACTTTGATCTTGTCATAAGTGTGGAAGCTTTGGCCTAAACTATTGGACATGGAGAGAAAAGAGGAAAAGCTTTGGTGCATAATGGAGGAAGATCTTTTGGACAGATTAATCCCAGAAGTAAATAATTAAGGTCCATAGTCATACTGCGAAATACAAAAGAAGATAAAAAAATTCACCATTACCCAATCTGCATATTACACAAAGTACACAACTAAAATATTATCCAACCTCAGCATACTTATAATATAGACCAACTGATTGGTACAAATCATCTGACCCTTCTCTATAGTGATGGGATATTAGCACGATTCATGACATATACAGTGCCTAACATTAACCCAATGATCGGTCTATCTTTTTATAAGCTTATACTTGCAGTCATAGCCTGGCAAGTGGCTCTAAAAAGGCTTTTGGGAATATCAGATTGCAAGCCCTACAGATTCTATCCTGACCTGAATAGTCTTCTATAGATTAAATGTCAATTTTCCAAAGATATATTTAACAGAAGCTTTCTTTAAAACTAAATATATCTTTTTTTAACAGCAAGATCATGCTAACTGAATCCTCTTCAAGTAAGCTTAATATTGTCATTTGAGATTGAGAACAAAAAAACACATACAAATTTGCTAGTATGAAAGACTTAATCTCATATCCCATGTGAAAAACAAAAAAAAAAATACGTGGAAAAAATAACATATTTACCTGGAACTCCATTTGAATTGGTGGTCTTGTCCAAGCTTTCTTTTCCACCATAGTGGAAATAAGCTCCACTTCTGCACTCATTGTTGCCTCTGTCTGACCTGGGAACTTTCTGATCCTGCAAATAGACAACAAAACTATGAGGAACCAGAAAAGGATCAGTGTATCTCAGTATTTCAAAGATAAGACTGCTACCAAAAAATCAGAATATAGAAACAATTCTTATTACAATAAACAATACTCACTTCCAAACCAGGCAATCAATTGATGCATTATATTTTGCTCGACCTGTTGTCACCTGAAAATTTGCTTTAGCTGTTTGCTTTGGGACAGGTACCTTTACCACCACTCCCATTGCAAACATCTTCACACCAAAAGCACTCTTTACCTGTAACAAGAAAGTTCTTACTCTGCTATCAAAGGCTAAGCAGGACTAAACACTGAAGATTCAAGAAAAGTATCTTAAGGTACCTTCACATTTACTTCTAGGCGTGTCCGTCCCAGTTCTTTGATGGTTGGTAAAACCCGAAAAGGAAGGCTAACTCCTTCCGTAATACGATACCTATGAAATAAGAAGTTGAATAAAATAACATTAAAAATGCTGGAGCAGTACAAAGTCGGGCATTATAAAAAAAATACTACTTGTGCATGCTTGTAATCTCAATATATTGTAGTTCTCAAGTTAAACAAAACATCAAGTACTTTGCAAAAGAGCAGAGAATGATATTTAGGTAAATGAAAACATTTAACAAATATTAAAACTTACTTCATCAGTTCAAATTCTCCATCAGGCGGCACAAAACTAACTGTCTTCTCAGAGTTGAATCGTGTCAAGTTCACACATTGATGGAAAGTAACATCGTCAAGTTCAATTGTTTTACCACTGTTCAGAGAGGGATCAGATAATTAAACGCTTGTATTCAAATCAAATGGGAAAAAAAAAGGAAAACAGAATTAAGCTCAAATAAGAATGCTGATCAAAATTCCCATCAATGTGAGAGCTAAAAGCATTATGAATTTGCACACAATTAAATAAATATTAAAAAAAATATCATCAAAATTTGGAAAGAGATTATTAAAAACAATTATTCCCCATGATAACTCACAATGAAAACCAATAAATTACAAGCTTGAAAATCTCGTTCATTTTAATCCAGAAAGGCATTCATGGAAATAAGTAGCCACAAAAAAGGAAACATGTGAAATGCTGACTATAATGTTAACTAAATCCTAATTGAAAATGGTGCAGGTGATAGAATTATTCCCTTATCACTCTATTCAATAACAAAATTTGCATCAAGTTGCTTCTTCTCATAATCAGTGCATCTCTGTAAATACTAACAAACTGAAACTGGGGATAACTCATGTACTCATTTGCATTGAAACTTAAGTCTCATTAGAATAAAATAGATCGCATGTATTGAAAATCTAAAAAATATCCAGATATATATGGCAGATGGAATGAAAAAATTAAGGATTAACTTTGGATGCAAAATTTGAACATAAGTAAATAAATATGCTAGGCTATTGGCAACAAGAAACTTTATAAATTTAAAATTGACTCTTGATGCCTACATGAATACGTTTGTGCATGGACCCATTATATATCTCAAGAACAGTTTTATACTAAATTGTAATTACCTTCTTGTTGGACGAGCTTTAATTTGTGATTCTTTTTCAAGTCCTATCTTATCGTTCAAGCCCAGCTTCAGGTCAGGCATGCCTGATAAAAAGCACTTCATAAGGATTTTTCCAGTCACATCACACCGGAGGACACTTCCTGGGGACAATACCAAAAGTAAATTATCTCGGCAAAAGACTATTAACCAGACAGACATCCTACTTTGACAACATCTTTCTCCTCAAAGAAGGGTACATGCTCACCTTTAGAAGACATCAGAAGGTTTACACTTTCTACAATATCAAGGAAAACCTGCAATAAAGAATAAATTTAAGATAACTATAAGCAGATATGAGCAACTACTTCAAGTTGCTATAGCTAAAAACACGAGACAACAAAGCAATGAAATACCTCGTTCTTTTTATAAACCAATCCCTCTCGCCGCCAACCAACAGCACCTGTCACTTGTAATGTTGCATTGGGGACTGGCTTATCCGGTGGCTACACAGTATTGTCATATTCAAGAAAAAATTACACTACTGAAATTCAGTAATTTAATCAATAGCAACTAATAGAATCTGTATTACATATAACAGTAAGAAGACTCTAATAATAGAGTTCTAACCTTTGAGGAAAAGGGAGATCGGACACCTTCCTGTGTGATATACAGCTTCAAAATCTCAGGTGATAGATTCTGGGGATAGCCAAAATCCATGATCTCTGAAGCAGTAAAAACAAGTATTTCAGAATAATTCCTAATTGATGTATAAAACAACTGCTCACATATTCAGCAATTTCAGTTTAACGGAACATTCATGCACTCTTCTATAAACAGTACCACGATGCTTACATGAACTGACTGTAGCAACAACCAACAAAGGAACTAACAGATAACATAGTGCAAATGTGGCTCACTTAACTGGCCAACACCAGAAAGAACATTGTTAGAGATGAGCCAAGAGATTACAAATGGAAAAACATAAGAATATCTAGGTTCAGCTCTCACAAAAATACCCTCAACCCCAAAACAATTAAAGGCTAGGTATTACAAAATATCATAGCAAGAATGTATCTTCTTCCAATGGTTCCCAAACTATAATGATAAATGTCATATCCCCTGTTTAAAATCCTAATTGTGTTGTCCCAAAATAAGATAAACAGATGAGGAAAGATCTAAGTTTCAATGATACTGAATACATGAAGATCAGTATATATGGCCGAACATGATAGCAAATATAAATTAGTCTTTGGTTGAGAGATCATTATCGTAAGCAAGCAGAATAAATATTTATATGACCATCTCATGCCAGCAAATTAATCCTCCTCATAGGCGGTATACGTAACGAGAGATAATAATCATTTGCCCACAAAAGTATTGAGCCAAGATATCCTCGCTGTGCAAAGGAAACATACACCAAGTAAGAGATTTGTGGTTGTATTAAGAAGACTATCAACTAGAAACAAATAATAGTGATGTAGCAGATCTGATGACAAGCCTCAATTATTTAGGAGAGCAATTTATAAATAAACTAATATATGAATTAATAAGGAGTGGTCAAAGAATATTGACTAAGGTGGCAGCGATTACTTAGTATACAATTATGCAGCGAGCTATTACCATAAGACATTGATTAATGAGGAGAAGAACTAATCGATCTACATAAGATAAGTAATCGGTTATGGAGTGGTGCGATTAAGTAATGAAGAAAGGCAATTACATGAGACATGTCCTTTAGCACATGCCTTATCACTCCAAACACATGGTATAAGAAGGCAGGCTCAAATCACTCATTTGATCATGGGGGACAGAATCGGAGAATATAAAGGCATATTTGGTACTTGTTATCAAGAAGGATCACAGGTAAAGGACTACAAATTATATTTACTCACTGGATCAGGTCAAGAATCAGTCCATATTTATTCTACCAGCAAGTGTAATAGCAAATTTGGAATGCTGTAACACAGTTGTAAAACTAAATGCTATTAAGAATAAAGGACCAACATATGATCCAGTATATGTATTGCAGCTTTAATATCAGTTTATAGTAAAAAAATCATATATATGTATTCGTGTGTGTGTGTGTCTATATATATATATATATACATATATATAAGTTGTATTCATATCTATCCAAAATCTATTTGAAGTTAATTCACTCCTAGCCTATTCCTTAATCACTCACTATTGCCCCTTAAGAGGATAGGTTGGTGTTGTGTAGGAAGAGGCGGAGTAAATCCTCGCAAGGTAGCTGGGTCCCAAGATGAGATATGGATGGAGTCTTGAAGCCTTGAGCGAGTCTACTTGTATATTGGTGTCAAGTGCCCTACGACAAGTAGATCCCCATCCTCCTTAGGGTTGATGATTAAGAGAGAAGTACGGAACTAGGGCTCAACTATGTTAACCGTCAAATGTATTATGAATCATTGATTGCTTGTCAATTCAATTCGATTTAAATGCATAGTGATGTATGTTAATCATTGAGAATTGGCAGCTTCTTGGTAGGGAACATTACAGAGACCAAGTAAATTGTCATTTCCAAGCACAATCAAAACCCTAGTTGGGAATTGGACATTACAATTGATATAAAAGCATAATCCTGCCATCCTTCAGGACAACCCTACCTAAACCAAGGTTAACTATTGAGCCCTTTCCTTAAGTAGGTCAAGTATATAATCAAGTAGGCCAACATTGCATTTCTATATGTATGTGCTTTGAGCTACATGCTTACTCTGAGTGTATTTTATGCATACTCTCCATATGTATACCTTGTGTTTGCTTCACAACTGATGAAGTTCATGCATGATTACTCCATGAGAATATTTCTCATGTATGTTTTGTGTATTGCTTCATGAAATGTATTTGTTGCTTCATGCCTTACATGTCCGATGTGTATTTATGTATTGCTTCATGCCTTACATATCTTCATGCCTTACATGTCTGATGTGTACTTATGCATTACTTCATGCCTACCATGCCTAACAAGTGTTTATGTTCTACTTCATGCATTACATGTTTGGCGTGTAATTAATTGTAATGTCCCTTTTCTATCTTGCCTTAGAACTTTGCCCTAAAATCACAATTGCACAAGAATTGGGTTAGAGTTACTATGTACAGTATTTCTTTAGTTATGCAATCTCAAACATGAAATCCTGAAATACAGATGGGGTTCATATATAATCGTAATGTCATAGTTAGATTTCTTAACATATGTAAGGGATGTCAATCAATTGGCCCCAAAAATCTCCTACCCTAGGCCCAAGGGTGGATAAATTGTTCCCCTTTGGCCTCATGTGGCCCTTGCCATACATATCAAGTGGGCTACCTAGTGCAGGGTCCTATTGCCATTCTCCTTCATCTTGCCATTCCTAACTTGCTTCTAATGATTGAACACCCATTCACCATGGTAGGGATTGTGAGGAGTATTCACAATAAGGTGCCCCGAAAGCCTATCCCGCCGAAGCCCAAAGGCAGTCCACTTTGCCCCCCTTTGGCCTCATGGGGATTTCCCGGTCACAACCAAGAGGTGGCGTGCTTAGTATGTGGCCTCATCGTCGTTCTCCCAATCATGACCATTTCACTTTCCTTATCATGATTAATTACAGCCTTTGGGAAATATACATAATGTCTTATACATACTTCCTGCATTAAGTCATTACACCAGCAATATATCTATCATAACTGAGTAAGGTAATTATAAAATTCACATTAAATCTTTAATATATATTAATGCATATATAATCACTCGTTATAGTTTTAAGTCTCTACAATGCACAAAGTCCCAATAATAGTCACTAAAATACTTTCTACCTAATATTGGTATCAAATATCACTTGTTCCAATATATGTATAGTCTAAGACTATTCTTTATTTTTTCCTTCCTGTATTCTTGCTATTTCTCCCATCATGTCCTTGGATATGTTTTCCTTCCATTTATATAATTGCTCATAGGGAGGGATGTAACGCACCTCTTAAGGTCCTACCTTTTTATAACGTAAATACATAATTGTTAACACCAAACATCTAATTATTGGTTAGAAGTGTTGGCCACTAATTGCTATTAGCTTGATCAATTCCTCTTTATATTCAAAACGCCTTCTTTGATTCACTTGTTGGGTAGAATTAATCGATGGCCCCTACTAAATGGTAATCTATACTAACGACATGCTCAAACGATGATTATTCACCTCCTCATGCTCCTTAGCTACACAAGGTTGTTGATTCTATTGATATCGATTTGATATTTGTCTATATCTACAAGAAGCACCTCCCACAAAGAGCCATATCATTTTGATTAACAGAATGTTTGTTTGTATTACCTACTCACTGTAACATATCGTTGTCTTTGCCACACGTTATTCATTCTTGATCAATTCTTAGATACTTATAATTCATTGTTGCTACTATCTCTATGTTTTACACGATGCATTGCATTTAAACTCTATTAGGAGCATGTAGCCTCCACATGGATTACCTTTGTTGAGGGGATCTTCAACATAAATTGTATAGAATGGTGATTAAGTTGTTTGGAGTTATCGCTAACCACATTTGAGGGGATTGATTGAGGGTGCATATAGGTACCTTAATCTTATGTTCGGATATGACCAAGTATGTTCGGATATTTGCTCACTCCTTTGTCTAATTGAAACATCACGGAGGACATCATATTCATCATTAGCCTTCACTAACAATTGTTGATACACTTTAAACAGATCATACATAAATCTTGTCACCTTCAACCATATGAAGATTCGATTTTTGCATATTCTTCGGGTTCATTATTCCAATTATGTCTCTCAAGAGACTTACAGAATTGGAGTAGGAGGGGACATGACATTAAGTGTATTGCCTCATGCTTCAAGTGTCTAACGTATATTTATTGCCTTATATGCATTTATATGGCTTCATTCCCTATGTGTATTTATACTCCATGCCTTATGTGTACACTTCATGTCTTATGTGTATTCACGTGTATTCATGTGTACTACTTCATACCTTATGTGAATGCTTTGTGTTTATATATTCTTCATGGCTTACCTATATTTAAGCTTTGTGTGTACCTAAGTGTATTGCTGCATCATGCTTCATACTTTATGTGCTACATTTATGCTTAAGTGAATCCATATGTATTGATGTGTATACTTCCTTACTTCAGTAAATTCATGTCTATACTTCATATGATACATGTATGCTTAAGTGAACGCATGCTTATGCATTGTGTATTTCCTC
Organism: Chamaecyparis obtusa; assembly: GCA_027943335.1. Taxonomy (NCBI): domain Eukaryota; kingdom Viridiplantae; phylum Streptophyta; class Pinopsida; order Cupressales; family Cupressaceae; genus Chamaecyparis; species Chamaecyparis obtusa. The sequence continues at coordinate 380,880 of BSBK01006751.1, read as the reverse complement.
CGTGCCTTAAGTGTATTCGTGTTTCACGACTTCAGTGTATCCGTGCTTTACATGCATTTATCTGTATACCTCAAAGCTTTGTGTGATGCATGTATCCATGTGTATGTTTCATGACTTGAGTGAAATTATTCTTCATACTTTGTGTGCCACGTGTATTCACATGTATGCTCCGTGATTTAAGTGAATTGATGTGTATGCTTCATGTCTTATGTGCTATGTATGTGCTCTATGATTTGATTTGAATTCATGCTTTGTGCTTTATGTGCTATACGACTTAATTGAATTCATGTGTATGCTCCATGCTTTATGTGCTATGTGTATTTACGTGTATACTTCCTAACTTAAGTAAATTCATGCTTTATGTGCGACATATATCAATGTGTAAGCTGCATGCCTCAAGTTTATTCATGTGTACACTTCATATGTATCATGTGTCTGGTTCATATATATTCATGTGTATTGATTCATGCCTTATGTGTATTCATGTGCTTCACGCCTTACATGTATTTGGGTGCATACTCCATGCTCCACGTGTATCTACATGTGATTCATGCCTTATGTGTATTCGGGTGAATACTTCACACTTAATGTATTTGCTTCATGTCTAATGTTTTTTCACCATGGTTACTTCACGAGTGTATGTGCCTTCCTAATGAATATGCTTCATGTTTGATGTGTCTCCAAACAAGTTTATACCATGAGTGTTCTATGAGTACTTAGAAATATTTCAAGAGCAACATTCTTGCTTTCAAAGAGGGAGGACCTTATGAGTACATGAAGCTCGTATCATGAGGGTCCTAATACAATGAGGATCCCTCTTCATAGTTAGTTTCTAATTTTAGTCACATCCAAAATATTAACATAAAATTAGAACAAACATCTATTATATTCTCTGAACGATTCAGCCTCTATGCATTTTTGAGAAATCTATGTCAACAAGTGTCATAAGATCCCTTATTCACTTAAATATAATTATCCTACAAACATTTAGGGCTCACCAAACATTTCTCTACTTTGTATCATCAAGTTATGAATGAAGAAAAAACAAAGACCCAAAAGATATTTATTTGAGGCACGCTATCATGCAAATGTTGGTTTTGCAAATTCAATTGGCACCATTATGATATGTCTTTGATCTTTTTCTTAGGAAGATGAGAGAAATTGTCTTAAGCTTTGCCAAGTTTCCACTATTGATCACAATCCACATTCAAAATAAGGGAGAAAACATATATGATGATATCAAAGTTGCACAGCAAAAGGTGGATTACGGGTGGGATTTCATAATCATCTAATCATTCCTTAAGGACAAGCAATTCAGGGGAGGGAGTACTGTCATATCCCTCATTTAAAACCCTAATTGTGCTGTCCCCAAATCAGATAAACAGATGAGGAAAGATCTAAGCTTCATTTATACTGAATACGTAAAGATCAGTATATGTGGCTGAACGTCATAGCAAATATATTTTAGTCTTTGGTTAAGAGATCATTTATGCAACTATCTCATGCCAATAAATTAATCCTTCTCATAGGCAGTATATAAAATGAGAGATAATCATTTGCATACAAAAGTATTGAATCAAGATATCCATGTTGTGCAAAGGAAACATACACCAAGTAAGAGATTTGCAATTGTTGAGGATGGATCCACCTAGAGAAAGTAATAGAAACATTCAAGTGACCACTAACACAGAGTTCTAGAAATCAAATTTTTCTAAGAATTGGTGAGCTGTATAGGAAATTCATAAGAAACTTCAATGGTATTTATCTACAACTAATTTATTGTAAGCAAAAAGGTGAGTTTGAAAGGATTGTTACCGTAGCCTATGTTGGCACTCACAAATTTTAGCAAGGTTATTCAAGTTGACTATGATGTTAATAGAACTGCAATAATTGCAGTTATGAACAAGGATAAAGGCTAATTGCATTCTTCAATAAGAAATTGAATGATGTAAAACAGACGTACACAATTTATGACTAGGAGTTTTATGCCACTTGTTAGGCTTTGCAAAAGAGGAAGCACTATCTATTACCCAAGAACTTCATTCTTTACATGAACCACCAGGGTTTGAGATGCATCAAAAGCCAAACAAAGTTAAACCATGACATGGATAGAATAGTTGCAAGGATATTCATCTATATTGAAGTACAGGTCTCACAAGTCAAATCAACTTGCAAATGCCTTAAGTAAAAGGTAAGCATTATTGATTGAAATGTTCCTTACAAGAGCTCTCTCAAAGTTCAACACTTCCAGTTCTAATTTTTGAAAAATAATATCATGCTAAATTTATTTATCAATCTTACTCTTCTTCAACTTGCAAATTGAATGCCCGGGGACATATAAATGAATAGCCAGAAATAAGTTCTATCAATACGCTAACTTCATTATACCTGATTTACTAATGATTCAGGTAACTACAAGCTTTATCAGAGATAGAGCTTGCACCTGAGCTAGTCTGTGAACCTTGGCCACTGAAATGAACCTTCTTCCTCCCAAGCAATATCTCTGTGTTTTGTGTCTGCATCAATCTGCACAGCAGTGGTAGGAGATTGGTCTTTCGATGAATGCTGATGTAAATCGATACAGCCTACATTGGAAGTCGCAGGCACAAATGGCCACCAAACACTCCACCCAAATCAGATGCAATGTTCACAATCTCTTACAGCCCCGACACAGCACACAGGAAGATTGTAACATATAGACACATGAACAGCTGGCTCTTCCCTTATTTCTTCCTTACGAAACCTCTGGACAATGTCCTTATGCGTCTCAACATCAATGGGGCCAAAAATAATATTTAAAGTTGAGTATTAAGTACCCTCGATAATAATATCCCCACACCAGCCTTTATTCTTCACATACTTTGCAGGTTGCCTTCACAATAAATATTAATATGCTGCTTTAAATAGGAACACCTCCCAATGAAGTGTCGGCTCTATAGCATACTCGCAACAATGATAAAAGGAAGATTTTATGCTCCTAACTTTAGAAGAATCGCTCCCAGTAATAAATTGGGGCCCACAAATATTATTCAGAATAACATTCTTAATATAAATTCTTTTATTACCGATATTAATCAAACCTTATTACTCCCGAAGCTGTCTAAATATTCAATCGTATTAATTCATCGAGCCTCATTTAATTATTCATAATAAAATATTCTTATACCCCAATTACAAATAAATTACCTCAGACCTGTAAATATCTTATTTCTGTAAATTTGTCTTTGGATGAAGACTTCACAAATTTGGCTCAGCTGTTAACTCCATCACGAATCCACTCCCTTGGAAGAACTAGGTTTTCATCCAGCTCTTCTGTCAAACTCCTAAAAGTTTTCATCTCTAGAAAGTATAAAGCATTTATCACTTCCAAGCATGTCCAAAACATCACCAAGATCCCCCTTATAAAGATCTCCAAGAAGCATCTAGAAGTTGGGCCCACTTGGGGAAATATATTTCATAAAGTGACCTTATAATAATATTTTAATATATTATTATATAATTAAATTAATTAATATTAAATCATCATTTAAATTTGACAACTTAATAAAAATCAATTTAATTATACGTCGCCTTAAAAATTGGGGACATTACAGTCCTCCCGGCCCAAACATTGTTTATCCTCAAGCAATTCTTCTGCACCACCAAGATACCAAACCAACCGTATAAGCACTATATCACATTGATGCTCCATGCTGATGCAATCAACATCATTGAAATCTACAACTCTGTCATGCAAAAATATTCCTATGCTCATCAACTAAATCTCCTTCCAGCAATGTCTCATCATATTCCCACCACTCCATACTCATGTTGTAGACTAAAATTTGATCAACATGCTACATACACATGACTGTTCGTATAACCATCTGTTCCACATACTCCAATCTGTCCATCATATGTGCATAATAGATCAAAAGCTCATGATAAAATGTCATACCTGAGAAATCACTTGCATCCTCATTCTCTTTATACCTTGGAGAATCAATTGGCAAGGCTGTCCCTTCATTCACCTCATGATTATGCATTGTTGTAATCATCCTTGCTGCTGCTGCTTGTGGGGCTTCATTCGCTAAGGCCTTGAGTATTATCTTCTTCCCTTCTACCATGAACTCCAACTCCATCTGCTGAAAGTCTTGAATATACCACCTAAGAGAAAGCAACCATTAAATTCCTAATAACATTGGAATCAGCAATCCCTAGCACATAGAAATCAACAGTGATGATAGTCATCAAACTCGATGGTCATCTGTAGTACTCTCTTGCTGCATTTCCTTTTAAATCCATAAACCATCATAACATAAAATCTTGAAAATTCTTTAATGGTAATCCTTCTCTTGCTACCAAACTCTTACTCACAAAATTAAGAATTGCACCACTATCCACCAAGCATGTATCTTGTTGTCCATTAACCAATCCTCTTATCTAAATGGTTAATAGTTAGGAGCTCCTAACAGTAAAGTTGTGGCACCATGTACCAAGGCTACAATATCTTTCTCATTGTCACTTTCTGAAGTATCATCAATAGCATCATCAACATCAAAGGTAACTTCAATATGATGCAATTGACCCTTACCTCGACATCTATGACCGGACAACCATGGCTCCTTACAAGTGAAGCACAACTTCTTCCTACACAACTCATCCCTGCTCACAAAATTTGCCTTCTTATTATCTTCCTTACTTGGCTTTGGGTGGGACTCTTCGCTCCTCCTATATTACCTTCTTCTATTTGTCTTCATGATCGAGCTTCCACTTAATAGAAAAGTTGTTCTTAGTCACTAAGTCCTCCAAATCAAAAGCTTTTTTAATGGCATGTTGTAAGGTATTTGGACTAAATGACCTTACAAATCCCTTGTGAAGTTCAGCTAAGCCTTCAACAAATATAACAATGAGTCTTCTATCCGTTACATCTGGAACCATTGCTACCAACCTTTGAAATTTTGCTACATAATCCTCCACCTTACCCTCTTGTTTCAGCCGTCCTAGGTCTCTAAAATGAATTCTGGATCTGTCCTATCAAACCTCTCAATCAACCTTTGACTGAATTCTTCTATGGTAGAAATAGAGTCATGCCCCAGGGTCACCATTTCATGGTACCACCATTCATGAGCTACTCCCTCCAAATGCAAAGTAGCACACTTGATAGCCTCCTCTTCACGCATGGGATCCAAAGAAAAATATGTATCCAGTTTCTGCAGCCATGACCTTGCTAATGGACCACTTGATCAATCAAAATTTGGGAGTGTGATCTTCCCAAACGATGTTGAATATCCTTCCTCTCATACACTTTCTTCCTATAGCCTCCTTTATTTTTAGTCCATAGTATTTTGTGAAAGTCATATCATTCTTAACTACTTCACTCAAAGCATGGTATTCAACATGAAGACTATCCATTTCATTGATCTAACCTGGCTGGTCCTCACCAACTTCGTTTGTCAAAACCTTAGCCCTGAATGTCTTGGTTGAGACCACCTCTCCCTTGTAAATGTTGTTCTCACCATTATTAACAAACCTCCCTTCATTAACAGTGCTTATTTCGCTCCTATCTGTTTCAAACTTATCGCCACCATGATTTTGATGGATTCCCTTCAACAATTGTGCCAACTCCTTTAATGTCTAAGACATGCTGAGATGCAGCTTCTCAGACCTCCTGAAAAAGGCCCTTGCTTCCTCATCGATATCACCCATGTATGCACTTTTCTTTTTTCCCTTTATGGGTACCTTTGTTCTCTTTCGCTCATCTAACAAACCCAAAGCTGGCAAGACTTTTAGCTCTGATACCACTGAAATGTTCCTTACAAGACCTCTCTCAAACTTCAACACTTCCAGTTCTGATTTTTGAAAAATAATATCATGCTAAATTTATTATCAATCTTATTGTTCAACTTGCAAATTGAATGCACGGGGACATATAAATGAATAGCCAGAAACAAGTTCTGTCAAAATGCCAACTCCATTATATCTGATTTACAAATGAAACAGGTAACAACAAGTTTTATCAGAGATAGAGAACTAGTAATCAACTTGCACCTGAACCGGTCTATGAACTTTGGCCACTGAAATGCACCTTATTTCATCCAATCATATTACTGTGTTCTGTGCCCGCATCAATCTGCACAGCAATGCTAGGAGATTGGCCTTTCTATGAATGCCAATGTAAATTGATACAGCCTGCGTTGGAAGTCGCCTATATTCTATTCACAAATGGCATCCAACACCAACCCCGACACACCACGCAGGAAGATTGTAACATATGGACACATGAACAGCTGGCTCTTCCCTTATTTCTTCCTTACAACACCTCTGGACAATGTCCTTGTGCGTCTCAACAGGAAAGGGGCCAAAAAAAAACAATAATTACATACCCTTGATAATAATATCCCCGCTCTAGCCTTTATTCTTCACACGCCTTGCAGGTTGCCTTCACAATAAATATTAATATCCTCCTTCGAATAGGAAGACCTCCAGATGAAGTGTTGGCTCTATAGCATATTCACGGCAATGATAAAAGGAAGATTTTATGCACCTAACTTTAGAAGAATCACTCCCAGTAATAAATTGGGGCCAACAAATATTATTCAGAATAACATTCTTAATATAAATCCCTTTATCGCCAATATTAATCAAACCTTATCACTCCCAAAGCCGTCTAAATATTCAATCATATAAATTCATTGAGCCTTCGTTAATTATTCATAATAAAATATACTTATATCCCAAATAGAAATTAATTACCTCAGACCTGCAAATATCTTATTTCTGCAAATTTGTCTTCGGATGAAGACTTCACAAATTTGGCTCAGCTATGAACTACGTCGCAAATCCACTTCCTTGGAAGAGTTGTTTTCATCCAGCCCTTTTGTCAAACTCCTGAAGGATTTTGTCTCCAAAAAGCATAATACATTTATCAAATCCAAGCATGTCGAAGACATCACCAAGATCCCCCTTATATAGATCTCCAGGTAGCATCTAGAAGTTGGACCCACTTGGACAACTATATTTAATAAAGTGACCTTATAATAATTTATTATTATTTTATTATTTTTTAACAAAATTAATTAACAACTTAATAAAAACCAATTTAATGAATGTCACCTTAAAAATTGGCGACGTGACATTGACAATGATGACAATTAAATTAGAAGGCAGAGTGGATGAAAGATTTGTAAGAGACAAATCATGATTCGCAGATACGTGGAGAGCATAAATATTGCTCCGAAGATAATACTTATGCATCCCATGAAAGTTCATCCACACACACACCCACGTATATACATATATGCATATCTATGTGTGTGTGTCCATACATATACATATAGACACAAACCACATAGCATAATGTGGTCAACAAAACCCACATTCATTCTTCAAACTTCAAGTTCAATATTAAAATAATAATATAAAGTTCAACAATCAATTTTTAGCATCATAAGGATTTCATAAATCAACAAGACTGACATCATCACTGACATTAGATAATGTAGGAACATACGAGACACCACAAGCAATAACACTGCCACTCACACTCACACTAAAAGTGTGCTCACTTTTTGAACTCAAATGTAACATGTTGGTAAGTGGAAGCAACCAAATCAGTTTGCTCTTGCTCCATATCCCACAATTGTAATATTCCTAAATAGGGATAATAATAAAAATAGCAATATCTCCAAAACTAGGGCACAGAAAATTCTGAAACTTTATGTGCGTAAAACTGATTTTCAGATTTATGTTCAGATTATACAATTGATTTTTCCGCTAAAACAAATATATTTCTGAGTATTCCTGAACATAGAAAAAGTACATAAAATCACCCTATATCTGCCTAGAAATTTCAGAAGTAATTCACATTGATTTTGTCTTATTTTTCTGAGACAAAGATGAGTAAAATATGCAGATTTAGATACTATAACCTTAGAATTTATCTTCAAGTCCTAGCTGTCCTCAGAAAAGACTTCAAACCCTAGCTGATCTTGTCAAACTCCCAATAAACATGATGCTTAGAAGTATGAAGATACCTTCTTGCAGTTAGTCCAAATCTGAACCTGTAACTCTGAATTTCTGTAATATCCCCTATTGGGATCTTTGCTATATTTTGCCTTAGAACATCAAATGAGGTATGAATCATATTGAGGAAGTGCAGCTTGTCACTTTGAGTCTTTATTAAGACCTTGCAACCAGGTTAGTTGTCATTATGAAAGGTTCTAATCATCATTATAATTTACATAATGTACATTGGGATTCCTTTAAGGATTTTCCCAACAGCCCATCCACATTATGGAACACCATGGAAGATCATACAAGGTGCCTTGAGCCTACTCAAATGTACTCTTATGCTACTTGCATTCCTTATCTGCACATTCTCCCCTCCATAATCGGAAGGCAAATTGGCTGTACCCTTAAGAGGAATCTTCCTCATTATTTATTATGCATATAGATATATATTAGAAGCAACAGATCATCTGCATATATTCCTACTTCCTATCAAATGGAAGACAAGAAAATAAAACAGCCAGACCGAAATGCATTATGCATCATATCAACGACTTGAACAGAAATTATACGTCTGCAGTCTAGTTTTATAAATTCTGAAACTCAAAGTTTCTTCCTTGATCAAATGCCTTAATCTCCTTCTTTGATGCCTCCTAGGAAGGCCAACATGCTGCATATATACCCCCTCAAAGTGGATGAGTGGTTATGTCTCTCCCAACGGTCATCACCCTTGCAAATGTATTTTGCCTAATTAATTTCTTGTGGTTATCGCACCTGACCATGGATCAATATCCCTTATTAGTGTAGGAAACACTAGGTGCTGCATGTTTTTGTTTTTATATATGGATTGTTGCCGATATGTACTATTGCTGGGTATTAGATATTGTTTTTAATTGAGTTGACCAACAAGGCATTGCTTGTATTGTTTGTAATTAATAAACAGCTCTTATTAAAATTACCTTTGTTACAGCTGCTCAACATCTCTTTTAATCGTCACCTTGAAGGGAATTGGCCATCAGCAATGTTCTTTAATTTCCTAAATGATGCGATTATGCCAAGATAGTCATCCTTTGAGGAAGATGTTTCTTCTCCAGTGAATCAGCCCTCATAAACAATAGCATTATTATTAATTTTCACTCTTATAAAAATAACATTTATATCATTCCATCATTACCTTCAATAATTAAAGTTTCTTACATCATTGATCTGTAACATTGTGAGTTTGAGGCATGACAATTTCACCTTTAAATCAGCCTCCAAAACTGAAAAACAGTTGCAGCCCTGAAAAATGATGTGCTAGGGTTTCACAAACAAAAGAGCTTCCACCGAAATACACCTTTCTCACTATGTAATGTCCCCGTTTTTAGACTTTGGGGATTAGCTTGGTTTGGCGACCCTCACAGGCTAATCAAGCATTCAGAGGGGGTCAGATGGTGGAGCCAGCATTGGGATTCCATTCTGGAGGTTCGACTTATCAGGTCTGCTCTTTGTTTGGATCATTTTGGTCAACTTATTATTTTTAGTAAGTGGTATTTTGGGGCATGGCTAGGATTAGCAGGGTGTCTGCACGGAGCATCAGATATCTCAGGATAGAGTTTCAGTGAATCTCCAATTTGAGAGACTTACTATTTATAGTAAGTTTATTTTTAGCAGTGGCTATTTCTGGCAGGGCAGTGCCTATTCCTAGCTAGGCAGTTGGACTTGGTGCTTTGTCAGAAGTTCATTGATTGCAGTTAGACAGTTCAGTGGCTTATATTTTAAATGTGTTATTAAATTAAATTATTTTGATTTAATTTAATAACTTATGACTTTATAACTTTATGTTATAAAGTGAGATTATTTTTAAAAGTCAATTAAGTGAAAATATTAAAAAGTGCTTTTTCCAAAAAGCCTATATATTCTACTCGAAAAAACACTTTTCTCATCTTATGCAATCATTATTTTCTCTTGGAATTTGGGAAGAAGACAAACTTGGCTAGGGTTTCGAGGACTGATTCCTCTTTCTCGTGATTTGAGCCATTGCCTGTTAATGGTGAATTTCACAGTTGATTATTACTGAGTTTGCAATTCGATGCTGTTGTATATCGAAATTGTGGAAGTCTGAAATCTGGAGATTGAAGTTTGTTGTTGAATGTGTGCCTGAGTATTCAACAAATCGTAATTCTCGAATTAATTGTTTGAAGGCTAAAGTATTAGTTATTCTGATTTTCGAAAATAATTGGCAAGTGAAGGATTATCGAATTGTGAAGATTATTACGCCAATTTGTACTGTGATCGAAATTTAATGAAGGATGTCTTTGGGTAGCTTGATTGTAAACTACCAAGCTGCGTCAAACTTCATAATTCCTAGCACGTGCCTGTAGGAATTGACGGCAGCAACCTGGACAGGTAGTGTGGGATTTGCGGCAGAATTTGCTGGAGTCACATCCATTCTAGCAGGGCCGTTAATCCATTTCTTAGATGCGGATTTCATTTACAAATCTGGTATGAGTTATCCAGTGCAATTACGTTCTGAATTTCTGCAGTGGGCAGCCATTATCAAGGGGCTGTAACAGCATGAAGGAAATTTGTAGAAGTATAGGTGCTTAGTATTTATTTGCTATGTGATTATTTTCCTAAATTGTTTGAAAAGTGATTTTAATTAGTGAATGTTATTCAGACATTACTTGATTGAATTGAATGATTAAATATTGGGGGAATTATCATTGGAATTTGCTCAATTTAAATATTATTGAGAAAAGTTGCAGTTGTCTTCAAATTTATTAATAAATATACAAGAAGAGCCAATTTGGGTTCTTCACAGTGGTATCAGAGCTTTCTTCCTGCCATCCTGTGGGGTCTAGTTACATTAATTTTATGAAGTTATTTTAAAGGGACCAGCACTTCCATTTTCCCTAGCTATGGATAAATACAGGAGATCCAGTTCCGGAAGTCATCATAGCAGTAAGGGAAATAGAGAGGAATTAAATGCTTTAGTAGAAAGCGTGGAGAGACTTAGACTGCATCAGCAGAGATTTGCAGAGAGTTTGTCGGATCCAGTTACAGTAGACAGGGCAACGAGATATATGGTCTCTGCCTTTAGAAGGCCGACAACGAGTTTGCAGGGGAGAAGGCTAGAGTTTTCTCAGATAGTTGTCTATGATGTTGATGTTCCTACATCTAGTTCAGCACCTGCTATTCCCATTCGCAGTGTTGATGATGGATTTATTGCATCGGAACCACTGGATATTTCAATGCCATTGGTTGACAGCAGTGCTGAGCATCACCGGGTTGAGGCTCCCAGAGTAGTCACTACGGATTGTACAGAGGCAACTGATGTTGCAGTTATCACTGAGTGTTCAGACTCTTTCATGGAGGGAGTTATTATTGGGGATGTTTATGTCAGCTGTAGTAGTGTTGCTCCAGTTCAGGAGGCAATTGCTTTCTCAGTTGGGACCAAGGCATGTACGGAGTCTCCCAGTGGTGAGGTTGGTGATCTGAGCATTACAACGGGGTCATTTGATGACAGTTCGTGCTCCAGCATTATTGGTGCACAGCCTAACGTTGAGTCATGTGTGCAGAGTCACGTGTCAACAGTTGAGATTTCAGCAGGAGATGTGGGAGCTGATAGTATAGACACATCTGATGACACTTTTGAGGATGTTGTGAGTTGCATTGGAGATGACACCCCCTGTGAGATGTTGGGTGATGACTACGAGGAGCGTATGAGCTCTGACAGCTCAGAGATTTATGATAGCAGTCGCAGTGTAGGATCAGTACAGGAGACAGTGGTTTATTCCTGTGTTGAGGATGTGAGCATGGAGCTTTCTAGTGATGACACTCAGGATGGGAGTGTTGCAGTTGATTTGGGCGACATAGTTTCATGCCACAATTTAGTTGATTCACATGACGACATTGAGTTGTGTATGCAGCCAGAGTTAGTAGAGGAGATGTCGATAGATGATGTGTACACTAGCATTGCAGATATCTTCGATGCTGAAAGCGAGGACTATGAGTGCTGTAGTGTTTCGGGCTTTCTATATCTGACTTTGGGCGTTGATTCAGCGTTGTCATTTGGTGATGGTGGGTTCCAAGATTCTGTGTTACAGAGACTCATAGATGAGGGCAGGGAAGCTTATGAGTGGCAGGAATTTGTTACAGCCAAGGCTTCCACTTCTAGAGAGGGGGTTACTTCGTCGGTAACTCATGTGGATGTATTCCAAGATCTGTACTATCAGATGGTCGCAGAGGACGAGAGAGCTAGAGATTGCATTGAGTCGGATTCAGTGGCAACTTCCCCAGGGTTAGATGAGGACGTGTCCGATGCCTATACTCAGTTTGTAGATGTGTACTCAGATGAAAGTACACAAAGTGACGGTGATCTTGAGGGGAGTTTGTTGGATACAGCTTCCTCTCATAGTGTAGACAGTGCATTTGAAGTTGTACATAGGAGGCCCGTTGTGTAGAGTCATCATGTGACTAGCCAGTTGCGAGTTGGCGAGAGAGATATTACTTCTACTCTTGAGCATTTTGATGCCGCTCGTCAGCTGTTGGCTGTTTATGGTTGGGGTGCTCCTATGACAGATGAGCACAGTGGTGGTTACCTTTCCTTGACAGAGATCTATTCCTTGCGTGAGGCTGTCAGGATTTTGAGACAAGATTATTTACAAATGGTAGCCGACCGTGATCACCTAGTTGAGTGGGGGAGTACAGCATATAAGGCATTGATGGATAGAGAGGAGGAGGTGAGTGAGCTTACTCAGGAGCTCACAGCGACTACTGAGGCTATAGAGTGCACTCAACGGGCTCTTCAGGAGTCACAATTTCAGTTAGAAGAGGTGACCGTGGAGTTGGAGCATTTACGGTCTACACCAGCCCCAAACCCAATTCAATTGCACATTGAGGTGGTTGGTGGTGAGTTTGCTCTTACAATTGGTGTTGAGGGACATGATGTTGTGGCAGACACATCTGTTCCGGATATGGGAGCACTTGGTACGGATGAGGTAGGAGTAGCAAAGGAGACAGGCTCTCAAGTTGATTTGTTTCCTTTAGCTGGGAGTGAATCTACTTCATCATCTCACTTAGTTGATAGCACGAGACAGTTGGTTGTGCCACATTTGCGGAGGGATCAGCTGTGGATTGCGGGGGAGCAAGTTGATGCTTCCACGTATAATTTCTATTGCGCCGAGTCATTTATGGAGTATCTTCTTGAGAGTGCAGACATGCGTCAAGTTTCTTACAGAGTGTCTGAGGGTACTCTCATCCGAGGCTCTTGTGCTATTCGGAGGTTGGTCGAAAAAATTGTGGAGACTCTTTCTACTATGCTTCCCCACAGGGATTTTGAGGTTGGGTTTGTTGAGAGGGTTGCTCAGGTTCCTACCCAGCCTACAGTGATGCGGAGTCAGAGATTGGAGCCATCTTTTGATTCCCGGTTTGGTAATGATGAGCCATTGACAAAGATTGGGGATTCCTACCAGCATTATATGGTGGGGTATGCTCGTCATTTTTCTTTTGACCCACAGGTGGATGATTTGATCTCACGCAGGGGTAAACCGGCTCCAGTATCCTACCATCCATTATGGGATGGATTAGCACCATCATTTGCAAATGGATTTGGCAATTGCAAGTTAGATTAATTGCAGTGTCCACACACTCAGGACTGTTTATTAGAGGGCAGAGTTGATAACAGTGATTCAAGCACATTTGGTCACTGTTGTTTTCCCAGTGCAGTTGGGTGTGAGTACTGGATAGACAGGGACTCAGGTTTTGACAGAGTTGTTATTTCAGATGGGTTGAGTTCCGTTGGCTTGTTTTTAGTGTCGACATCTACAGTTGGTTTACAGATGTTGTTTTCAGTAGTGCTTGTTCTGTTGATGTTGGTTCTTTCTTCACGAGTTTGGTGAGGATCGAGAAATTACTTGTGACCATCCTTGGGATCCAGGTGGTTTATGATGTTGCTTGTTTTTCTTGATTGCTTGAGGACAAGCAATCTTGGGAAGGGAGGACTGTAATGTCCCCGTTTTTAGACTTTGGGGATTAGCTTGGTTTGGCGACCCTCACAGGCTAATCAGGCATTCAGAGGGGGTCATATGGTGGAGCCAACGTTGGGATTCCATTCTGGAGGTTCGACTTATCAGGTCTGCTCTTTGTTTGGATCATTTTGGTCAACTTACTATTTTTAGTAAGTGGTATTTTGGGGTATGGCCAGGATTAGTAGGGTGTCTGCACGGAGCGTCAAATATCTCAAGATCGAGTTTCAGTGAATCTCCAGTTTGAGAGACTTACTATTTATAGTAAGTCTATTTTTAGCAATGGTTATTTCTGGCAGGGCAGTGCCTATTCCTAGCTAGGCAGTTGGACTTGGTGCTTTGTCAGAAGTTCATTGATTGCAGTCAAACAGTTCAGTGGCTTATATTTTAAATGTATTATTAAATTAAATTATTTTGATTTAATTTAATAACTTATGACTTTATAACTTTATGTTATAAAGTGAGATTATTTTTAAAAGCCAATTAAGTGAAAATATTAAAAAGTGCTTTTTCCAAAAAGCCTATATATTCTACTCGAAAAAACACTTTTCTCATCTTATGCAATCATTATTTTCTCTTGGAATTTGGGAAGACAAACCTGGCTAGGGTTTCGAGGACTGATTCCTCTTTCTCGTGATTTGAGCCATTGCCTATTAATGGTGAATTTCACAGCTGATTATTACTAAGTTTGCAATTCGATGCTGTTGTATATCGAAATTGTGGAAGTCTGAAATCTGGAGATTGAAGTTTGTTGTTGAATGTGTGCCTGAGTATTCAACAAATCGTAATTCTGGAATTAATTGTTTGAAGGCTGAAGTATTAGTTATTCTGATTTTCGAAAATAATTGGCAAGTGAAGGATTATCGAATTGTGAAGATTATTATGCCAATTTGTACTGTGATCGAAATTTAATGAAGGATGTCTTTGGGTAGCTTGATTGTAAACTACCAAGCTGCGTCAAACTTCATAATTCCTAGCACGTGCCTGTAGGAATTGACGGCAGCAACCTGGACAGGTAGTGTGGGATTTGCGGCAGAATTTGCTGGAGTCACGTCCATTCTAGCAAGGCCGTTAATCCATTTCTTGGATGCAGATTTCATTTACAAATCTGGTACGAGTTTTCCAATGCAATTACGTTCTGAATTTCTGCAGTGGGCAGCCATTATCAAGGGGCTGTAACAGCATGAAGGAAATTCGTAGAAGTACAAGTGCTTAGTATTTATTTGCTATGTGATTATTTTCCTAAATTGTTTGAAAAGTGATTTTAATTAGTGAATGTTATTCAGACATTACTTGATTGAATTGAATAATTAACTATTGGGGGAATTATCATTGGAATTTGATCAATTTAAATATTATTGAGAAAAGTTGCAGTTGTCTTCAAATTTATTAATAAATATACAAGAAGAGCCAATTTGGGTTCTTCACACACTAGGGAGAACATGTATGTGTCTCTCCAACACCAAGGATACTCAAGGGTTCCAGACCTTAAGCCAAGATTGCAGCAGCAATAGATAACAAACCCATAACATAATGAGCTCGAAGAGAACCTTGGAGAATTATATAATAACATGCAAAGAGATGAATTAACCTCAGCCCTTCATCTACCACATCTTAATCCAATGATTCATATTAAAACCCTAAAAATGAGCCAATGGGCTCTTAGAAAACCTACACCCCCTTTGCCTTTTTGTCGCATGCTTTTTAAAATCACTTGAAGTACATAAAAAGAAGGCCAACTTGAGTCTTTTGGCTGGGAATCATTTAAATTGCCTACAAAGACATGTTCAAACTTAAGAATAGAATAAAATACAAACCAAAGACTCCATACTTATCCAATAATGCTCTATGTCCTCTTTTTCTTGGGTAATTCAAGGAATGGACAACCAATGCACGATTAAGTCTCATGGCTTGAATTGGGGACACCACAACTTCATGGGGATCAAGAGGCAACACCCTTGTGAGCATATGGGGTAGAACCTCTGCCACCAAGCCCAAATGAAGACCTTCAAAACTACATTAAAAAAAAATTAAAAAGCGGATAAGATAAGATAAGATAAATTATTAATGTCTAACAAGAGACCACCAAAAGGGTCTAAGGGACTGGAAGCATACAAAAGGCAGCCGCCAACAGCAGGAACACCAAATGGTGTTTGGGGAAAGAACCAAACAACACAAGAAGCAAAAAGCAGAAGAACCGGAAAGAGCAACAAGATGCCCTAACTGGGCGAGAAGCAATCCAACACCAAAGGGTATGGTCCGGGGCGAAAATGAGCAAGAGCCCCGGATCACCTCTGAGTGACTCTGGAGGTGGAGTGTTGTTGTCGAGTGGAGTGTTGCTACCGAGTGTGACCTCTACGAGGTCTCACAATCGTAGTGTGACCAAAAGGAGGACCAAGAGAACACTTCGTACCCCAGGCCGAGGACACCGAAGTGAAAAAGGATGTGATAAGATGGTCTGAGCACTGGCTCGACGGGAACTGAAGCTGGAGGGTAGAATCACGAAGCCGCGTGGTCTCCTGTAAATAAAGAGCAAGACACCGCTGATCAGTGTATCTGAAGGAGGAGAGGGATCTGCACTCTCTGCACAAGCAGTGGAACCTTCCTCTGACCTCTTAGTAAATGGGGCAACGGAAGATGAAGTGTGTCTCAGTCTCGGCCTCCATCAAGGTGCAAAGGTGGCAGGTCCGGTCGGCTCTGTCAATGTGATGATCAGTCTGGATGCGAAGCTGGTGGGAACCAACTCTGAAGGATCCCAAAGAGATACAGAGAGCGTGACTCCAGCGGCGAGCTATGTATGGAGGGCACACAATGACCCCATCCTAAATCACCATATAGTGCTCTGCATAGAAGGCCATCCTCGGACGAAGACCCCCAGGAGGGTTGCTCCATGTCATGATAATATACTATCTATAGATGTCAAGTCTGACATGCCCATTCAACTCCTGTTGAGGAGGGAGGAGATGGGCGGGAGCATCCAGAGAGAACTGAAACGAGGGTAGGCAATCAATCAAAATCCCAACGGACCCCAACAAGTCAGAAGTCTGGACGTACCAGCAATGGGCTCTACCAGAAGGGTCGGAGCACGCGATCGTCATAGCAGAGCAGTAGGCCAGATAGGGATACCTCTGACAACCATCAACAGAATCAGCAAAGCCCCTGAGGCAGTGAAGGAACTAGATCAGATCGAAGATGGCCGCAAGCCTGAAAGGATGTGCCCCAAACTCAGCCAGAATAATGCTATGAGGAGTAGATCGGTGGCATCTGATAAGGCGTCGAAGAAGGAGGATCTGAACGGATTCAGCCTAGGTTTACATGAGCTCCCCTAGATCTGGTAATATAGGCCATTACACATACCATGCTGGATGAAAGGTATCACTAGCCTGAATTGCATAGAGACATGCATAATTTTGTAAAGAGATGTAAACTGTGCCAAATTGCAAAAGGGGTGGCAGAAAACACTCATGCAAGAGTCAGTTTCAGTCTGTTTGTGGCTCCGAACACATATCTGATAGCTTCTGTGGGAATGTTGCAGATTAGTCAGGCTCCCAAACCCAAACATACAAAACACACTCTTCAAGCCCAGAAAACTGTAGCAATTCCAATTGTTGTCTGCACAAAACTAAATTTCTTCAGATTTATACAAACCTCCTCCAACTATGTGAAAACATGCTGCATTATGCAAGATTCTTCCCTTGTCTTGCTAAATGCCAAAATATCATAGCAAGGATGTATCTTCTTCCAATAGTTCCCAACTGACAGGGATACACTGGACATTGTTTTCAATTACAGATGGTTTCAGGTCCTGTCAATTTAGTATTAAATTAAGCTAGTGCCTCGGATTTGATTTTTATTCTCAAGGCCATTAAAAGGTCAGCATCCACTGGGTTCAACAGAAAAATTAAAAAACATAGGTTTAAACCTTCTGTTTTTGCCAGTAGCAAATATAAAGAACTTTAGTTTGCCCCACATACATGCTGTGAGTAACACCCACCGATTTTGTACTACCCAATCTCATGTCAAGTTTTTAGGTTGGCAAATCAGAATAAAAATAAATAAGTTCAAATAAAAAAGCAACATAAAAGAAATTCATAATAGTACAAACGTACAACTATAAATCAAATGCAAAACTAGCATTGTGATTTTTTTTAAATAAAAAGAAACATTGGTGCAGGAGCACGCCGACAGAAGCGATCAGCACTAGTTAAAAATATTGCTGGTTTGATTTCTTCAATTTTGGTCTGTCTTGGCCTAGTTTGGCAAAAGTTTCGTTTGAAGAGGGACAAAATGGATCTCATTATGCAACCTTTGTCAGCATTCTCTTAACCTGTATGAAAATGGGAGCTTCGAAACAGAAATGAATTTGTGAGAAAGGCTTTAGTAACTTTCGAGCAAATGCAATTGGTTAGTATAAAGCCAAGAAGCTGCAGCCTGAGTAGACCTGCATGCAAATGTGGAAATATAGACAGGGCACACGAAACTGTTTGACAGCATGCCTCAATGTGATCTTCCAGATTGCACTGATTACTGGATATGCACAAATGGAAATTGTTGAAAAGGTTTTATAAACTTCCAAGCAAATCCAAGTGGCAAGCATAGAGCCACATTCCACTTTGGCCTGCATTAAGATAAGGGCAGTTATTTTAAATGCTTGCAAGACAAAGGTCGGGCTCCTCTATCATGGAGGGATAGTTCAGTAATGCACAATGAGGGAAGAGGAATCAATATTTAAAATGACAAGACAAAGGTCAGGCTCTTCAATCATGGAGGGAGAGCTAAGTAACGCATGATGGGGAAAGAGGAATCAATTCATATACACAAGAGTTTGCAGATTATGAGCTCGTGTGGAGAGGGAAGAGAGGAAGAGTGACTCATGAGACAGGGAATTCAGAGAGGCAGTGACCAAGTGGCATGTAGAGGGGTTTTTGAGTAGTATCAGCCCAAGACAATAGAGGGGGGTGAAGTGTAGATAAGAGGAACTTAGTGTGTGAAGAGAGGAGAGAGTCTCTGTAAAGAAGAATGTAAAAGAAAAGAGTCTGCCTGCAGGGAACAAAAGAAACTGTGAGAGGATGTGAGTGTAGTAAGATTTATGATACCAAGGAATGTGGTTGCGTAAGGGACCAGTCAACAGTGTCTTGCAAGGAGAAGATGCTGCAAGAAAACAGAGTGTAGAGAAAGGGATACAACAGTTTGAAATAGAAATTAGAAGAGTGAGTAAGGAGAATGTGGGAAAAGGAGACCAGGCAAAGAAATATAGATGCCATTTTGAAATAACTTTAACACTATTGTTTGTTTGAATTTAATTAAATATTGAATGTATTTCATTTGTGGCATTGTGCTGCAATCATAATATGTAATTGAGAACTCAAACTGGGAGCAGAGAGGATCTGCCTTGCATCAGTAAGGAAATATTCATCCAGAATGCTAAAAAGAGACCTCAAGAACATGTACTTCAAAATGCTGGAACATTTGTTAACACTGCATTCAAAATATAAAATGAGTTCCAATAGACATACCATCAAGTAGCTCATAAATGAGGACAAAATTATTCCGTATAGCATCTTCATCAAATGCACCACCAAAATATGACTTGAAAAGACCTACTGCCTGACATGGAAAGAATTACCTGATCAGTGATCAAACACTAAAATAATTCTATGTGCATTTTTAATTTAAAGAAACAGTTCACAAACAAAACGAACAAAGCCTTTACATAAATAAATACATTCTAGATTATTGTCTTCTGCAGTTAACATTATTAGCTGTGCCCTAGAATAATTTTGTAGCCCTTTAAGTGCTTGTGAGTAACACTTCACATTCATTGCATAGCAACTCCCTGGGAATTGACTGCTTGACGGAGAGGTGTACTTGGCTCATGATAATTGTTGTTAAGAGATTACTTTTTTTTTCTTTATCACTATTTGGATGTGGACTGTTGCCATTTACTCTTAAAGAGTCATCCTATTGGAAGGATAATGTTCTCCCTATCATCAAATTGTTGAGTTTTGATAACCAGAATAACATAACTGAAATGCAAAACACAAGTAACAAATAACACAAATATTATCCTGGGAAAAACCCTCCTCATCGAGGGAAACAACCCAGCCCACAGAAAGATAGATCCTTTATTCAGTATATCAGAGCAATTACAAAGAATCTCTGCCACTTAAGATGTCTTCAACATACAAAGATCACTCAATGATCAGAGACAATAAAAATTCAATATCGTACTTTTCCCAAAACAAAACATTCAACCACAGTGACCTGCTTCATGAATGCCTTTCATAATAATGAAACTTAACTCAAAACATGATATTAATGATATTGCCCTTCCTAGAGAGACGACACGCACGTCTATACAAAATTGGCAGTTATGAGTTATGAATCGATGCTACAATGAATGAAGCAGCACACCCATTAGTATTCAAGCTGTCGAAGGAGAAATGAACCGATAAAGGTGAGACATGAACTGACGCTGCATAAAGAATCGCCGCACATAAACATCTGACTGCCATTTCGGTTATTAGACATCCGCGGCCATAAAGAAAGAAACCTAAGCCTTCAAACATGAAACCGACGAATAAGAAGAAATGTGTAGTGCCAAGTCATACAGAAGACAAAACGAATGCTAGCAAGGATAAGGTGAACACACAGTGCCAGGAATGAATATAACAATGCTGGAAAATATGATGCCAGCAAACTTTCGGTGCCAAGTCAACATGAATACAAGGTGCCAATAGATAAAATATAGAACATCGCACAATATAGACTAATGATATCTCTCGCAGCGTACAAAAACATTAACACAAATTACATCTCTTCTTATCATTAACTTTTGCTATTGCAGTGAAAGTAAGAAATGTCAGAGCTATACAATTATAATTACTGAATAAAAGTTAAAAGAGGAATCAATAAGGTCAGCATGTGCAGTAGAATATATACTTGCCATGAAAACAAATGTCATGTCCCCCGTTTGAAACCCTAATTATGATGTTGTAATATCAGACCCATCCAGTAACTCAATTTTGTAAAGTCCCTAGAAGAGACAAAATTGTAAAAAGGTATGGAAAAAAAGTCATACATATTACTCTACCAAATATGGTATATATGGCTTGATGAATAAGGTAGTTCACCGGTCACTGATTGACTTAGACTCATATACAATTTACACAAGTCATAGTGGCAAACAGCTGGGGTAAGTAAAGACAAACACTTAATACACCAAATAAAGACTGATATGGTATGAATCACTATTGGCTTGTACTGAGCATCACGATACAAAGACTCAAAATCAATATTCACAAGTGTAAGGAAAACAATGACTTCTTAAGTTACGAGTCGACTCCTTAGATATTGCCATAAATAATATGATGCGGAGAATCCCCCCAGGAGTCAGACATTAACATCTAGGATTAAGGGAACCAGACACTATAAGAAGAGCCATAAATACTTCAAAGACAACTCTGACATTAAGTTTATAATCCACAAGAAAGGTGTCGTCAAATTTGATGAGCTTAAGGAGCTTTCTAATGAATGGTTCATAAGGCACAACACTTTCTGGAGTAGTGTTGGAATGTTGTCATTGATGTCACGTGTTTCCTCCAGCAGTTTTGACAGACTGCAGGTCTTAGTTTTTGTTTTGCATTTCTTCACACGCTATAGTATTAACACAAGATCGGAAGCAGGTTTATATGACAGAGAGCCATGTATGATTGAGTTTATAGGTGCTAATTCCACTAAGTAGTAAAGTTATTACTCCGGAATGCTGCTTCTGGAAAACACTCTATTTACCAAAAACAGGACAAGTCAGTCTATGTGACCGCACTTTGTCATATGAATGTTCGTGGATCTACAATTTTGGGTCAAGGATAAGAGAGCGGTAAATTGTGTGAAATCATGTGTTGCGGAGATAATTGTTTTGTTTTTGGGCTGACTTGGTATATAGTTGTTTGTGCAGAGCTACCTTGGGATAACAAGTGGAAACACTTTTGGTGCCAACTTACTATTGGGACACTTTATGGGCCAGCATATTGTATACATGGATCAGTATATATGTATACCTTGCACATTTTTTTTGAAATAGACATAATATGAAGATTTGATGTGGTAATATTCTACAGAAACAGAAGTTAGATGAAGCGTGTTGAACCTTATTGGAACTGTATCTCAAGCATATGTAAGATGCAACCTTAGCAGTTCATTTTGTATATCTGTCAGTGAGTCCTACTTCGCAGTGAGTCTTATAAGGGCAGTGAGCTGCTGTAATATCCTTATAACCAGTTATAATTTATTGAGAGTTAATCCTCTTCATGGTTTTACCCATTTTGGGGGTTTCCATGTAAAAATACCGGTGTTATGTGTTGTGATCTGTTCTTCATGTTCTCATTTACTTTCAACAATTAATTATGTTATGTGGATGGTTATTTAAAGGTTTTAATAGTTTAAAGGATATACAGATTCAACCCCCCCCCCCCCCCGAGTATATTGGATGTTCAACACGAAGGATGTGTCTCTTTCAAAGGCTACAACCATTTGAGTGGTAGGATATAAAAGGCATTCCTAATTCTTCATTTAATCATGAGGAGAGACAAGAAAAGATCGAATCAGCTTAAGTATATTATATCTGATCCTAAAGAAGATACCAAAGGAGTACTATCACCATTGTCAACAATCATCGAAGCAGTCTTATACATCGGGTTCTCTAAATAAGATATCAGACAAGGAAGAAGTTCGTCATCAGAAAAGGTACGTATAGGGAAGACCAAACAATTCAGGCACATCGACCCTGGTATGAGTATCATCTGCTATGCATGTTGGATAATAAATATTTTATTATTACTCTTGTTTATATACATATTTCAAGATTTAATAAATGTTGTTTTTGACTTATTTGCCTATAGATATCAACACATTTGTAGCTTTCTAATTTAACAGAGGTAGGACCCCACATTAGGTAGCCCACCTCATATTCATGGCAAGGGCCACGAGGCCAAGGGGGGACAGTGTATCTGCTCTTGGGCCTAGGGTAGGATGTTTCTAGATGGAGGATAACAGTGATAGGACCTCACACTAGGTAGCCCACCTCATATGTACGGCAAGGGCCACATGAGGTCAAGGGGGTACGATGTATCCACTCTTGGGCCTAGGGTAGGAGGGTTTTAGGGCACCTAATCAAATCACCCTACACTTTTATGGTTGGGTCACCTTAATGTTAAAATTAGCACTCTATTGATTTGTTCATAATTGTTTATAAAGAAATCTAGCCATGACATTATGATTATGAATGAAACCTAACTATGTTGAGGGATTTCAAGTTACCAATCACATTATTGAAGAAACCCCATGTATAGTAAACCCTAACCCTAATCTTGTGCAATTATGATTTTAGGGCAAAATTCTAAGCAAATTAGGGAAGGTACATTACAACTGAAATATTCCTAATTGATATCAACTCAAGTTTTCACAATTGTACACAATTAGTTAGGAGATTCAAGCACAGTCCTTGTAATGTCTTCCCCACTTTTACTTTATTGAAAGATATGGAACAAAACACAATGAGCCTAAAAACAGTCTTAGTCCATTATCGAATAGGAATTTATATGAATTCATTCTTTAATAGGAATCACATAGCTCTTGTATTCAACAAAGAAGTAGTGGGTTGGACGTAATGCAACTAATAGTCTGCAGGGAAAACACAATCCTCTTACAAATCATAATATTGCATCACTAATCCAATCTTTTGTTGAAACTAAGTCACTATGAATTGTAAACCTCGATCCTACTTTGGCTTGTAGGTGTCACCGACACACTACAAAGATATTTTAAGGACCCATAAGGTGGGAGTTTTCTCTGTTGAAGCAACTCTTCTTACGTTTGAAGCCCAACTCGCACCTAAGCCTTCTCCTTCCGTTATGTCTACCTCTAGAAGTGACACCTTATGGATGTTGAACTAGGCCACAAGACTCAACATGAGATGTCTAACATTTTCTCTTAGACACCTACCACCCTTGTTGATATGTTCTCTGCAATGAATGAGGTAAGTTATATTAGATAACAATATTCAACAAGTGTTGCTTGGAAATTAATTGACAAAGATGACATTCGTGTCCCACCTTTATTGGAGACTTGAGTATGTCATCTTGGACCCTTATCGTCCACATAGGCTTCAATCCAGTTACCCAAGCATTCCGCAAACTAAAGCAAAATTTACCTCTATATGGCAATCGAACCCAGGACAGCCAAGTCGGCCCACACAACATTAGAAATATCTTATTTTTAAAAATATTTTTTATCCTATTAAGTTGGCTAGGGCCGACTCAACAAAAATTAGATTTATTTAGGTCGGTTGGGGCCAACCCAACAAATCTTAGATTTATTTATTTAAAACTTAGGCAAAGGGTGATTAGAAGGGTGCTTTGGAGCATCGCCAAGCTAGTTGACTAACCTCTTAATTCGGACTCATCACATTCCTCCCATCCTCTAATTGCTTGACCTCAAGCAATTTCAATTTGAGATGCTCAAAGATCTCCATCCCTTCTCATGTGGAATCTTCCGATGCGAGCCCCTTCCATTTTACTGAAAATTTTGTAATCAGCTTGTTCCTTAACCTCTTTTTCCTTACGTTCAGCACTGCTTTAGGTTCCAATATTAACTTCCCTTAGTAATCTAGTGGTGGCAATTCCTTTGAAGGCACAATTTGTTGTCCAAGGGCCTTCTTAAGACATGAGACATGGAATGTGTTAGAATTCGACTGCAGGGTCTCCACTTCCCTTGATGAATGACTGTCTATAGGGCTACAACCTCAAAAATACCATATCAGCCACCTCACATGACCTTTCTATCTGGTGTTGTCAACATATAACTTTTGTTGATTCTGCAAGTTGTCCTTGAGGGCCACCAAAATGTCCTTGCTTTGCTAGACACATCCTTAGAACTAGGAACTCTACTATCAGTAAAAATCAAATCCACAAAAGAAGTAGCATCGTAACCACAGAGTGCCTTAAAAGGTGACATATCAATCAATATGTGATGAGTTGTGTTATAGCAATACTCCCCCAAATGTTACCATTTAATCCACGTTGTTTGTTGATCTGTAACATAATTCCTCAAATAGCCCGCAATCCACTTATTCACTAGTTCAGTTTGTCCATCCATTTGTGGGTGATAAATGGTGCAAGGTATTAACTTTGTCCCTATTGAATGAAAGAGTTCTTGCCAAAACGAACTAAGAAATTTGTTGTCCCTGCTACTCACAATGGTTTTAGGCAAGCCATGAAGTCTGAAAATTTCTCTAAAAAAGAAATCTGCTACCTGAGGTACTTTAAATTCTGAAGATATAGCATGAAAGTGACAATGCTTCATGAGCCTATCTACCACTGCATATAGACAATCTTTATGTTGAATCTTTGGCAAGTCTTTGATAAAATCCATCGATATACTTTCCCATTTCTGATTTGGAATGGGTAAAAGGCTGCAACAACCCTGCTGGGAAAACACGATCCACCTTGTTTTGTTGGCACTCCTTGCATTCTCTCACATGCTGCATTACAACCTTTTTCAGCCCTTTCCAAGAAAAACGTTCCCTAACTTGTTTATATGTTTTGAAGAAACCCAGACGGCCTACAAGTGGGGTATTATGGAAGCATTTAAAATCCTTTTCTTCATTTTAGAATTGGCTGTATGATACACTCGTCCTTGGTATAGAATCAGCTTATTGAGATATTCTTTGCCCTGCTCTATTGAAACTTATGCAATATGTATTTATTGATTTTAAAGAAATTGAATGCAGCAATGATTATTTGATATACTTGATTCTAGACTAGTGAAAAAACTAAACAATAATTTACGAGTTTGCATAGGAACTCTAGAATTTTAATTCATAAATCGAATTTGCAACAATCGAATTCCTTCCACAAGCCTACCACTAGCATTGATCTGATCACTGTCACTGGATTGTTTGGCGTACCTTGGAATGGTAGCTTTTTAGTGTCTCATCCTCAGAGAGCTCCAATATAGATAGCTGAGTGCTGCGATTTAAATAAAATGGCTGCTGGTATGCTGAGATTGATGAAAAAGCACCATGATTATGACAAATCACTGTGTGAAGACCCTTCAGCTACTTCTAAACTATCAGCTGCATATATATTTGTAACCAATCCTGTTGTAGATTGAAATTCAGAGACTGAACTGATTCTGAACTAATTCTTCTGGGATTCCGTCCAAAAGAAACCTTCTACAGGGGTTGCCTCCTGTAAAAAGTAAGGTTGTGTGATTTCTTGCAGAGAAAATAATTTCATGAGATTCATCATAATCCCTCTTTCTTTCCATCGACTCCTTATAAATTGTCTTTCCCTAAGAAGCTGTGATTTTTCCTTAAAATCATTCTACTTTGTGCAAACTTAGACAAATTAATATTGGCCTCTTATTACATAGCCTTCTTTCATGTAGTGACTAGGATTATGAAATCATCCCCACCTTCGTAATGTTGACATAGCAATTATTAATTTCAAGTTGTCCCAAGCCATATCTTTTTGGCACAAATATTTTCTTATTTAATTACACCCCTTTATTACATTATTAAGTAGCCTATGGGGTGGAAACCTAATAGGCTAACTTAATTACTTATTTATTTACTAGGCAAGAAGGGCATTACAATCCTCCCTTCCCGAGATTATTGGTCCTCTAGCAATCGCAAATTAGGATGTAAAATCTCTCCACCTTCCCATGTCGCATCCTCAATCGGTAAGTCCTTCCATTTTATCAAATATTCTTGGACCACCTTGTTTATGAACTTCCTCTCACTCCAATCAGCAACACCTTCCAAAATTAATACCAAACTTCCTTCTTCGTCAAGTGAGGGCAGCTCTAAAGATGCATCTGTATGCTGTCTCAATGCCTTCTTAAGGCAAGAAATATGGAAAATGTTATGGGTCTTATTGCCTTCTCGCAGCTCTAACTCATATGCAACTTCACCTACTCTTCTTAGTATCTTGTAGGGCCCATCGAAATATGGCTCTAGTTTTTCTAGGCCACTCTTATTTAGTGTGGATTGTTTGTATGGTTGTAGATGCAAGAAGATCAAATACCCAACCTGAAAAGTTCTCTCAATTGTAAGCTTGTCTGCATACATCTTTTGTTGATTTTGGGCATGTTGCATGTTATCTTTCAGTGTGTTGAGAATATCCTTATCACTCTGAATTGTCTCCTTCGCACGAGGAACCTTACTGTCATCAAATGCCAAGTCTACAAATGACAAGGCGACATACCCGTACAAGGCCCTAAATGGAGACATGCCAATCGACATATGAAAGGTGGTATTGTAACAATACTCACCTAAGTGGAGCCATCTAACCCAAGCACGCCGCCATAGTAATTTTTAGTGGCTAATATTCGCCAATTGGCTAATTTGGGAAATTTGAGAATCCAAATTTGGCTAATAATTCAAGATTTAAGGTAACCTAAATCGCCACATTTTTACAGAATTTTGATTTAGAAATATTTAAATCGCAAGATAATTTATTTTATTAAAAACTTGAACTCAAAAATTTGCCACAATATTCGATACATGATTAGATTTGATTCGCCAAAATTTTATAAGTTATTGTAGAATTTTAAATTAATTCTCCAATAATATATCATGATTATTAGTTACTATAGGGATCTATCACCAACTTTTAGTTGCCATTACTGACTTAAAGTATAATCTAGTGACCCTCATTATATTCTATAAGGTA
Organism: Chamaecyparis obtusa; assembly: GCA_027943335.1. NCBI lineage: Eukaryota > Viridiplantae > Streptophyta > Pinopsida > Cupressales > Cupressaceae > Chamaecyparis > Chamaecyparis obtusa. The sequence goes on along the minus strand of BSBK01006751.1, from coordinate 353,150 downwards.
AAAATGTTACTATTTAGTTTATAATGCTTATGAGAGCTAAAATTTCTTTCAAATTGTTGATCTTAATATAAATCAATGGTCTTGAAGAAATTTTGGGCCCCATTAGTATTTAAAAATATCAATACATTTGTCTCACACAATACAATGAGGTTATTAGATTATATTTTAAATAAATGGTAGCAAGTAATTATTACAGAGTCTATTCCTTAAACCCATCAAAAATTTCCACATTAAGCCTAATAATTTTCTATAAAAATTCTATTTTTTTAAATAGAAGTATTCACCATGGTGATTAATTAATTTATTTTTTATTGTTTGAGATTCGCCAATATTTTCTACAAAAAAATTGTTATTAAAAAATAATTGCCAATAAGAATACCTTTTTTAAAAAAAAATTGAGAGATTCGCCAATAGAAATTAATTATTTTTTTTAAGAAAATGAAAGATTCGCCAAGATTTTATATCTTTTTTAAGAGGGGGGTTTCTTAAAGATTACCCTGCACACCACTACCCTAAAACATAATTCCTAAGCTAACCCTCAACCCATTTGTTTAATTTATGTTGGCCCGTCCATTTGACGATGGTAACTAGTGCTTGGTGTCAATTTTGTACCTATCAATCACAACTCCTACCAAAACATACTGATGAATCTGCTATCTCAATCACTAACAATGGTCTTAGGTAGACCATGCAACCTGAACACCTCTTTGAAAAATAAATCCACAACCTGATGTGCTTAAAAATCGGTAGCAATCGCGAAGAAATGGGAATATTTTGTCAACATGTCTACAACTACAAAGATACAATCTTCCCCCTAAACTTGTGGGATTCTTGTAATGAAATCTATGGATATTCCTTCCCATTTTTGTTCAGGTATAGGCAATGGCTGAAGAAGGCCTGCAGGAAAGGTGTGCTTGGACTTATTCTGCTGACATGTCAAACACTCTCTGACATGCTGCAACACATCGTCTTTAAGACCTTTCCAAGAGAATCTCTCACACACCTGACGATATGTTTTGAAGAAACCTAGGTGACCCGCTAGAGGGGTATCATGCAACACCCTCATACTCTTGTCCTTCAATTTAGAACCCGGTATAACATAGATTTTATTCTTATAATAAATCGCACCATTTACCACAGAATACTTGTCATCCTGCACCAATCTATCAACCAAATCACAAGCAAACGTATTCATAGAATACTCGGCCAGCAATTGAGTTTTCCAATCAGCTGAAATCTCAGTGAGAGAGCAAAGGGTGGGTTTTGGCATACCTTGGAATGGTAGCTTTTTAGTGTCACCCTCAGAGTGTTGTGATATTGATAGCTGAGTGTTGCAATTTAAATACAATGGCTTCTAGTACAATGAGATTGATGAAAAAGCACCAAGATTATGACAAATCGTTGTGTAAAGATCCTTCAATTGCTTCCAAACTATCAACTGCATATATATTTGTAGCCAATCCTGCAATAGCTTGAAATTCAGAGACTGAACTGATTCAAAACTAATTCTTCTAGGGTTCCCTCCAAAAGAAACCTTCTACAGGGGTTGCGTCCTGTAAAAAGCAAAGTTGTGCAATTTCTTGCAAATAAAATAATTTCATAAGATTAATCATAATCCCTCTTCCTTTCCATCAACTCCTTATAAGTTGTCTTTCCCTAAAAAGCTTTGATTTTTCCTTGAAATCATTATGCTTTGTGCAAACTTAGACAAATTATTATTGGCCTCTTATTACATAGTCTGCTTTCATGTAGTGACTAGGATTATGCAGCCGTCCTCACCTTTGTAATGTTGACATGGCAATTATTAATTTCAAGTCGCCCCAAGCCATAGCTTTTTGGCACAAATATTAACTTATTTAATTACACCCCCTTATTACATTATTAAGTAGCCTATAGGGTGGAAACATAATAGGCTAACTTAATTACTTATTTATTTACTAGGCAAGAGGGGACATTACACTCATCAACCATTTTGAACCTGTCATCTTGCACCTTGCCTTCCACAATATAGTTAGCAAACTGATTTTTGGCATACTCAGCAGTAATTAATGATCTCCAATCAGCGGATATATCAAAAATAGAATGTAAATGAGGTTTTTGAGACAAGGCATCAACCACTATGTTATTATTCCCTTTAACATACTCCAAATCAGAGTCGTGGGCTTGAATTTTACTTACACACTTTTGCTGCCAATCATTCAAATCCCTTTGGTTAAGGAAGTATTTCAAACTGTTAGATCAGTTTTAACCAAGAATTTGTTGCACAACACATATTGCCTAAACTTGGTCAAAGCATGCATTATGGCCAGCATCTCTTTATCAAAAAGAGAAAGTTTTTGCTCAGCTTCTTTGAGTTTCCTGCTCTCATATGCTATAGGATGTTTATTTTGCATCAAAACAGCCACTATTTTTTCACCAAAGGCATCACATTCCAAAACAAAAGGAAGTGAAAAAATCTAGTATTGCCAAAACGGAGGTTGAACTCATTATCTCTTTGAGCTTATCAAAGGCTTGTTGGGCTGATGGAGTCCACACAAATGCTCCCTTCTTGGTTAGGTTGGCTAAGGGGGCAGCTAGCTGTAAAAAACCCACATATAAACCTTCTACAATAGCAGCATAATCGTACAAATCCTCTCATCTGCATTGGATTGCTTGGCCTAGGCCAATCTTGGATGGCCTTGATCATCTCTTCATCTACACTCACTCCCTGCTCACTGATTCTAAAACCCAAATACAAGATTATTTGCAACCCAGATTCACACTTAGATGCTTTGGCATAAAAGGGGTACTGCTCTAAAATACTCAACACCTCATCCAAATGCTTTAAATGATCTTCCTAAGCCTTGCTATAAACTAAGATATCATCAAAGAAGACTTTTAAAACTCAAATACAAGATTATTTGCAACCCAAATTCACACTTAGATGCTTTGGCATAAAAGGATTGCTGCTCTAAAATACTCAACACCTCATCCAAATGCTTTAAATGATCTTCTTAAGTCTTGCTATAAACTAAGATATCATCAAAGAGGACCATAACAAACTTCCTTAACTATAAAATGAAAACCTAATTCATGCATGCCTAGAAAGTTGTTGGAGCATTTGTTAGACCGAAGGGCATCACCAAAAATTCATAGTTTCCACAATGACATCGGAATGTTGTCTTATGTACATCTTCATCCCTAACTTTAATTTGATGGTATCCTCAACGGAAATCAATACTGGAAAAGTACCTTGCTCCATGAAGCTCATCAATCTATGGTATTGGATAGTGGTTCTTAATGGTTCTCTTATTGAGGGCCCAATAATCTATACACCTCATAGCTCCACCCTTCTTCTTAACCAGCACTACAAAAGATGCAAAAGGGCTAGAACTAGGTCTAAAATGCCCCGTTTCCAACAATTCCTTGATTGCCTTTTCAATTTCCTCCTTGTATACCTTTGGATGGTGGTAAGGAGTGATCATCACTGGTTTCGCTCCTTCAAGCTTGATGATATGCTAGAAACCTCTATTAGGAAGCAATCCAAGTGGTATGTCTTTGAATATTGTGCTATGTTTATCTAAAATAGATTGGATCTGTACATTGGTAATTCCTACTTTTCTAGCAGCATTTGTGTTGCTAATGATGCATTTCGCTGCCCATGCTACTTGTCCTTTAGGAAAAACTCTTTCCATTCGTTTGGCTGACATCTCCATTGTCCCTTTGCTGGTCAATCCATGTAATACAACCTTTTTCCTATTGTGTTGGAAAGAGTTCCACTTTTCGATGGCTGGTTTAATATTTGTCAATTGTATACAGCCATTAGCAACCCGAGACAACCTCCATGTCCATATAAATCACATAGAAGTCATCACACAATTCATAATCTCCCATTGTCAATTCCATTTGAGGTACCTTCCAAGTGCAAGAGAGAATAGTTCCGCTAGGTACCTTTATGTCAAACCCTTTAATTAGAACTGTATTTAGTCCCGACTTCCTTACTACTTCCTCATTGATATAGTTATAAGTGGCTCCGCTATCAATAAGGGTGAATCCTCTCAAGACCCCTTTAATGCGGAAGGCACTATAGGGTGGTTCTTCTGTGAGGGCAGCCAAAGTGCCTCCTACGGATTCTCCAACATCCTCTGCTTCATTTTCAAAACCAACCTCGTCACTCTCAACATCTTCATCAAAGATAACTTCAATATAATGTACCTGCCCCCCCCCCTAGTAATGATGTCCTAGCTACCATGATTCTTTGCATGTGAACATAATTTTACTCTCCTTAATTCATTCCTCCTTACATCCATTTGCTTGATCTTTGTTGTAGATATCCTCGGGGGTATTGAGCTCCTTTGGAAGGACTTTTTGTCTTTGATCTACATAGGTGAAGTTGTCTTCTTCTTCTTGAAGCTATCCCTTGCCACTACGTCTTACGTCTTCCAAGTTAAGAGCTGATGTCACGGCTTCCTTGAAGGTTGTTGGGTTTAAAGCTTTTCATAACCCTTTAAGTGGCTCAGATAAACCTTCAACAAGGAGTACTATCAGCCTTGTATCAGACACATCAAGCACCATTACAACAAGTTTTTCAAACTCAGCCACATAGTTTTCTACTATGCCTTCTTGCCTTAGTTGAGCTAGATTTCTGAAATGTATTTCTAGGTTTGTTCTACCAAATCTCTCAATCAATCTTTGACTAAATTCCTCTATGATTGAAACTGAGTCATGTCCCTAAGTTGCTAACCCATGGTACCACCACTCATGAGCGACACCTTCCAAATACAAGGTTGTGAACTTGATGGTCTCCTCTTCTGTCATTGGGTTCAATGAGTAATAAGTGTCAAGTTTCTGTAACCATGATCTGGCTGTGGTACTACTTCCATCAAAGTTGGGCATGGCAATTTTTCCCAAGTGGTGTCGAATATCCTTCCTCTCATTCCCTTTCCTCCTATCTCCTCCTTTTGCTTTTAGACCACAGTATTCAGTAGAGGTCATATCATTCTTAACTACTTCACTTAAGGCGTGGTATTTTGGGTGAAGACAATCCATTTCATTGATCTGACTTGGTTGATCCTCACTAGCTTCTTTGTTTGTCAAAAACATAGCCCTGAATGTCTTGGCTGAGGCTTTATCTCCCCTGGAATTATCATTCCCGCCATTCACAGCATATCTTCCTTCATTAGCAGCACTTTCTTCGCTCCTATCTATTTCAGATTTATCACCACCATGACTCTGATGGATTCCAATCAGCAATTGTGCCACTTCCTTTAATGCCTCAGACATGCTGAGATGCAGCTCTTCAGACCTCTTAAAGAAGGCCCTTGCCTCTTCATCACCTGTGTCACTCATGGTGCCCTTCTTTTCCCTGTGTAGGTATCTCTGCTCTCTCTCACTCATCAACAATTCCCACTGGCTGGCAGGACTTAGGCTCTGATCCCACTGAAATATTCCTAGTTGATATCAACTCAAGTTTTCACAATTGTACAAAATTAGTAAGGAGATTCAAGCACAGTCCTTGTAATGTCTTCCCCACTTTTACTTTATTGAAATATATGGAACAAAACACAATGAGCCTGAAAACAGTCTTAGTCCATCATGGAATAGGAATTTATATGAATTCATTCTTTAACAGGAATCAGATAGCTCTTGGATTCAACAAATAAGTAGTGGGTTGGATGTAATACAACTGATAATATGCAGGGAAAACACAGACCTCTTACAAATCATAATATGCTGTCACCAATTCAGTCTTTTTCTGAAACTGAGTCACTATGAGATGTAATCACCGATCCTACTTTGGCTTTGTAGGAGTCACCGACACACAACAAAGACAGAGATATTTTCAGGACCCATAAGGTGGGAGTTTTCTCTGCTGAAGCAACTCTTCCTGCGTATGAAGCCAAACTCACACCTGAGTCTTCCCCTTCTGTTATGTCTGCCTCTGGAAGTGACACCTTATGGACGTTGAACTGGGCCACAAGACCCTGCATTAGATGTCTGCAATTTTCTCTTAGATGCCTACCACCCTTGTTTATCTGTTCTCTGCAATGAATGGGGTAAGTTTGATCAGATAACAATAATCAGCAATTGCTGATTGGAAATCAATTGGCAAAGGTGAGATTTGCGTCCCACCTCTGCTGGAGGCCTGAGTTTGTCATCTTGGACCCTTATAATGCGGATAGGCTTCAATCCAATTATCCAAGCATTCCCCAAACTAAAGCAAAATTTGCCTTTATATGGCAATCCAACCCGGGACGGCCAAGTCAGCCCACACAACATTAGAAATATTTTATTTTTAAAAACATTTTTTATCCTATTAAGTTGGCAAGGGCCGACTCAACAAAAATTAGATTCATTTAGGTTGGCTAGGGCCGACCCAAAAAATATTAGATTTATTTATTTAAAACTTAGGCAAAGGGTGATTAGAAGGGTGCTTTGGAGCACTGCCAGGCTGGCCGACCAGCCTCTTAACTTGGGCTCATCACAACAACAAAGGGGAGCATGACCCCAGATTGAAAAACATTATTCAAAGAAGAAACTAATGGAGCATGCAAGCCCCGCTGCATCAATCAAAGAAGCCAGTCTTGCAAGTGCACAAGTGCAGTGAATAATAAGTTCAATCAAAGCAGCACCCTTGGCAGTTCTGCAAGTCTATTGATCAGAGAAATAGGATAAGTTTGTAACTCAATTGCCTCACAATATGATGTATGCAATAATTGTTCCAAAAAAAGAGCATAATAGTTCATAGACAATGTGCGATTAAGATTTGCCAACACATCAATATTGTCTCACGCACACAGACCAATGATCTATATGTGATTAAAGCTTTCGCACTTCAAGAAAAAAACACTCCATCCAAGAAAGGAAAAATATATCGTTTCCAAAATTAATTGATCTCCTTGGGATCATTTAAACTAAATGCGTACCTCAACTACAAATTTGAGTGCACAAGCTGCATTTGCATTGCTGCTGACTACAATAACAATATACACATTGCTGATTCTCATGTAAAGGAAGGAGCATCCCCCTATTTGGCGAACTGGGCAGGTTCCAAGGTCCTTTGTCTGCATTATGTGTGATCTAAATGCATCGACCATATTTCCACTGCATATATCAAGCAAACACATCAGAAACTATTTACAGCCTAGGGAAAAGTTAGAAAGAAACTGTAAACCTAATGTCCCAATGTTAGCTAAAACGATTATACGTTTTCATTCTCAATTCCATGTAAGCAATTGAAGTGCCACATAAGAATTGTACACAGGAGCTTAAAAAGAGAATCGGGAAGAGTTGTTAATATTTATTTAACACAAAGTTTGTCACAAAATAGTTGGTTATAAACAAGACCTCTTTCCATCTCAATTACATGGGGGGGAAACATTAAGCCAACACGGTAAAAATTCAACCAGGATAAAAGTACAATAGTATTGTTAGTGTATATGGTATGGTAAGATAATATAACTATGCAGGGAAAAATAATTAGAAACAAAAGTAATATCAGATGGAGAGAACAAGGCTCGAACATCAGAAATCTCAATCAAATTCATCTGCAATATAAAAATGTGCAGTAATATACACCATCTATGTTTGAATACTGCTCACAGTTCAAACAGAATAAAAGAGTGTAATCACTATCAAGCAGATGTTAATAAAAGTATAACAAGATTCCAAAGAGTAATGAACTTTATGAGAGAGCAGCATTCAAGAGCAACCAAAAACTGCCATCTCTCCTTATTGTCTAGTGTATTTTTGCTATTGCTTAAATAATATTTGAAGGAACCAATGATCATATTCAAGATTATATGTCAGTATCTAAATACCCATGCTAAGCATCTCACCATTAAAAATCATGTACATGAGTTACAATTTCATATAGAAATGCATAAATTAAGGTTTCACTTTAGTATAAGATTGCATCCCTTTCCAGATTGCATCCCTTTGCATCACTTTAGTATAAGTTTCACGATATATCACACTTCAAATATCGTTGGAAAAGTCTTTCCGAGCCTAATCCAACCATGCTAGTTTCATTCTCAGATTTTACCATTTGATTAGCTATTTTACTTGCAGATTATCTGATTTTTGATGTGCTAACCATTGTGGAGCTAACAAGTTGTAGTTGTAGGTGCTCTCATTGCTTGATTATTTGTTCAAAAGAACACATGTCAAAGCTTCAAATGCACAAGGACTACTAACGGTTTTTGTAGGGTTGCGCAAAGCATAAAAACCCAATCAAGTGCTTGTTGTTTATCTCATTTCAAGTGTGGCAATTACTAGTTGTTTCATTTCATAGGAACATAATATCTTGTTGTAAGAATTCTTGGGTGGTAGGAGAAGTATGCTCTTCACCCTTGTGGTGAACCAAAAAATCTTGACCCATCTTTAGATTTTGAAAGCAAGAGGGTAATTGAACATTTGCTTGGTGTGTTTGGGAGAAAACTTTGAGATAGGGGAGTATGCTCTTCACCCTTGTGGTGAAACAAAATCTTTGAATCTCATAAGTTGATCCATTTTTTGTTTAGATCTTTAGAATCCTTTAGTAGGCCTACTCTTGAGCAATCAAGAGGAACGACCCAAATGGGGACAAGCTTATTGCTGGCTATTCCAACCCACTATAAATTCAAGGCTATCAAGGACACAAAACCTTGGTAGACGTAGTGCTTGTCTTCGCTTGATGTGAGTACTTGTGGGATTGTGACCATGAGAAAAATATTGAGCAAGAATGCTTAAGGTACTCTTGAGGCCGCAAGGTCCGTTACTTGCCGCAAGGTAAGGAGTCCCTTTGGGGAGCAAGAGGGGTACTACGAACGGAAGCCCTTACTAAGAACCATAGATAGAGGCCACCCTATTTTGCCACTTAGCTTCTTGGTGCAAGGATTGATCCAAGTGGAATAACCCGGATCACCCCAAGATTACTCACCATCTGTGTTCCTTTGGTTGTGTCATTGGCACTTCCACGACAAAGCCAATATCTATTGTGGGTAACCACTTTGTGTGAGGCAATGGGACATCAAGTGTGGGCCAAGTTGTTAAGTATTGAGCCATTGTCCTTTTAGGCTAAAAAGTGCTTGAAGTGCTCTCGTTGTGCTATACTCATGTAAACGTTCTTGCATACTCAACATCTCGGTAGTACTCATAGATTTTTCATTTTGATATCACAACTGCTTGTCTTGGCAAGGTTGCTTTCGCCCTTGTGCAAGTGTTCTATGACATGTTTGATCACCTACTATTTGCAAACTTGTCTACTTCCTGATATTATTGTGCTTGAAACCAAAAAATTGTACTTGCAACCTACAACATTGACCAAATTGCTTTCAAAACTGAGTTTTTCACATTCACTGGTCAAGAGTCGCACTGCTTGCCTAGAAACTATCGCACAAACTTATTTTGTTGTCTCATAGTTGTCTGCAATTTGAAGCTGATTCTTGCCATTCCCAGTCTTCCTCGGTCAGTCCAGGTTGAATCTTAGGTGCCATGACATGTTGCTCAACATCCAAATGAACTCAAATGGTATCAAATTGCACAAAATGACTCTTGGTCTTCTTTCTTCCGCTTCTTCCATGTCTTCCTAGTCTTCCATTTTCATCCTTTCTCTTCTTTCTTCATGATTCTTTCTAAACTCTTCATGTCTTCTTGATTCTTTTCCTCTTATTTTCTAGTCTACTTTCTTCTATTCATCTCTTCTATTCATTTCTTTCATGCTTGATTCCTTCTCTTCTACAACCATAAATTTCAACTACTTTGTTATGGAACCTCTCTTGAAAATAGATGATCTCGAACTCATTGCTCAATTCAAAGAATTTAATTCCTCCAATAGTCTTTCTAGCTATGGCAATAGTGATATGCTTAAGGAAAAAATAAAAGAAAAGATGATTGAATCAGACGCCTTTGCTAGGATCATAGACATGATCATATCACAATCTCCCTCTTCTAAACATTCTTCATCATCTAAGTCTTCTCATTCTTCCTCATCTTCCAAGTCTCATCATAGCTCTTCTAGACATTATTCGCATCCTTCATTATCCAAGTCTTATTCCTCTACTAGGTCCTCACCTTCTTCTTCTTCACAATCTCGTTCCTCTTCTACTTCTCCCAAGAGTCTTACTCCTCACTATGAGCAATATGGTAGTCCCTGTGATACCTATGACACCTCTATTCCTAAGAGTCCTCCTAGTCGTAGGCTCGTGCTTATTGGAAATGGGTCGCCACATTGGATAAATCGTGATGGTGATCCATATGATTCGGATTTTGAAAGAGAGTTTGATGAGTTCTGTAAACAATACCTCAATTATGACCCATCTACCACTGCTGAGGACTATAAAATGCATCGCGCTGATATGAAACGTCAATATTATAAGAATTCATCTTCTGAGGACTCTCATGCTGAAAATAAAGATGACACTCTCGAGCAAGATCATGTTGATGATGTACCTTTGTCTTGTGATAGTTCCCTTCAATCCCCTACTTCCTCCAATACCCATACATTTCCTAAAGCTTCTGAGTCTTCCAAATCTATCACAAATCCTTCATCCAACAAAAATCCTAATGCTTTTCATGCAGTTCCCTATAGTTATCCTCAAGGGCTACCTCTTAAAGAAACTCAAGCTGACCTTCACTTGGCTACAAATACTTTCAATAATGCTAAACCTAAAGAGCCTAAGCCTTTATGCGCTACAATGCCTACTTCAGTTAGTTCTTCACTATCTCTGCCAAAGTCTTCTATACAATTCCAACATGCTTCCTTATCCTTAGAAGCGGCTTCATGTCAAAAGGACTCTAAAAATAAAGAAAAGAATATAAAAAAAGATCAAGATCAAGAACCCTCCATGTCATCCAATCATTTTCATGATGTCTCTCTTCCGTTTCATGGTTCTTTTGATCCTCTACACCCTTTCGCCTTCATTCCACCATCTCCTAAGCAAGATCAAGCTACTCCTTACACCGTTGAGCTTATTGACAATCAAAATAACCTTACTACACTTGCGCTTTCCAAAGATGATACTTCCATTAAGGTTATTAAAAATGGTGTTGTTACTTCCAATGTTAAGCCTATTGAAAATCAAGAAAAAAATGATACGCTTATGCTATCCAAAGCTCCTTGTCAAGATCAAAGTCTTTCATCTTCTTGTTCTACCACTCCATGTTCGCTTCCACTTTCTACTCTTCCTAAGTCTTTGCAAGCTTTGAACAATCCTATCGAAGAAGTTGCTCCTATTCAAGATGTTCATGATTCTATTGAAAATCCTAATGCTCACTCTAAAGATATTGATGTCCTTGGTTGTTATATAGATGATGATGAGCTTATTGATTATCCTTTTGTATCTTCCACATCTATCCTTGGACCTCCTCCATTAATACTAAGGCCTTCACGTCTTCCTTCCATCTTAAGCCCTTATGTCCCTTCACTTTCCCCTCCTAATTCTCCTAATTTGTCATCCATTTTGGGTCCTTATGTCCCTCCATCTTCTATCTTTCCTCAAGATCAACATAGATGCGTACCCTTGAATCCTTTTCATCCACCCACTCATCTAAACCAGTCATATCCTCCTTCTTCCACAAGTCCTAAGTCTTTTGGAAGTAACTTGAATGTTCAATACAAGAAAAAAAAGCAATACAAGAATCCATCAAAAAAAGATGATCACCATGTCTCCTCTAATCGACATGGATGCATAAAGTCAAAAGAGATATCTAAGAAGAAAACTACAAGACAACTATGGGTTCCAAAATCTATCATTGAAGATATTCTTTCTAAATCATCAAAAGGAAATAAAAAGCCTAAAGCTATATGGATTCCAAAGACTCTCTTGAAAGAGTCTAATATTGAACAAAAAGTGAAGTTGACATTCAAGCTTCCAAAGGCTTCCACTTCATCTTCTTCCAAAAACGATCTTCAATTCCATGCGCCTGAACCCCAACCTCTGCTAAACATTCGCCATATTCCTTGTCGTATTCCTTCATTCACATTCCCTCCACCCTCTCCCCACCTTTCAAGGTGTGTGTTGATGTTGATCTTGCCTTCCTTTCTATCTACCCTTTCACAATCCTTCCATTCATTATCCTTCTACCTTCTATCATTTTTCCTCATTTGTCTATTCCTCCTATCTTCCAACCTCACTTGCTTTACATAAAATCTTATCCTCCATTTTTCTCTTCCATCTTCCTTTCCCTATCAGCATCTTTGAGCATATCATTTTGAATTCTTGGCATATCATGGTTTATCCTTTCAAGGAGCATTATCTAAAAAGTGTCTTCTTCCAAAATAGACAAAAAAAAAAATTTGAAAATGTGTCTTGGTGGAAACTTGGAAATAGGCGCCTTGGTAGCAAAAATAAAGATAAATAAATTCGTCCTATGGTGAAAACCACTCCCTTGTGGCGCCTTAGATAAGTACCGTGATGAAAACCTGGCAATCAGGCATCATGCATAGTTCTTCTACATATTTCATCCATTCCGTCTTCCATCTTTGATCTTGACAATGTTGAGCTATACACGAACATTTGGCTATCTTGTGAGCTATCTTACGATGGTCTTGCTTTCATTCCTTTCATGTTTAGCCTTCATATTTATTTTCTTCCATTCATTCTAGTCTTTCGATATCTTTTTCCCCTTTGGTCTTGATCTAATTAAAAAAGAGTAAAACACGATGCTATGAAGCCTCTTGACATGTCTACTCTTTTGGACTGCATCCTTTCTTTTTTTTGCATTAGGCCTTTGTGACTTATCCTATGCTGGTCTTTCATTGCTTGTCCAAATGTGCTTTGCATGACATTTTTTCCCCTAGCTTGGGTACTCTTGAGGAGTTTGCCTTTGAGGATTTTTTTTCTTCATTATCCTTCATTCTCTTGTCTTCCATCTCTTCCATTAGCTTGCTAATCCCTTTTGTCCTCCACCTTGCTAGACATTGGGACTACACGATGTGATCTTGCTTGGAAGTTTGATGCCTGTTCTATCTGGGGGCATTCTTTATATATATTTTATTGATCCTGAAAAAATTTCAAAAAAATTCATATATGATGCTGAAAAAATCTTTAAAAGCATATAAAGTCCTGAAAAAATACAAAAAAATTATAAAAAGTCCTAAAAAATCTATCAAGTGGTGAAAACTTGGAAACAAGCGCTGCTTGAGACCCTTGCACCTATGTCTATCAGTCTTGCGTGGCGCTCCTCCGCTTCACTTCTCGCTCTGGAATTGACTCTTGTCTTAGTCTAGGGAGCATACGTTGTTCTAGCTTATCTTGGGTCTCTTTGTGCGTCTGGGTTTCTTAGGCACCTTGCAAATGGTGTTTTTCAACACCACCCCAATTGTGTTTTTCAACACTTTCCTAGCGTCGAGTGTTTTCTCAACACTTATCAGATATCCTATCCGCAGTCTCAAATGATGCAATATTTCTCACTAGCAGATGCGATACTCAAAGTTTGACTCTCTGACCTACACACACGCACTTAAACACTTGACTTGCTGAGATTTGTTTGACTTTATTCCTTTGTGTGCTGTCTATGATGATTTCTTTACTGAGTGTTCCTCTCCCTAATAGTTTTTGATGATGCCGAGCTAGAAGACTGGGGCATGAGGACATGTTTTATTTGCTTTTTGCTTATGGGTGTATTTTGTTGATCCTAACTGTCATTAGCATTTATGCTTGTTCCACTTGACATTGGGGTCTACAAGGTATTATCCTTGACTGTCTTCGCAAGTGCATACTTCTAGCCATCTTGACCTTCTTTGTGTCTCGATGCGAGTATAATCTTGCTATATCAAATTTAGGTAATCTCACTGCACTAGTCATCTTGACCTACATGTCTTTGGTGCCTAGGTGGGATTCCCACATTCTATCTGATATAGATCATATTTAGATCCACATAGTTATACTAGTGTGTATTGTATGATCTTGCGACACTACCAATAACGCTCGATGATGATTATTAGATGTCTATTAGCTTTGTGACCTTGCAAGTAAACCACTTTTCATGTAGCTTGCATTTTTAGGTTCATATTAGTTAGTTTTGCATCTTGCATATGGAGAGAGCTCTCCTTTCATCTTTCGTGGACTTGTCGGTCAAAATTGCGCTCACCTTTCACTTCTTCCCGATCATGTCTTTCGTTTCTTGTCTTTCATATCACATCATTTTCTCTTCATTTCAGGATCGAAACCGAACTCCGAGTTCACCTTGATCGTCTTTCTCCTTCTTCCGCGTAGTTGGTTGACCCTTTTTGAGGCCTGATCCTTCAACCTTCGCTGGGGCATCCTTTCCTTCTTCATCCCCATCTCTTTCAAACTTCTAGTCTTCCATTTCATTTTTTGCTTTATCTTTATCCTATAGTCAAACTGGGGCATATCTTCACTTCTTGATGGTTATCCTATCATCTTTCATCTTCGATTATGATTTTTAGTGATTTGATCATGTTGCCCTTGCTTCTGCATTCCCTCTACCTGATTTCGCTTTCGATCCCGAGGGGGCAGACACATCTATTTCCATTGGCTATTCTCTAGAGCATATGCTTGACCTTTCCATTTGCTCTGATTGATTTATCTTTGCGCTTGACATATTAGTTCTTATCTTGAGTCCTGATACTGTCCATCTCTTTCCTAAGTGTTCAGTACTGTCGCTACCAGGCTGACCATGCAAGATTTGCTATCTCTCTGCACTTCATTCTTTGGAGTCAGATCTCTATCTATTGCCTTCTTGGCTGATCTATTCTTTGACGTAATGTGTTCCCAGATCGATCACACATTAGTCAAAGAGGGGCAAATGTATACACACTAAAATGGTCATCTAGACTATTAGCCCTTTTTGCTAAATCATCAATTGCTTATTCTTGATCAAATCCTAGTTCTATCATTTATTTGATTATTTTCTATGGGCTAACCATTTTACCCTAAAGTCTTTATTTAATTAAAAGGAATTTCCTCCTCTTTTATTAAATAAAAAGCCCCCACTTTTCCTCTTATCCTAAGTTGCACAAATAAAGCATTATTCTTATTTTTAAAAAGGGAAAAAGCATTTTTTGTCTCATATGGGCACAAAAGTCAACTCTTATTTTCTCATTGGAGGATACTTGTGCACATGGATTGCTCCCCTTTGATGCTCCACCGCTGATTAAATCTTTTGCCTCTTAATCTCCATGGTCCATTCTTTCTCATTTCTTATAAAAGGAGAGCTCTCTTCTTCATTCTAGAGCCCCAACTTTTTATGCTAATGTTATGCTGTAGGTTTTCTAGGTCACTTTGGAGCTTTTGAAGATTTGGAGCATTCTGGGCTATTGCATCTACATTCCATTCTTAGTTTCATTCATGCATAGTAGCTTCATGTTTATGCTTTCATAGTTTAGATTTTCTTTCAAGCTTTAAAGTAACTCATCTAGTTTAACTAGGAAGGCTTGGTAATACTTGTCCTTTCCTTTTCATAGCATAGCTTGTACTTTCATTTCCATAACTTAGCTTGCATCTCTCATTTCTAGCTTGCATATTCATCTTAATCTAGCTTGCATTTGCATTTCCATTTGATTCTTGAAGATATTGGCATTCTTGCCCTTGTCTTCATTTGAATCTCCCATTGCATGGTTTATTAGCAAGGTTATTGGTTTAATAGCTCTAGCTGAGAGCATTCTTAACACCCTTGCACTCCATGCCTAGGGAGCTATGGATCGATTTTTGAGACCTCATTCTTGAATGTAATGATTCATAGAAGTGCACTATTTAGAGTACACAACAGGCACACAAATATTTCAGGAGGAGCTGCAAGGGTACAGATGTTTGTATGTGGACAAGGTTGTCATTTAAATCAGGGCATGCAAGTAAATGAATAAGGAAATGGCTATATTGTATAACTATAATCACCAGAAGATGTGGATATGGAGATGTGGACAGGAGTGGGAACAAGGATGGGGATGTGCCTTTTCCTTAAACAAGAGTTCCTGGTGACCATGAATTAAATAATTACAAGTGCTCAAAATGAAAATACCATGCAAGAAGTCAGCAATTGGGCAAGCAAAGAGCACAAAGCAACATCACAACAACGGGGACAAAAATTCATTGGAGAAACACAATGTGGGATAGCTGCTGCATGTAAACTGTGCTGTAACACTTACTGTCAACTGTAATCAGGAAGCTTATAAATCAATTGCTATTATTGAGCCTTCAAGAGTACATTCAGGCTGATACATATATAGACCATCCTCTCATAGGTGTGTCCTCCTCCTAAAGCTTGCTCAGAATAGCTCCATACTCTACTGGAATGCATGTTAAATGTTCAGAACAAACTGTAGTTGAAGATCTGTTGCCATTGAACTTGATTACATAAACCCAATGGATATATTTGTACATATGATGTGTCAGTAAAACAACGCAAAAGAATCCAACAGACAAATCACCTTAGTAATTGGAAGGGAAAGCAATTTATCTTTCAATCTGAGCTGTCTGCTGGTATAACTCATATATAGAATGATTTAGCAATGCTTGAATGCATAACTGATGCATAGATGACAGATTTGTGCTGAACCAAGTGTGTCACACTGCAGTTTTGTCGCAATAACATTCAGCCCACCACAAGTCCACAATAAATGGATGAGTGACAGATTCAACAGAGGATTAGACATTTAGCCACACCCGAATCAGTCATTGATTCAAAGCTGACAAGGTAGGCCAGGGTTTTTCACTTTTTAAAACCATAACTTTCTCATACGGGCTCAAGTTTTCGTCCAAATGTTATTGAAGAGCTCCAACCTTTGGTGGGCATTACACCAGATTTTGATCTGAATTTTTTAAGTTTTCCAAAATTATTAAATGCAGATCCTTATATTCAGCACTTCATGCTATATATCTTCATATGACAAATTAAACGTTTGTCCTCAGTCATACAAATCTTGTTCCTGAATATTACTGAATTTTCCTGATCAATAATAAATTTAATATTGGAAACAGCCACCACAGATAGCCAGAAATTTCACAAAGGTTATTATGTATGCAAGGCTCATTTATTTTTCACAAATGCAGCTTGTTCATAATTAACAGCAGAACCCACTTACTTAAGGCACTCTCTGAGACAGTCTTAGATCTAAATGCCTCTGTTGCCACCTGGATCTTGTTACAACAAATATAAAACCTTAAATTCCTGAATCCTCCAAGGCCAAACTCCATTCCTTGATTTTTCTGGGTCTAGTTTTAGAATTTCCCTATATAGATGATTTATTTTCAGCTTTCCAACCAAAATGCCATTGTTGTATGTGTGCACTGTAACGGGGAAAAACACAAAACAAACAAAGGATGGAACGGAGATTAGCAAATCCTCTCCAATGTTTGAGATTTATTAAACCCCTTAGTAACCATATTTTGAGAAAAATGTTCCGAGAGAAATTCCATCATGTATGTGGCAATTATACTTTTACAAGAATCTATACTGATCAAATTCAATGATGTAACCAGCTTACCAAAGTCAATGTCAGACACATTCTTAGATCTAAATATAATAGTCCTCACCAAGTACTTTACTAAGCAAAACATGAAATTTAAGGCCCACCAATACTCTAGAACCCAACGGATTCCCTTGAATCCCTAATATTGATTTGCTATGGAACTACCCTGTTATTAAATTTCAGTGGTTTTCAATGGAAATCTAAGCATAGCAGGTATAGACAGTTGTAGATTATTACAGAAAACAAAATGAAGAACAAAAAACTGATTGAATGGGGATCCACAAATACCTTTTATCAAAAGACATAAAATATCTCCACGGAGATTAAGCGCTGAACACAACCTTAAGTTTTAAAAACAGATTGAATTAGGGATACCCCATATTGATTGAAGATTGAAATCAATGTTTTCAGCATGTCCAACCAAAAATTCACTGTTACATGGGCATATCAAAAAAAATACTGAAAGCCCAGATATGAACTGAATGGAGAAACTCAAATCCCTCCAATTATTAAGATTACGGGAATTTCTAAAAATCAATGAGCAGGCTGCAAGCAAAGCAGCTTATTGAATTAGTGTGTCCTACATTTGTGGGAACTACATTTATATAGCATTTTCAGTAGAAACATCACTGCTTTCCATTAAAGATGGATTCGAAACAGTTCAAAAACAATATTGAAATCCAATTAGAATCCACAGATAACTTCCGTAGGTTAAGTTAAAAACTTTAAATAGATCTTTAAAAGAAAACAAATTTGCTTACAAGCCCAGCAAAGGAGTGACTGTTGAATGCCCTATGATTGATTGGAATTAACTTCTTAAGTTAAAATGTCAAAGCTTATGCCATTACACAAAAATACTCAGAACCCACACATGGATTCAACGAAGAGCTATATGTCTCTACCACTAATAAAAACTACAGAGATCTCTGACTAAATTGATAGTTAATTACAAGTTCAACAAACAGAATAAACAGTTTTGGCACAAAAAGTTTTGGTATTTTGGACCAAAATTTCACTTTAAGGTGTAATTGCTAAAAATGAACTGCAGAAACTGGAAAGAATGGAATGGTCATCCAAAAATGCCTTCTCTTTACTAAGATTGATGATACCTCTCAATATAAGGAGTTGATCGAATTCTCAATCCTAGAATGAATGGAAGCACCCCGCATTGACCTAATTGTATTTTGCATTGTTCACCAAATTTTCATTATCATGAGTGAATTGCTGTGGAACTCACTGGAAACCCAGCAAAGCATGCAGTGGGGGTACAGAAACCGTCCAATTGATTAAAATTGATAAAAACTCGAAACAAATGCATAGCTGACAAGAAGTTCAACCCTAGATTGGTTCGATCATAATGCTTTGAGCATTTTCAACTAAACCTTCACTGTTTCGTGGGTAGATTGTTGGGGTCACATAAGTAGAACTGACTGAAAAGTGAAAACAAAGGTTAAAATGGGGATGGCTAGATCTGTTTAATTGACTGAAATCAACGATATCCCCACAAAAGTTAAAGGGTTGACCAAAACCTATGGAACGGATTAAATTGGTTGAAATCATGTATTTCAACTTAAATGCCATAGACAAACGTGACTGAAACCAACAAGGGATTGAACAACTATAAATAAATCTTCTCCATTGATTAAAATTGATAACATCTATAAAAAGAGATGATTACCATCTCGGCCAAAAACTTAACGGAATCCCCTATGTTGGAATGAATTTAACTTTCTAGCATTTTCAACCAAACTACCACTGTTGTATGTGCAACGGCCAAGGGCATGTTTTAGGTCACAGCCTTAGCCAGACTGCCTCTTGGACATAGAGACGTTAAACAAGGATGGGTATAAATTCAGTCTGTCGTCAATTAACTATGGATCCAAAATTCCATTCCACTGATTAAAACTAATGAGATCTCTAAATAACCAAATAGCTGATCACACGCTCAATAAGGCATTGAAACGGAAACACAACAATGGTCGGAATTAGATTTTCGACAGCATTAGTATGTAACTCGCTGCAGAGCAAACTGAAAACCCAGCAAATTGAATGGGGATCTGAAAACTCCTTACATCGAATTGAATTCTATTAAAAGGCATACGTTCACAATCTCGACAACAGATTAATGAGAGCAGGCTCTCAGCAAGAACGAATTGAATGGCGAATAGCCCAATTCGCTTGAATGAGTTTTATTTTTTGTTCGACTGACATCTCACTTTTGCAGACGTAAAATGTTAAAAGATAATTTTGAACACGCCAATGAATCACATGGGGATCTACAAATCATTCCTACTGATTAAAATCACACAGATCTTTACAGTATAATCAATATATTGATATTTTGTGGGTATTCTTACAAAATTTCTTGTAAAAGCACAAAGAGTCCATACATACCCGACATCATCGCGGTAGAGACGATTGATGAGCACATCTCCACGAAGATTCAGAAAATAAATTGCAGACGCAGCTACCGGCATTTTGAAATTTTCTGTTTGTGCATTCAAAGGTTATTGTCGGGCAAACATGGGCATATATTTGTATGCTGTTCAACTTTTGTTTTCTCGCGGAGAATGTCAATGCCTCTCTGGTCTAATTTCAACCCGTATATGGATTTGTATTGCAGTCCTCCCCCTCTCGATTTTCAAAAGGTACCCATTCTCACTATTCACTTTATTGAATATTGTAAGAATAAAATCGTTTTTACATAAAGTATAGATGGAATTTTGTTCTACCTATGTTATGTTAAACTATAAATGATTTGTGAAGGTTTTACATATAGTAAAATTTAAGGTGTTTATGAATTTGTTTTAGATGTGTAGATTTGATTTTGTAAATTTAATATTTTATTTTATGAATTTTTGTGTCTATCTTTACATAACAAATTCACTTGTGAGAATGAGAGTTTGCACACAAAAATAAGCATTCAATTATGTCAAACTTTGTATAGATATTAAATCGACAATGTAAAATATGATTGAAGACAACAAGCAAACATGTAGCCAATATCTTGGATAATGATGCAAGCAAAAGTAAGATAAAATATTATAAATGTAATGCTAATAAATATAACTTGAATGTTTTTGTTTGATTATTCGTTAGGCACTTAATGATATCTAAATGAATTAAGGTTGTCTTTTTGTATATAACTCCAAGGATCAAGAATAAAAATAAAAATCATGTGTTAGTTAGCACTAGCAGACAAATAGGAAAACTAAGGTTGACCCTAAATTTGAATTTGAATTATGAATGTGTGGGGGTCATTTTCACAACTACAAACTAAATATAGGCTTTTAATGGATGAATGTGAGCATGGAGAGTAGTCCCTAGAAGTCGGTGCAAATGGGAATAGATGAGGTTTAGATTGTGTTTCAAATATAATGAAAATCATGCCATTTGTGCCTTTTTTAGTGTATAAGAAATAACCTTAGATAAAATAATTCCCAAAAGGGGGAGGAAAATGTAACAATATATGTCATTTTTACCATTATATTTTGCACCCATTCTAACTTGTATACGGATTACCATGAGAATACATGTCAAAGTAAAAAGGTATTTATATCATTGACCTATGTTGGTCGATCACATTTGGAGCTCCTTCTCCTTATGTAAATTTTCTTTTTCTGGAATATAATGGGTATTGCCCCCTAGGCAGAGCTTGCTTAAAAAATAAAAATAAAACATGTCAAAGTAAAATTTAAAAAAAATTAATATGAAAGTAAATTTATTTAAACATTCATTAAAAAGATATGGATAACAATATGGGTGTTGCTTGTTGGTATTACTACCTTGGAATGAGTGTCACATCTTGGAATCCTACAAAATAAACTAAAAAGACTTGATGAGAACAATCATATACATTTTTTTTTTTAAATGTTGTTTGCAATCAAACAAAAAGATTGAGGAAAGGATTGAGAGATATACCACTTATAATGGCATAAAGAAACTTCCTAAGACATGACAAACCAATTGATATTACCTTGGGGAAAAAAAAAAGCAATGTAGTGTCATCTAAAATAGCCTTTGATCTTGTTGTAATCTCAAGCATACTCTACAAAAATACTATTAGTATGGTCGTTAAATGATGATTATCTCAAGGAGCCTATCAAAGGTATACCTTTAATATAGTACATTCCCAAACTACCATGTTTTGTACCAAAAACAATAAGTTTGGGCATATAGTACAACTACCACTATGGCTACAAGCTACCCCAATAACCACATCACCCTAATGTGCTCAAATTCCTTCATCTATGAAATTGTGTGCTTCATTAGATTGTGGGTTTTATCCCCAACCTACTAGTTGAGATCACATTATAAATGAGTGGGCATGTTATATCCCTAGCCATATCCTACCTCCAACTTTAGCATATTTTCTTGCATATGAGACTTAGATCAACATTCTTATAACTAGTATGAATTTTATTGATTCTCTATATCTGAAGACATGTTTCTTTAATGGTATTTAATATAAAACTTTTCATTGTTAAAAAATGCATGTGTTTCTTCAAATACCTTTGTGTTCTCTATTATAAATATTTTGTCATCATTGATCACCTATCTTTTGGTGGTGTACTCTATATTGTTCTATTCAATATTTCATCTTGTATAATAAATAATTATCTTTTTTTTAATATCGTAAATTATTTTATTTTAGATAACACCAAGAGGGGGCATACACTCCCTTTGCTTGTCCATGTTATGGTATGTTTTTTCAATTGTAACAAAGATATGTTAACCAGGCAACAAAGTGCAGTTGATCTAACATCATGTGTTTAAACCATCTAACAATAGAACATATTATTCAAAATGATATGCATGACATAACACTACTTAAATTACCTAGCAACAAAGTATGCCAGCACATGTAATTCACATTAAAACCTCATTCTCGTGTTTCCTAGCAACAAAGTATGATATATCTTGAATCATGCATTTTCATATAAACAACATATCTATGTTTGCACCTATTTATTCTCTTTCACAAACCTAAATTAAACAATAATTCTCTAATTTCTCTCAAATGGAGATATAGAAATTTTATTTTTATAGATATGTTGTAATTTCATTTTATATATGTTTTTCATAAATATATTTAAGATATATTGATAAATTTATTTTGTAGGTTAATGTGTCTAACATGTTTATTTTGTAGAATTGTTTTGTTTGATGTATTTATTTATAGTTTTCTTGGCCAAGTTAAAAACTTCTTGGTTAAGAGTGTTGTTGTGTTTCCTTTTATATATCCTCCAAATATCTTTCTCATTTCAATATGTTTGTCTATACTTTAGATAGTTGATATCATAATGAAATTGCCCCACTAATGAGGGGGCAAAATGTAATATCAAAAATCATATATACTCTATAGTTATTATATTATAATTTATACTCAATTTGGTATTCACCTCATTAGTATGTTTTATGATACATCGAACCAATAATCTTAGCCTATCTCCCTCACCAATTGCTAACTTTTTTATTTTGTTTTCCTTTGTTTCTCATATATTTGTATCATTATAATCGGCATTCATGCTTAATAATAATGCAAGTGTGTAGACATTTGCAAAACCATAATTGTATCTTGTCTCTTGAAAAATAGAAATGGTACCCCTTCCCACTTTTTTAATTGTAGAACCTCATTGTAGTAATTTTCTTATCAATTGATGGTTGGATATCTAATATTCTAAATATTCCTTTGTTCCACTAACTTCTTTAAATCCAGTTTTCAAAGAAGAATTCATGTAAACATTTGAAACTCAATTTATTTGGTTGTATCTTTTCTTTTGGCTAGCTATTTCACATTACTCCTCTACTCATTATGCATGTTTTTTGGTAAATCCATTTCTTTTCTCACCTCAAAGTGGTTACTTCGTTATTTTAGGGATTTCTAATCATTTGTGTTTTAGGGTATATTTTTAAATTTTTTATATTATATAGTTTATTTTTTATTATTTAATGTGTTTTATGGATTGCGAGGAAACCTTCTTTTCTTGCTCCTTCTCTATTGAAGATTCTTTAAAAACAAGCCTTTATCCCATCTTTGCAAGGTAAGGATATTTTATTTATAGATTGTTATGGATCAATTGTACTTGTAACCTTTTCTATTTCTCCCTAAATTGCATTGCTCTTGGTAAAGATTGGGGATTCAACTTATTCACTTTTCTATCCCATAGAGTGATACTTATTACCATTTCCATAATTTATTTATCAAGAATGATGTTTAGTTCTAGACATATGTAAGGGAAGAGCACAGATTCAAATCCAATTTACTTTTTATTTGATTATATACAAGGTTCAAAAGACCAAAAAAGGGGCTTGACCATTTTGGAAAGCCACTTAATATTCACAAGTTTGACCTCCATCCCCTATCATGTACTTTTGGTGATTTATTCATGTCAAGTTTTAATATTTTTCCCCTCTATTATATTTTAATTATTTAACATAGTTTAAATGTCCTTTCCTTTATTTAGTAGAATTTTAACTATTTTATTCCCAATGTATTTTGGTATTCTTTTTCTATTTTTAGCTTTATGCCTCTTACTTGTACCTTAAAATATGTATGTATCATATACTAGTTGTAACTTTCCATGCATGATAGACTATAATATAATTGTAAAAATATTACCATCGCCATATTATCATCTAGGGTGTGTATTGTCATTTGTATGATCATTTTTATCAATTTTCATCCTAAAATTCTACCTTCACCAAGTATTTATTGTTAGAGTTATTAAGATTCGAGTAATAAATATAAATACTTCCACATATAATAAGAAAATAATCATCCTAGATGATATTATGCAAAATTTGAATGCATGTATATAGAAAGTTTTCTTGTATAGAAAAACAAGTGAAGTAAAAAGGTACAGATTGATCACTAACTACCCCTCCATATGCAGGACATCTATGAGTAAACTTTACAAGTGCATAGGAATGTGTCATAGGTGTATGTAAGAGGTGTCTCACTAGGTGAGTACACAAGTCTCAAATGCATGAGGTGATACAAATCTCTAAATTTTCTTTAAGTAAGCTTATGTTAATGTGAATAGGTCATTGTAGGAAGTGGTTAACTACTAACTAGTTATAAAATGGCATTGTTTACACCAACAACCCCCCTTAAATAAAAATTAGGGAGTAATGTATACAAAGATGATAATGACAAGTCCTAGACCCATGTATAATGCAAGTCTCTCATAAACTAGAGAAAGGTAGAGAACCTTCAAGGGAAAAAAACTACCCTCCAAGAGAGAGATGATACAAAATATGAATGAAATATTACCCTCGTAGGAGATACTCAAATTATCCATGTGTTTCCCTAATATAAATAACCTATGGATGCTCTCAATGATGAATATTTAAATTCTTATGCAACAGGTAATTGTGGAGATGAACTATCCAGAATGAAACTTGTGAATGTGTGGCCCTTAGTTTTATCCATTTTCTTTGAAGATAAATTCTAAAACACCATGTTTTTCAAGAAGATGTGTAAGGTGATGAATTCCTTTTTACATACATTTTTTCTTATTATGTCACAATCTCTTATAAAAGGCACATTTCACTTTGTATGTCTTGGTTTTCCCTTGATTTGAAAAAGTATCATTTTGAGTTGAGGATTTATTGTCTTCCTTATTTTCCTTATCTCATTGATACTTCTATTTATCCTCTTTAATTAAATATTTATTTTTCTCTTTTCTTGCAACGAGGTCTTGGGATTTAGTGGTCCCCAAGGTACCCATCTTTATTACCTTATCTTATTTCCTTGTTAAATCTACAAAGAAATTATCTAAAGTTGGCATTTTCCATTTGGCTCTAAGAGCTCTCTTTGTGGAATAAAAGGCGGATACAAAAATAGTATATTTAGGAAAGGATGAGTTGATCCTCTTTCTTTTCTATGTTGCAATCTTTGAGTTGCAACCTCAACGATTTGAATTTTGTGAAATACTCCTCCAAAGTGTCAAAGTATCTTCAACTTAAACTTAAGATTTCATTTTCCAAAACATGAATTATTTGTTCATCAACCTTCTCAAAGAGTTGTTCAAGGGTTGGCCATTCTTGATTTATAGTTTTCAAGGTTTCTACATGGAATAGAATTTTTGGAGCTAGATTTAGGCATAGGAATCCAAAGGCTTGATCACATTTATTAACTCATTTTTCTTTATCTTTAGCTACATTGGGATCTTTTTATTTACCCATAGCTACCTTGTATAGCCCATGATTCTTCAACATAAAGAAAATGGCTGACTTTCGTTCATGATAGTTGAAGGATGTTAAAGGCTTAATGGTTTTGTTGAATTGCATCCTTATTATATTTAGTTGAAAACTTGATTTGTAAAAAGAAATGTTGAAGTGTTTGTATCATCTTAAAATGGAAGCACTTCCATGTTAAGAGCGTTTAGCCCTCCGAGTGAGTGGTCTGGGTCATGTCAAGCACCTGGAATTAGCTCTTTGCTCGGATCATACTTGTTCTCCTCATTCTGCTTCTATCTGTCTCTGATTTTCACTCCAATTTGCATTTCCTAGCATTCTAGGTCAAGATCCTGAGGTTTTTTACCACAAGGTCAAAGTTGACCTTATGGGTCAAAGTCAACCTTGACTCTAACCTGGTCAGGATCAACCTCAACCCTGACCTAGGTCAGAGTCAAGCTCGTCCTTGACCCCCTATCCACATTTCAAATTTTCTTGATTTTCGGGTGTTGGGTTTCGAGGATATTTGTTTTCCCACCTCTAGGTCTGCCATTTCGAGTTTCAGAATGGTAAATCTTCAAATTACATTTAATCTAGGTATATTTTCTAAAGGTTAGGACTTAATTGGGATTTAATTCTCCAAGGTGGCCCCTCTAGAGGATTGTGCCCTAGTTCACTATAAAAGGAGGCCTTCGTCTCTTTTCAATCATCTTCTTTTGCCATCAAGCAATCAAGTTTTGCAATCTCCTCTCTCAAGCTCTCAAGGTGATCAAGCAAGCATTCATTCAAGCATTCAAGTCCTCTTCTCCATCCAAGTTCTCCATTGAAGATCAAGGATTCAAGCATTCAAGCCATTGAAGGGATTTGGTTTAAGCATTCAAGATTCATCATTCAAACCCTAGATCTAGCCATCATGATGGTGTGATCTTCCTTCAAGATCCTTTTGTTCATCTTCAAGATCCATTTATTCTTCTATTAAGGTGGATTCCAAGCATACAAGCATGGAGGTTTTTTATTTATTTTCATGGTTTTGATTTACATTTACCATTGTTGTGTTCAAGCTTTCATATCAATATACTTGTTTACATTCAAAATACAATTACATATCTATCGAATTGCATAGCTTCATTGTTAGATCTATTTCTACTACTTGCTAGCATTCTTATTTTAATTTCAATATTAAGGTTGATTCCAAACTGGGGTTTGACCAAGGCAACCCCTCAAACAAACAACAAAAACCCTATTTTTCTTGCAGGTACAAGTGCAAAATTTTGGATCCGAGAGTAGATTTGGATACCCTTTTCGGTGAACTTCCTGGATCTGCAAACAAAGTCAGAATTGACCTTCAAATAAAGAATGTATTCTTTGACCCTTTATGAGGGTCAAAGACTACCTGTCGTCGAAAAGACAAAAGATTTCTGGGTTTTCTTCATCTCGGCATTTCCAACCCGAAATAGGTTGCAGATTTGCCCAAAAGTACACACAGACATAAAAAATTGGCATTTTCCATATTTGCCCTAATTTGAGGTTAGTATTTGTATTTCAATTATTTCAGATTTCAAGCACAAATTCTCCATAGGGAAATATAGGATTTTTCTCTCTCTTTCATATTCTCCATAGATTGATTCGATTGTGCATTAACCTTTTGGTTGATCAAATTGAATCCCTCCTTTGAGAATTTGGATTTAGGAGTGGATCTAATATTTCCCCCATACATTACATTAAATAGAGGTGATTCCATATTTTCTCTATCCATTTTGGTGAACCCAACTAGCTTACTCTCTTTCTTTTTGGTGTTAGATTTCCCTTTGTCTTATTATGTGTGTTCACCTCTATTCATTTTGGTGAACCCGACATACTTACTCTCCTTTATTTTGTGGAAGTAGATGCTCTATTGTGTTAGGTTATAGATCCTTTCTTGCATTTAGATTAGAACTAGTTTATGTTCTTGCATTTTAAATTCAAAATTACAAAAAAATCTATATATTTACAAAAACATTTCAAACATTTCATTTTCTATGGAAATCATTAAGATGATTTGGTGTGTGTTCATGTTCTTTATTACCCTTCTTTTAACATCTCTTTATAATACCTATGATGTTTATGAAAGTATCATTCACTTCATTATGTTGATGACCCTTCACTTTGCTCTTGCCTATGCCTTTGTGAAGTTGACCGACACTAGTCTACCTACATTCAAAACCTTCATTAAAGATTTATGTGGTAGCCTTATTCATCTTTTGGCTTATGTGAAGAATTTGGTAGATGATACACCATCTCCTAATCATTCTAATCCTAATCCTAATCCTATCAATCCTAATCTGATACCTAATTCTCCATCTGTTCATCCTCGCTCTTCCCATACGTATGATGGGATTCAAGCTATAGTTCAGGATGCAGATGTGCAAGATTTCTTTGATTTACCTTCTCCTCTGATTCATGATGATATTAAAGGAAAGGATAAAGAAACTTCTTCCAAAAATATTATCCCACCTTATGCAACCTTTACTCATGAACATGATAAACAATCACCTCCTGTAGAAGCTTTACACAATATGTATACTACTGGATATAATATGGTGACTAAACAAGGTTATACAGGTTTTGGGATTGGGGTTAATGAGCATGGTATTAGGTTTCCAGTTCATATACCCCCTAAACCGGATATGTATGGTGTTGGTTGTTCAAGATCTCAAGTCAAGGTAGGTGGTGTTGATCATCATCCTCCACTTCACATTCTTCTCCCCACACCTATCTTAGATAACCCTAATACTCGTCAAGAAGTGGCTAAGAAAGTATATGTTGAGCTAATGAATTCCAAGAAGGAAATCTTTATACCTATTCTTTCTCTCTTAATTTTCTATGGTTTTGCATTATGTTAATCATCCATAGACTCTATTTTCTTTTCAAGATATCTTTTCTAAGACATTTGTTTTGTAAAGGTATCCCTTGTCCTTATCTCTAGGGGGCAAGGTACCTCTTTATTTCTCTTTGTCTAGGGAGCTACTTTCCTTAGCTTAGTGGTATTTGTTTATATTGCAATATTATTTCAACATATTGATAAATGTTTTGACTATGGATAACCTTCTTATATGAAGAGTTGTTGTCCTAAGTCGTCACTTCTTCTCTATTTTGCAAATTATTTTCTTTATAAACTCTCACCCTTGCTTTGGTGTTAGATTTGTTTCCCTCATTTCAAAGATTCATCTTCCTCTTTGTAGGGGGCTTGATGGTTGAATCTTTGTTCCCACTATTGAAAGATGATATTTTATCTAAAGCACTCCTCTTTGGTGGGGGTCTTCTCGATAAGATCTATTTTCAATGGAGGATCCTTTTCCATGAGAGACATATCCTTTTCATGATTATCTATATTCTCGGATGTAGGGGTCAATATCCCTCGCTAAGGATATTGATGGGATTAGCTAGGATAGACTAGCTAGTCTATGCTCTGAACCTTGTCTAAGGACTCCAATGTGCTCTAACACCTATGGATGATCTATAGGATATTTATTACATTCAAGTACCCCTGATCTACCTAACTATCCCACCAAGTTACACAAATTCAACTATCACCAAGACATACCTTGCTTGCAGGCACTAACCCTTACATTGGCTCAAAAAGGGTCTTTTTGCTTCCAGACCTACTCCACATTTTAAAAGTGAGTTATAATGAGTTCCAAGGACTTTTTATGGCTATTGTCACCTTTTCATGGCATTGATAAGATTTGGGGATAACCCAATTTGGTAGTTCCTTTGGAAACTAGGGCTACTAGAATAGGCCTAATTAGCCCTCCACCTGGATTAATAGGGAGTTTTATGCCTTTTGCTCAAGGATTCAACACCTCTGGTCTGAAGAACATATACTAGGATTGATCCCCTCTAAGTGATTTTTGGGGTCTTAGATACCCAAAAGACCGTACAGTACTACTCCCTATTTATGAGGGTTTCAAGGGTTTCCTCTGCTCCTAGCTTCACCAGTGTCTTTCTAAAGCTCTTCAAAGCTTCTCCTTCTCAACACTTAACCTTTCCTCAGCTACCTAGCTTCCCTCAAAAGGGCTTCCTCTGAAACTCATTCCACTGTCGGCAGTAGCTTCTACACTACTGCTTGCTTCTAGTCGGGCTATGCCTTAGCTCGCCTAGGGCTTCCACAAACAATTGTTTGTCTTCCTACTCCAAGGCCCTGCTTTATGATACAAACTCATTGGGGTCTATACTTTTAGAATCCACAAATCCATGGTGTTTCCATGGTGGACATGAAAGCTACATACCTACATTTGCATTCCTCTCCAAACTGGCAGAGAGCTAATAACAATAAGAAATGAACAACAATTGCTAATAAAATTTAAAAAGAACTATTCTAAGCACACATAAAAGAAATAATAAACACTTAAACACTATGAACAATGTTTCTCACAAAAAGAACACAAGCTTTCTTCTATATACTTCAAAACATATCAAATAACTATGAATGTTCCTGCAATTCGTGGTTCAAACTGATATTTCTTTACTGTAGTCGTACAATAACATGACCAACCCTTGATTTAGGGTTCCACCAGTCTTAAATACTCTCCTCCTCAGTATATGTGTTGAGTTAGGGCTCCTTAGCCACTTAAACAAGGTTAAAAGACTTCAAAGGAGAAGTTGCTAAGCAACTTTTGAAAAGTTGCTAGCAACTTCAACTTTTGCTCATACATTACTAAGACCATTTCTAGGTCTTTCCAAGGCACTCTAGTGCTCTTAACACTATCAAACACATAACCTAAGTCCTCTAATCTCATAGCTAGACAAAGATCTCAGGATGCTAATCTGCCCTGAGTCATAGTATAGCCAAGTAAGAAGTTACAAAACAAAAACAAGACCTCCACTAAGGCCTTCACACACAAGTGAGCCAAAACTCTTATTCTACTTACAAACTTCTTTAAAGAAGTACTTCTCACAACCAAAATTAGATGGTGGGAGCCCTTAGAAAGGTGCTCCTACACTAGATATGGTGTACATTGTTGTAAATAGGATATCTCCTTGCATTGTGAAGTAGGTATCCTCTTTCATCTTTGTTCCTACACTTGGGGGAGGCAAGGATGCCATCTCCTTCTTTTCTATCTTTCCGAGATTCACCTCTTTCATTGGTTAAGCAGTATCTATCTATTACGTGATATCCAATCATACATGAAAATTTTGGTTTACATTGAGGATCTTTGTCCTTGATCACAACCTATTTTGTTGTTTGACATTGGGTTTTCATGGTTGATATATCTCTCACCCTGGAAACTGAACAATGTGTTATCCCTCGTAAGGGTTACTTTCTTTTAACTTCTTGCATGATATCTATTTTCATTTGTCCCTTCCATGGCCTCATAGGAGTTGTGACCTTCTTAGCTTGGACTGGGTGTTGTTTGTGGATATTGTCTTGATGTTGAAGAAGGTTGTATCCTTGTTCTTTCCTTTCCTTAACATGTCAAAATAGTATGTTTTTGCCATATTAAGGAGGGGGGCATATATAGGGCCTCCCTTATACTATAGTTTTTTTTTTACATGCTAAATCTTTGAAGGTAACACACATAAGTTGCTAAATCCTGAAAAGACACGCATTCATATGCTAAATCTTCCGATGGTAACACACATAAGTTGCTAAATCCTAAGGAGACACACATTTTTCAAAATTTGTCAATATGCTAAATCCTCTGAAGGTAACACACATAAGTTGCTAAATCCTGAAGGGACATGCATTTCCAATTTCAAATATGCTAAATCTTGGAAGGTAATGCACATAAGTTGCTAAATCCTGAAAAGACACGCATTCATATGCTAAATCTTCTGAAGGTAACACACATAAGTTGCTAAATCCTGAGGAGACACACATTTTCATATTCATGGTGATACAAGAAGGTGGATCTATGGGTATTCCAGAAGTCATTAGAAGACGCATTACAATTATAAGCATAGTTTATGGGTGAACCTATTGGGCTCTCCCTCCAGGGTGATTCACGGTAAGGTGGGCATCTTACTAGGCAAGGTAATCACTCTTTTTCCCTTTCTCTCTTTTTGCTTTCATGCTAGTAGGACTGGATCATGAAGCTATGTCATTTATAGTGTTGTTATTGTCTTTCTTATGTAAACATTTATGCTTTTATGATAGCTTTCCAATTATTATGTTAGTACAAGAAATGTTTCTTAGCAAGGTTTCTTGTACTAGTTGATTTGGGTTTGTTTTAGTACTAACCCCTCTTTTGTGTCCTGTCATTTTTCGCACCCTCGTGCGCATATGTTGAGTTAGAATCCTTAGCCTGGGGGCTTGTGTCCCTAACTAAGTGTCATTCTATCTCATTTTGAATCCACTGCGATCTCTTCTTCCTTCTCCTTTACCAAGAGTTTACATTGAATCCATACTCTTGCTAAAGTGGGGGCTTAATGTATCGTCTTAAAATGGAAGTACTTCCATGTTAAGACCGTTTAGCCTCCGAATGAGTGGTCTGGGTCATGTCAAGCACTTGGAATTATCTCTTTTCTTGAATCATACTTGTTCTCCTCACTCTGCTTCTATCTGTCTCTGATTTTCACTCCAATTTGCATTTCCTAGCATTTTGGGTCAGGATCCAAAGGTTTTTGACCATAAGGTCAAAGTCCACCTTATGGGTCAAAGTTGACCTTGAATCTGACTTGGTCAGGATCGACCTCGACCTCGACCTAAGTCAGAGTCAAGCTCGTCCTTGACCCCCTGTCCAGATTTCAAATTTCCTTGATTTTCGGGTGTCGGGTTTCAGGGATATTTGTTTTCCCACCTTCGGGTCGGCCATTCTCGGGTTTCAGAATGGTAAATCCTCAAATTACATTTAATCTAGGTATATTTTCTAAAGTTTAGGACCTAATTGGGATTTAATTCTCCAAGGTGGCCCCTCTAGAGGATTGTGCCCTAGTTCACTATAAAAGGAGGCCTTCCTCTCTCATTTCAATCATCTTCTTTTGCCATCAAGCAATCAAGTTTTGCAATATCCTCTCTCAAGCTCTCAAGGTGATCAAGCAAGCATTCATTCAAGCATTCAAGTCCTCTTCTCCATCCAAGTTCTCCATTGAAGATCAAGGATTCAAGCATTCAAGCCATTGAAGGGATTTGGTTCAAGCATTCAAGATTCATCATTCAAACCCTAGATTTAGCCATCATGATGGTGTGATCTTCCTTCAAGATCCTTTTGTTCATCTTCAAGACCCATTTATTCTTCTATTAAGGTGGATTCCAAGCATACAAGCATGGAGGTTTTGTATTTATTTTCATGGTTTTGATTTACATTTACCATTGTTGTGTTCAAGCTTTCATATCAATATACTTGTTTACATTCAAAATACAATTACATATCTATCGAATTGCATAGCTTCATTGTTAGATCTATTTCTACTACTTGCTAGCATTATTATTTCAATTTCAATATTAAGGTTGATTCCAAACTGGGGTTTAACCAAGGCAAACCCCTCAAACAAACAACAAAAACCCTCTTTTTCTTGCAGGTACAGGTGTAGAATTTCAGATCTGAGAGTAGATTTGGATACCTTTTTCGATGAACTTTCGGGATCTGTGAACAAAGTCAGAATCGACCTTCAAATAAATAGCGTAGTCTTTGACCTTTTATGAGGGTTAAAGACTACCTACCATCGAAAAGACAAAAGATTTCTGGGTTTTCTTCGTCTTGACATTTCGAGTCCAAAATAGGTTGCAAAATTGCCCGAAAGTACATACAGACATAAAAAATTGGTATTTTCCAAATTTTCCCTAATTCGAGGTTAGTATTTGTATTTCAATTATTTCAGATTTAAGCACAAATTCTCCATAGGGAAATATAATATTTTTCTCTCTCTTTCATATTCTCCATAGATTGATTCGATTGTGCATTAACCTTTTGGTTGATCAAATTGGATCTCTCCTTTGGGAATTTGGATTTAGGAGTGGATCTAATATTTCCCCCATACATTACATTAAATAGAGGTGATTCCATTTTACCTCTATTCAATGTTCAATAACACAACTCATGGAAGTGGACAACAACACAACTCAAGAACAACCCCCCCCCCCCCCAATACAATATTTGGTGACCCCCCAAAATTTGGCACTTTATTATTTAGTTATTTTTATAATATAAGTAGGTCCAATAGATGAAAAATGTAAAAATATGCACTTTTTAAAAAGATGACACTCAGTTTATTGTTTTCATTCAAAAGTTTTTACAATTTCACATTTTCACTAAATAGGCTTATTTTAATTATAGTTGCGCTAAGTGGATTAAAAATGATCTAATATCAAATCCAACCTATGTGTACAACCACTCATTGGCTTAGTAATTGTTGATATATAATCTCTCCCCTCTTTCCAAAACACTTGTGATTACTTGAAAAATTGTTTTGAGAGTTTACAATTAACATTTATAATAGATAACATAAAATATTATGGTTACTATACAATATAAAAAAGGACACAAGGGGGATTGATCTTATTTCCTATTGCACACATGAAGGAAAATAGCCCACCATGCCCAAGTAGGACTTAAGCTCTAGGTGTGTGTAATGATCCTTCACATAATGATTAGATGTGTTGATAATTAGAGGATTATGATTGGATGAGGCAAGATAGAGGACAAAATAAGCTGAAATAACAAGTTTCAGAATACCTAAACTGACATAAAATAGACTGTCACCTAAAGGTACCAAAAATAGCAACCAGATAGCACTACTAACATGTAATTTCAATTTGAGGTTGATTTATAGGGAATAGATCACACAGGGCATCATCTTCCTGGGAAGAGGGTGAAAAAGGTGTCCTATTATGAGCACTTTTAATTAAACTCAGTTAGAGGCTATTCCTTATATTTTTTACTTTCTGAATTTGGTCTTGATGCATTCCCCCATTTGTTCTTTCACATACAACAATGGGGAAAAGGGTTGTGTAGAGGGATTTGCCTCAATTAAACCGCAGTTCGGAAGCAACCTTGAAATGAAATAAACAAAATGAAAGTATGTTATCATATAACATACCTGCTAGATCTAAAAAAATGAAGTATAACATACCCTTAAAATGCAAATGATTCTTTGAATGTGATCAATCATGTTGATGCAATAGCTTTCACTTCACATAAAAATCCTGAAGGAAATCATGAAAGACAAAACCTTATATAATGGATGTTGTAGTTTGCTAAAATGCTTGATTCAGAGACTTGAAGAAATGAATGCTTGAATGAATGTAAATGGATGCATGTACTATGATGATCTTATTACTTGATGGAGAACTCATGTGCTTGGCCTTAAATGAGGGAAAGAAGCTTGATCCATGGAGAAGATTTGCCTTAAAAACACCTTAAATGCTTGAGATCTTGCTCGAGAATGCTTGGATGTGAAATTGTAGGATGGATCTTGAAATATTGATCTTGGTTCCCAAAATGAGGAGAGATAGGTTTCCTTGATACCTCTCACAACATTTCAAAGCTTAAAATTTGAAGGAGGCTAACACAAATTTAGCAATCTTGCTAAATCCACAAGATGGGCCCTTGATTCAAATTTTGGGTAAAACATAAGGGAAGAGAATGTTAGACTAATAAAGTGTTTACTTATTAATTAAATCATATTTATTTAATTTCTAAGTCACTTATTATCTATTTTTGCTTAAGCTAAACTTTAGGCATATAATAATTAATTACTTTATTAATTATTATCGTACAACCTAGGTTTTACCTTTTTAGGGTTTCGATCTCCTTTTATAAGGATTGATCTCTCTTGTAAACTAATTGAGAAACATTCATTTTATTGAATTGCAACTTTTATTTTTGCACATCAAGAATGTCTCCTCTTTCATGGATCCATGCATTTAGGCCTCTCTAGCTTCTTGTTTCTCTCTCTTTCCGTGACAAGTGTTTGCATGTAGGTGTTCTTGAGAGTTGTGGGTTGTTTACTCATCAACTCCAACATGGTATCATATCTATTTTCCCTTGTCCTCTTTCTGAGAGATTCAGTTGTGTTTGTTAGATCTGTAGTTTTAAAGGGTTTTTTGTTTGATCTAGGGAAACTCTCTTTCTGGTCATCTTAGCCTCAAATAGACCTCACAGTTGCGTTCAGAGC
This sequence comes from Chamaecyparis obtusa, assembly GCA_027943335.1. Classification (NCBI taxonomy): domain Eukaryota; kingdom Viridiplantae; phylum Streptophyta; class Pinopsida; order Cupressales; family Cupressaceae; genus Chamaecyparis; species Chamaecyparis obtusa. Next base: position 317,482 of record BSBK01006751.1, on the reverse strand, counting down.
ACCCAAGAACCCCTTGATCCATATAAAATTTGTCCAATTTGGACAAAGTTGGAATGTGTGGCAAAAAAAATTTGTAATCGGCCTCGACACGAATCCTGAGGCAGTCATTGGTATTTTGGAGGATTTTTGGCTCAAATGGACCTCACCGTCGAGCTCACAGTGTCCAAAAACCCACAAATACATATAAGGTATATCTGATTTAGATGACGTTGCATTCTGAGGCAAATTTTTTTTTGCATACTAGGGTTGTACGGCCCTAGCACGTATCTTGAGGTGCGCATGCAATTTTATCCAAAAAAACTTTACTTTTTTTTTTTTTTTTTTTGGGGGGGGGGGGGGTGGCGATGACCATTTGGCTATCAAATTTAACCCCCTAGTGGATGCAGTCTCATACATTGGTCGTATGGCCCAATTTTTTTAGCCCCTAGGTGGATTTTGGCCATGACGACCATGCAATCGTCAATTTTAGGCCAATCATTTGTTGACATCATCATTGCATCATCTCTCTTCTGCACTTTTTTTTTGTGCCCTCCACTACAGTTGTTGGTATTTTGCTCATAACTTGAGCATAAGGTGTGAAAATTGGGCAAACAAGATATAGTCGGAAAGCTGGTTCCGAGCTCTATCCAGATCTAAAGGTTTGAATTTCTAATTTTTCTTTTTTGATGGTGTTTTTTATTTTCAAAGCTAGATGTTCATTTTTGCACTCTAGGAGATCTATCTTGTGCATCTGGACTCCATTTTGGGAAAATGATATATCATTGGAAAGATTGTTTAGAGAAATTTCCAATGTTGTGAGTCATTTTTCAAGATTCTGATCCAAGTATATTTTATTTAGTTTCTTGCATTTTTGCAACCTGGTGGATATCTTGGATGTTGCAGGTCCTGAGATCTCTTCCCTTTGAGGGATGGCTCATCTTAGGCTATTCTTTTGTTTCAGTAGCCTTTGCTCTTCTTTGAGTAGTGTATAATTCACTTTTGTAGCATTCTTTTATGCATACACACTAAGATAAAGTGTCATTCTATTACATGTATGGGATCTTGCACATGTTCATGCTCTATGTACTTGCACTCCATTATAAAGTGCCAGGGGTGTTTGATGTTTGCCTTTTTTTCCATCTACTTTTGTCATGTGAGTGTTCCTCCAATGACATTAGCCTCAGGTATCTTTATTTGTGTTTTTACTCTCTCTGCACCTTCGATGTTCCTGGTATCATGCAGTTCATATTGGATGATCTTTTCAGTGTACCAGTCATTACTCCCTTGTTAGCATTATGGGGGGTTTCTACTATTGGTTCTACTGCTTCCTTTGTTCGATAGTGTGAGCTATGTATTCAGTATTTGATTCTATGGACTAGGCGGATGAAGTAGCTGGGTACCTATGGATTCTAGTGAGATGGATCATTTACCATATAGGCACTCTTTATTTCCTATTTTTTGATGTACTCTTCCATATTTGATTGATCAACTCTTTAGACTTTGGTGTTTTTATGCCGTTTGTATTTTCGAGTTCAGGTGTTTGCCTTTGTTTGCCTCTTGATTCAACTAGTGTCATTTGAGGGCACTTGTGTAGATTACATTATTTTGTATCTTCGACTTCAGTTGTTTGCCTTTGTTTGCCTCCTAATTCGAGTAGTGCCATTTGAGGGCACTCATGTAGATTACAATCTTCTCTACCTTGTCATATTTTAGTAGAGGATCTTCAGATCAGAAGTTACTTCTTAACAGAGTTTGCAACTTCTTGCTTCAGTGATGTTGTACATGTTCATCCTTGCTCCTATTTTCTAGAGCATTCCCAGTTTTGGAGGCTTTTTCAGTCCTTTAGACTAGTCTTTGTCTCTTTTTGGAGTTGAGTTTTTCCCATGTGGTTTTCTCTATTTCTCCACTTTACAGAGACTCTCTTTTGTACTTGGGTACCTGATAAGGCCTTTTGTTGCTAGGACCCATTTGCTTTCAGTAGTTCTTTCTAGGTTTTTAGCTTCTCCCAAAGTTAATCTTAAGGGGGGGTGTTAGAGTAATAAAGTGTTTACTTATTAATTAAATCATATTGATTTAATTACTAAGTCGCTTATTATCTCTTTTTTCTTAAGCTAAACTTTAGGCATATATTAATTAATTATTTTATTAATTATTATAGAGCAACCTATGTTTTACCTTTTTAGGGTTTTAATCTCTTTTTATAAGGATTGATCTCTCTTGTAAACTAATTGAGAAAAAATCATTTTATTAAATTACAACTTTTGTTCGTGTACATCAAGAATGTCTCCTCTTTCATGGATCCATGCATTCAGGTCTCTCTAGCTTCTTGCTTCTCTCTCTTTCTGTGACAGGTGTTTGCATGCAAGTGTTCTTGGGAGCTGTGGATTGTTTACTCGTCAACTCTAATAGAGAATGCCTTGAGCATCCCATTCCTAAGAAGAGGATTCCTTTGCCATCCTCTTCCCACCAATTAGGCATGAAATTAGATTCATAGATCTCACATATTGAGTAGATGCCAAATTTTGAGTTACAGTTGATTTCGGGGTTGAGAAGAAGAACAAAGGCCACAAATGGTAACATAGGGCCCATATTGAGATATAAATGATTGAATTAGAGAAATAATAAATTAGCACACCAATAAATAAGGTCTCACATCAATTTTTGATGAAATTGAATCAAAATGGGACTCGTATTTGAATTTAGATGTTCATTAAGTGCAACATGAAGTCCCCTTATGCATTTTAAAAGGAAGACAAACTAAGGTGGGTGTTAAATAATCATTAAATTGTACACATCAATAAGATGCTTAAAATTTACGACAATATAATTACCAAAAAAACTCATAAATTGGATAAATGCAGTTAAAAAATATGTGGTGTTGTTCGAGAATCTTGCAAACTTTGACTAATTTGATAACCAACAAAAGGAAGAAGCTACCATCACAAGATGAAAGAAGGAAAGTATGCCAACAATTAAATTATCATTGCAGAAATTGTAGTAACGAGAACATCTCTAATGATGAATGGAGATGCTAGCAGAAATAGTGCCCTTTATCCAACAACTTTGAGCACCCTTTCAAGTGATCTTTGACAACAACAAACTTATGTTGTGGAATGAAGTTTTAGAATTGATTTAAGGAGTTAGTGGAGCTAAATAAGTCTACATACCTCTTATGGCAAAAGATAAAGCCAATGGTAGCACCAAAGTTGAAGAATACGACAACTTTATAGGTTGTAAGAAAAAATAAACTACTCAAAATAGTTTTAAATTTAGCAACAAATTATAGGCAAAATGGTGCTTGCTAGTTATGATTTTTGACCAAGCCACTAGAAAAAAATTGATTCCAAAATCCCACACACCTCTATTGGATAGACCAAACACCTATGTGGAAGATTGTGATTTGCTAGAAAATAGAGATTAATATTAGATTTATTATTGAAATTTTAATACTATTGGTGTTAAAATACTCTTGATTTGTTATGCACATATAAAATGGTCTAGTGAAAGGTGTTTAGTGGGAGCTCTAATTTGTTTGGCTATCTCTATTTCAAACAAATAAAAAACGTGGCATCACAAGCAAATGGCTTTCCTCTAGAAAGTACAACTCTAAACTTATTTGCATAAAATATCTATCACAATGTACAATGAAGAGATCATGTAAAAAATACAAAATCTACCTTAACTATTCACTTGCAAACATGAATAAATGAACTCTTGAATAGCTAGATGGGTAATTGCTCAAAATAGGAGAAGGGTTTTGCTTCAAGGTTGTGATATCATGTTAGAGTTCTCAAGATATACAAGAAAAAAATAGAAATACTTCCACAAATAAAGAGCAAACAAACAACCCAAATGATATAATGTGAAAGATAAATGTACATACATAGAAGACTTGCTTATATAGAGAAGAAAGTGAAGTAAGAAGGTAGGGAATGATCACAAACTACCCCTCCACATGCGAGACACCTATGAGTAAACTTGAAAACTTTATCAACAAGTGTCATAGGTGTGTGCAAGAGGTGTCTCATTGGGTGAGAAAATCCCCTAAATATCATCAAAGTAAACTTAAGCTAATGCAAATAGGTCATCCTGGGAAATGAAACTATTTACACCAATATCTACTTCTCAACTTAGTTAGAAGGTCTTCTTTTTTATATTTTCTTTCTTTATTTATCTCAAAACAAAAACATAGTAATTTTCTGCAAGAAAAATAAACTTAGACTATGTAGGTGACATACATTTACACAAGACCAAATATCTCTTTAGTTTATCTAATTTGCATAGTATATTCTATATTTTTATTGTATATAATAATATAGTTAGTTGAAAATTTAAAGCTTTAAAGGAATAAGATTACAATTATTTTTTAATATATTAAATTTAGTTCAAAAAATATATTAAGTAGAGAAACAATCAATTCATGGGACAACATATAAAATTAATCACATCCAAGTTCATAATTTAAAGAAGCACGAGCGAGGGCATATCCAACTCAAAAAGAGAAAGAAGAGCTACAAAAATATTGATATGTGTGGATCTAAGCAGGTTGATGTAGTTGTTGATACACAACATAATAACTACTAAAGTCTAGACACACGTGATAAGGTGTCTAATGTTATACAATGCACAAATACATTGCTATCAAAGTAAAGAGTTAGTTTTTTAGAAAAAATAAATCTTACTAAACTGATCAAGGTCTCCCTATCTAATGGAAGAATCAATCTCTAGATCTCATTGATGGATCTAACTATTCCATAGAAAAATAGTCTCAGTCATTTATGCAATAGTTTCTTCACCTCATTATTTGGTTCTTCATTTGGCACATCTTCATTGTATATATTCAAGAATTGTATCAGTCCTTTTTAAAATGGTTTGATTTCCTCCTTGTTAAACAACCATTTTTTCCCATACAACCTCCAACTATTTCATAAACTTGTGCATGGAAATCTCTAGAGGAATAAATAGGTCATGAATTAATTATTTAATTAATTAGCTCCTATAATTACTTTATTAACTTAAGCTAAACTTGGGTACTTTTTTGTTTTATGAAATTAGGCTAGTGATAGCTTAATTCATTCCATTCATTATGATTGTGACACTTGGTGCATTCTAATTTAAAATTTATTTAGGGTTTTTAACTAGGGTTTCATTCATCCTTTTATGAGGATCCATCGTTTGATTTATAAAATCTTTTTTCCACAATCAATCCAAAATTCTTAGGTTGTGTTGAACAAATTAGTCATTTGTACTTGAACTTGTAGAAGGAAGGATGATGCAGACAATAACACAGGTGTAATATTTCATTAAATATGCCCCTAAATTATGGAAATCCACTTGTTTCTACAGTGTAGGTGCAGTGTTGGTGGAAGCAAGTGTGTAACCTTGTACAAAATTATGCAAGCAAAAAAAATGGTGAAAATAATTTGAAGCTTCATATGAAAAAAGTCTCAAATTTTGATGATTTGACATTAAATTTTAGGATGTATAGGCCTTCTACATATAATTGAAGGGTCAATTTTGACCCAAAGTGTCTTGGAATTTTAACTACCTCCCAAATCAACATCTTGCCCTATCTTCAAACCCTCATAATTTTGAATATGTCAAAATTTGATGAAACAAAAGCTAATATTGACTTTTCCTAACACCTTGGATTCAATTGGGAGGTTAACCTAACCCCAAAATGCACCAAATGTGATCTTCAAGCCATGTGATCACTCCAATACAAGAAGATGTCTATAAAACTCATACCATAAATGACTGTGTAAATGACTCCTCAACACCCCCAATGATCCTTGGTAGATAAAATATCTTCCACAGGAGAGAATGACAAGACAAATTACTTAAATAATGCATATATTAATAATGGTTAAATTTTTAATGTATGATGAGAAGTCTTTCTAATACATGTAAGGTATGAGGTAGAATTATACAATATGCTGACATGTGTCTTAATACTATGTAATGAGACAACTACTCTCAATATAAATATTAAATACAAGATACAAGTATTAAATGATTGGACAACTAAAAGTAAATAATGAGACATGGACCAATTGTAACTGGCTTCTATAAATGACACCTAAGATACACAAATAATTAATATGATTCTTAGTAAACTTAACATGTGAATAGTTTCCTACAATTTACTAGATATAAAATAACCTTGCAAAAGATGTTGATATGTATCTTTTTCAATGAGATGGCAACACTTTCAATAAAAACACCAAATGCATGATGCAAATATTGAATGTATAGATATCTAGAAGTAAATAATGTGATTTTTCCCCATTACGAGGAACTTCTATAATGCTACATAGGATATAAGGATAGTAACTCAGGATATTTGTACACTTAACATGTGAATACGTTCTCACTAATGACTAAATAGAAAATAACATCATTCACACTAACATCCCCATTAAGTGCAACTTAGGGATACAAAATTATTATGAAAATGATACAAGATCCTAAATCACAATGCACTATGCAATATGTTGATCCAATATGGGTGGCAACAACTTAGTGATGTTAGGTACCCATGAACAAATGATCTCTCACAAATGGAAAAAGGGAGAAAACCCAACAAGACAAAGATCCTCTCCAAAATAGGGAATGCAAACAAATATCTTATACCAATGATAAAATGAGTGATGTGTGGAGGTCTTATCATTAATACCCCTATGAACTAGATTCATCAGAAAGATCCAATCTACATTTCCTCCCACAAAAGGAAAAGAGGGAGACGACGTAGCAAATAATCTATAATATAAATGGCAAGTGTTTGAGGGAAAACCATGATGTAGTGCTTGCAAAAAATTCTTTCCTCGTAAGAAGAAAAAAATTCAAATATAAATGTAGGTATGTTTTTATTAAGCATTTTTATCTTGTGCACATGGTTCTTTTGGGTTTGATGGCTATTGCTTGTGGTAGCGGTGTAAGAACCTATTTTTTTCTTCTTATTTAGACAACAAACACATGGACGAACACTCACCATCCCCTAGATGCTTGTGTGTTGGGGGGGGGGAGCTATTTATGACCCTTTATAGTCCAATTTTGGCCTTTTGTCAAAGTAGCTTACCCTGGGCACACAAACTCATTTTTTTGCAAAAAAAAATTATTGTTAAAAAGCTACTTCCACCAATGTTATTGGTTAAACCATTCAAAGGGGCAACAAGTTGAGAGAAAAATTTGACAAATCTTCTACGATAACCATACAACCTGAAGAAATCTCTTAGCTAAGTAAGATTGGTTGGTGAGGGCCAATAAAAGATTGTCTCAATCTTATATTGGTCTATTTGCACTCCCTGGAAGTTTATAACATGTCCAGATATAAAATTTTGGTCACCTCAAAATCACATTTTGATAACTTGGCACATAAGGAATGATAATCCAAGATACCCAAAACAATATCCAAGTGCTCTAAATGTTCTTTCTATGTTTTTATAGAAATCAAAATAACATAAAAGAACCCTGAAAAAATTCCCTGATTTGTCTACCAAATACCTTATTTATGTAATTTCAAAAGTTTTTTGGTACTTTTGTGAGGCCAAATGGCATGATAAAAATTTCAAAATGTCCATAGTGATACCAGAAAGTATTTTTCTCTACATCCTCTTTTATCATGAGGATTTGGTGGTAACCTAACCTTGGTTCAATCTTTAAAAAATACACTAATATATGTGACTTATTAATAATTTCATCTATCATTGGAATGGGACATCTATTCTTGATGGTAATATTGTTTAATGCTCTATATTATATGTACTTTCTTATTGTGGCATCTTTCTTTTCTACAAGAACCTTAGATGAAGAAAATTAGATAGAGGTTGACCTAATGAGACTCATGTAAAGAAGCTCAGTAATAATATTCTCTAATTCCTCCTCATAGCCCCTTTGATTTTAATAAGGGGTTGTGATAACAAGTTTAGTTCCCTATTGTAACTCAACCACATGCACTCAAATCCCCTGTCGAGGGGTAATCTCATAGGCAAATCATTGAAAAGTTGACTATGTTTACCCAAAATTGATTTTACCTTGTTTCTTAGAAGATCTTGTAGTTTGGATCATGGTTTTTGTTTCCCATACTATTCATCCTCTTAGTAGAAATCACTATAGGAACTCCATTTTATAGACCTCTCAACAAAATTTCTTTCCTATTGGAATGAATTTTGAATTCCCTAATTTGCTCATTTGTATAATATCATCCAATAGCATGCATCTAGTGGATACCCAATAAAATGGTAATTTTTTTAATTTATACCATGTAAAAATCATCATATAACTCATAGTCACCCAAAGTCATTTTGAGTTTTTGAACCACTCGAGTGCAAGGTATGGTGAAACCATCAACAACAGTAACATTTAAGTTTTCAAATTCTCGTGTATTCAATCCTCTTTTAAGAACATAACCATAATTTATAAAGTCTTGGGTTACACCACTATCAATGAAAATGATTATTATTTGACCAATTATAACTTCTTGAACTTTGAATGAATGATATTTAGGTGCTCCAAATAAAGTCACCATGGTGACTCCCTTACTCCTTTCTCTTTCTTTTGTTGCTTATACTTCTAATTTGGCATTATTTAAGTATTCATTACCATATATATCAAAATTTGGAATAATTTCAATAAAATGCATGTGTCCCTTACCTAATCATCCATGTCATAGAGCTCATGGTTCTCCACAAGTGAAGCAAAGCTTTTTCCTCTAGAGTTTAAACTTTATCACTTCATCCACCTTCTTACTAGATGTTTTTAGCATAGTCTTTGATGGAGGAATTGAATGAGCACTTTCTTGAATATTCTCTTTTTGTTTCTAAGCATTTGGTGGTTTGGGTTGATGAGGTACAAATCTATTTGGCATAAAAATCTCAAGTTGCAAGCTTCTTTCAGTTGCTTCCTACGAGGTTAAGGGTGAGAAAGCCTTAACCAAACCTTTTTCAGGTTCTTCAAGACCTTAAATGGAGATTTATATAATCCTCTTTTTTGACTCATTTGGCACCATAACAACAATCTTTTTAAAATTCTCAATGTGTTATTCACTGACAAAATTTGTTTGTTTTAAACTAAACAATTCTTTAAAATACTCCTCTTTATCTTTGAGTTCAAATCTATCTATTGATAGTCAACTGAAATCATCAAAAGAATTTACCTAGTTTATGACCTTGAGATGTCATACCATGGTACCACCAATCACAAATAGCTCCTTCAAGATGCAATGTTATGTACTAAATGACATCCTTCTCTTTAATGGGACTAGGAGTGAAAAAGGTTAACTTTTTTGTAAGTATCAAAGTTTTTATTTGTTCCATAAAAAATTGCAGCTAAAATATTATTCAACTTACTATTTAGATATTTTCCACTTTGATCTCATTCTTTCCTTCTTTGATCCTTTTCATCAATTTCCATAAATTTCTCAAATGGAATGGCTACTTTAAAATCCTTAGATTATTTGACAAAATCCTTGTACCATTTGTCAGCTACCTCAATCAGAGATATTTATGTTGTGATGATAGGGATATCTCTTTCCCCTTCATTATCATGCAGGAAAACATCTTTGATTGTCTTTTAATTGAAGGTTGATTTTCTTTCTTTAGAGTTGTTTCCTATTGATCCATTTTATTCAATACCCTTCTTATTTTTTTGTGAGCACATTTGTTCTACAACAAATACCAATATATCTACTACAACAAAAGATTCTCTTTCTTCATCCTCTATTGACTTTTGTTTTCTACTTCCTTCTTTAGCCATGATTGCCTCTTCAATAATGAAGCTCACTACTAAAGATTTATTTCACTTTTGCCTTAGATATACGAAGTCTCTTTTACTAGGAAACGCCAATCACATTAAACCCCACAATCTAGAAATAATGTGACTCTAATACCACTGTAATAACCTTTTCCAAATTATTAAACAAACTTTAAACTTAGATTTGCAAATGAATAAAAATAGAGAAATTGGGTAATTTGAAATATTCACCAAATGCTCCAAACTAAAACTAAATATTGTGCAAACTGATGCATAATGTATTTTATATATTTTAACATATTTTTTAGAATCATCTTTATTGTTAAAAATAGGGAAAAACATTATATATTGTACAAATTACATCAGGGTCCCCAAATTTGGAGCTCAAACACACAAGAAAACCATTGCAACTTCTTAACAAACTCTCCAAGCTTCTCACAATTGTGCTTGACAATAAAATAAATATAAAATAACTCTAACAATAACAAATGAACTAAAATATATACTATTATTAACAACAATACAAACTAGAGTATTCATCTCAAACATGTGTATACAAACTCTTACACAATTATTGCAAACGATCAAAGAAAATGTTGCAATTGGAAAACATTCGGCAAAAATACAACCTCAAGATGAGGTTGCTCCTATAAATCCTCTATATCACAATCTTTCAGAACCAGTCTCTTTAGTTTATTATCCTTGGAGATTCTTCTCCATTGGGTTATCAACCTCTAAAGATATAATAACATCAACTAATTAGAATTGACAAGATGGAATGCATGAATGTTGCAAGCCATAACCATATATATAGAAAACTTATTCAAAGACATTCTTGGGTGCCCAAATCCCATGCCTAGAAGGAGAAAAGTCTTGCAAGCCAAGAAAGTAACTCCCATTTTCTCTTTTTCAATCCCCTCCTAACACTCCCTTCCAAACTTTCCACCTATCCACTTTCACGTTCAAATGCCTTTCCACATGTCAATATGCTTTTTTTCCCCAAAAATATATGTCATCTTTGGCTTTTTTGTAATATTCAAAATGGCATTTACTATTTTTTTATTAAAATTGATTTGAACAATCTACCTTGAATGGAAAACTTTCCCAGTTTATGTACAAGTACTAACTTACTATTTTTGGATAATTGAACGTAATATAAACACCAAGGTCTATTTGGATTGCCATTTGATTTTTGATGCCATAGCAAGATTTTCCTAGTAAGTATTTTCTCCATACATTAATCAAACTCTATATTGAATCTCATGACATCTATTTTATTAACCTTACTAATTTCTCTTAAACAAAACTGTCCATCTTATTTTCTCATTGTCATGCTTTAAACCCTTTTCATAAACCTTGATACTAAAATTCAAGTTTCTAAGGACCTTTAATTGATTGAAAAACATCTCTACTACTTGTGCATTGTCATAAATTTTCCTTTAGGTCTATTTCATATTTTAAAACCATTGAATATCATTTAACCTCAGTCCCCTTTATTTATTTCATTTAGATACTCCGCACAACATTTGTGACTACCTTACCTATAAATAAAAAAAAACCATTTGTGACTACCTTCTACCTTCATGCCCTTTATAATCCTATTTGCATCATAAATTAACTTTTTTAGTCCTTACTTCCCTTTAAAAGTTTTCATTCACCAAATTCTAATTGCCCTTAGTTATTTTCCATTTGTTGAATGAATGTGAATGATTGGTAATTTGCGTTGTCAAGTTTTTTTTTTATTGGCATTGACTCTTATGTGTCCCTTCATGCATTAACCTTTTATAAACTACACTTATTTACCCATATTTATCTCCTCTATCATCCCTATCATAGTATTTTTAAAGCCTCAATGTCTTCAAAACCATCTTTCATCCTGTAATGAAATAAAATGGGATGTGAGGGGTTTTCACTAGGATGAATGGAAAAACTATTAAGCTCACAACTATCTCTGATCATATATTGGAAGGAAAGCTGATCCACTAGGCTCAAGGAGGCTCAAGTGCTAATACATTGAGGGTACAGACAACTAGACTTGCCTGAGGCCTTGGGAGACATCTTAGACCAAACAAATTCTAATGAAAATTCTACCACCTATAACTCTATGTAAGATTTTTCAATATCATTTTCCACAATTGTGCCACCTATCACATGTGCACAAAAAAATATGGAAAATTTTGGGAGGAAGGGCTTTGCCTCAATCAAGCCCCTGCATTGAAATTGAAATGTAAATGATCAAAAAAGGGAAGCATTATACTATTATCAAAGGCATGAATAAGGAAATAAGTTGTCTTATATGTTGAATAATGCAATTATGCTTGAAATGAGATCACAGTGTTGATGCAGTAACATGACTCCCCAAAGACCTAAAAGGACATCACAAAAGATGTGCTTGCATAATGATTGGTGTAGCTTTCCACAAGATTAAGGATGAAATGTCTTGAATGCTTTCTTGTGATTATAAAACTTGGATAATGATGTCCCTCCCAAAACGAGGAAGGTAGCATTGATTTTATACATCTCTAAGTCATTTCAAGGATCAAAACTCTAAGGTGGCTTACTAGATTTTCAATATCCTTCTAAAATTAGGAGACCATTCTCCAATTTAAATTTGGGCCAATTTTACGAGGAATTAAGTGCCTCCTAATGCATGGGATGACCTCTCTCACCCTATGCCTTATAGGGTACCCTATTCTAGTCAATCAAGGGGTAAATTTAAATCAAGAATCAATTAAAATATGGGGATGCCCAAATTTTGCTTACAGAATTGAGGTTTGAAATCAAAATAAATACGAAAGGCCCCCCATAATGAAATAGGGCTTATGTATGAAAGAGGTGATAATGAATGAAATAATAAAGGGGCCACGCCTAAAATTTAGGGTCCACGTATAAATTAAACTAAGAGAGGACAATATTTAAATATTTGTAAATTAAATGCATATGAAAGTCTTATTGTGCATGTAATACTAAGCACACACTAAAATGGGTGCTAAGAAAGTGTGGAATTGGACACCTTAGGAAGTGTCTACATTTTATGATGCTACATTTAGCCCCTACTTTAGCAAGAGTACAATCTTGTACACATTCTCATGGTGTGTGTGTTGGTGTGTGTGTGTGTGTGTGTGTGTGTGTGTGTGTGAGAGAGAGAGAGAGAGAGAGAGAGAGATAGAGAGAGAGAGAGATCTAAAAATAACATTATATCCAAGGAAATATGAAAATAAAGGACTGTCCCAAGGAAAATGATGTTTCCATTGGAATACGCTTAAAAACATTGAAAACTATTACCCCAATGAAAACACCATCTATAAGGAATTCAATATATGATACACAAGGAGACTGCATATATGCTCCCCTCCTTGAGATGAAAAAATAGAACTATGATGGCATCTTAAGTTAAAGTAGATTAAGGATACTCACCTTCAATAAAAAGGATATATCTTTTAGGAAATAATGTACATGCAACCTTAGCCAAATGGTGATGGCTACTTCGAGGACAAGGGAGAGACAAATGTGTAAAAACATATCTTTCAACAAGCGTAAAGGGATGCTTAGGAGGAAAATATCTTTGACATCTACCCGCAAGAGCAGTTCTTGAACAAAAATGACATCTTTGACAAAGAGAGGGGAAGAAGATCAAGATTGCACCCTTTTATCCCTATTGCTAGATAAAATTGGATTCTTTATGAATGATGACACACTTTAAGACCCAAAGTATGGGGATTTGTCTATAATGGACATGTAATTGCAAACAAGGAAGAGGTTGTGATCAAGGATAGACACCTCTTATATAAGATATAATCCTTTATTGAACAAACAATTCTATTAAAGAAAGGATATCACATACTAAACAAACACCACTCCACTAAGGAAAATGAATCCTTAGAAAAGGACGAGACATTGAGAAATGAAACCCCTTCCCTAAGGGAAAAGGGAAGGGAAATGTTAACACATTATGTACCCTACAAGATAGATATTTTATAGAAGACATACACTTCCAAGCAAGGAAGAGGTTGTAAAGAAGGATGAAAGTCCTTGCATACAACAAACAAGTATAAGAAAGTAAGGACATCGTGTGATAAAAGATACAAGTCAACAAAGAGATAATGAGTATTTTGAAAAGATAGGGAACTAGAAAGAAAACCCTTACCCCTCGTGTGGAAAGACAAGGAAAGGTAATTATTACGTTGCTCACAAATAAATATTGAAAATTAAAGCATAACATCATTCAAAACAAAGAGCCCCCAATAAGGTGGGCTAGTAAGATCATATGGCGTGGAGCAACATAATAGGTGAAGAGAATGCTAGTGCATGTTTTTTATATCAAGAAAAGTATAAGATTTGTTGTTAAACAAATAAGACTTCTATCTACTAAATCTTTAAAAAATTGTCTAAATTCAATACAATTAGAAAGAGAATATTTATTGTTACGATGAAGAAGACAATAAAAAGCACCATTGGATGCCAACAAGAAGTTGAATCTACTTTTTGGCTCAAAAGTGGAATTGTTTTTCCTATTTTTTCAAATATGTCTTGTTTGACTTAAAAATTTGAAGCACTTAGAGATTGAATCTGAAAAAAATTCAATAATAGGAATTGTAGTACTTGAAGTCTACTTTCCAAATATATAATTTGTGTAAATACCTAGATGATACAAATCAATTTTCAATAGTCATTATTGAAAATAATATTTTAAAAGTCATTTTTTTGATTACCATACCATGCCTATGTACGATAATCATAATTTGATCTGAATGAGATTATTTATTTGAATCCTTTTGGGAAATGGTATGTAACATACTCAAGATTGATTGCAATATTTTTCTATAGTTTTTTTTCCTGAATATGTTTTTCTATTAATTTTTTATTGGGCATAATTGTTGTTTTAAAAACCTCTCATGTACAACAAGCATAATTTGACCTAAAATTATCATTTTTAAATTTTTTTAAAAAAAATTGTATAGAATTGTCTATGGTTTGATGTAATATAATTTGTTTTTCAAAAAATGTAAAAATAAAAAAGTTATTAAAATAAGAATAAAGTTTGTTATTTCAAGTTTTTGCACTTGTTTAAGTAGAAATTGATTGAAAATAGATAAAATAATATTTAGAATCTACATAGTCTCATCTATAATGGATTTTTTTGTCAAGATATTTTGTAGAAAATGTATTCAAATATTTGTCCAAATTGTGTATTTTATTTTAATACTGAGATGGCTTCTAAGGTTTAGATCAAACTAGATCCAAGGTTATGGTTTAGTTGACCAAACCTTTTCCCAAGCCAAAACCTAAAGATATTCCCAAGGTGGAAATTTAAATTTTATAAAATGGGGTTGCATTTATGCAACGAGGTTGCATTCCATTTTTAAAAATTTACAACATATAAAAAAGAGAACGAGATAACATTCTAGGAACAGGGTTGCATTCCATTTTTTAACCTTTTGTTAAAAATCTACTACAAACTTATACTGCAACATCACATGTCCTTTCAAGTATGATAGATAGTAACCATTTATGTATTTTTAAAAAAATTCTTCTCTTGTTGATGCAATATTATATTCACGATTGGAAGGAGTAAATCATTAGGAGAATATTGGAGCATTTTAGAAGGATAAAATCATTGGAAACATTTTTCATTATTGACTTCAATTGTTATTCAAAATTTGTTAATCATGGGATTCAAACAACGTCGGAAGAGGAGGAAAGGAGGACTATTACTCCCGAGGAAATTAAAGTGGAGAAAGAGAAGGAGGCCAAATGTCAAAGAGATATAAGAATGAGGATGTGACAAATGAATAATAATGAAGCATCTGGATCCACAAAAATTGAAGAGAAAAACACTAAAGATACCATGGGGGATTCGATAGATGTAGAAAATGCAAATGTCAAAGAAGTGAATGTGGAAGACAATATGATTATAGACACTAATCCAAGTATGTCTTTGAAAACACCTTTCAATGTTGTATAAAATGTGACAATAGACACAATTTCAAGTGCATCTTCAAATCCACCTTTGAATGATAGGGAAACTATGATTATAGATGATACCCTTTATTGTGATTTATTAAAAGTATATACAAATGCTGAAATTGTTTCAATTCATAGCATAACTTTTCAAAGAGACCTTGAAATTGAAATTCCTCCCCCAATTTGTTGAAAATGAAAATCTTTTTGTTGGTGCAAATGAAAATCCTCATGTTGTTGAAAATGAGAATCCTGCCCTAGATGAAAATGAAAATATTTGTGAACATGGTGTAAATAAAAATTCTTGTGATTTTAATAATGATTTTAAAAAATAAATCAAAAGTAATGTTTTGGAATCATGATCTTCCTACTAAGATATCTTGGAGACAAATAAGAAATTATGCTAATGAAATATACACAAAAAATTTCAATCGAAAAAAACTAGCATTTCAATGTCAACTTGTGATTCAATTGACGAGAATGTGGAAAATGAGAAAAGTAATAAAAAAGTTAGGCATTTATGTGAAATGAAATAAAAAAGATGCATTAAATAAACAGGTTATATCTATTGTTGCTAGTGTCATTGAATCTATTGGGAAAAAAATTTGATCTAAAGATAGGAATGCAACCAATGAGCTATAAAAACTAATATTGTCAATAAAAAAAACTTTGGATAAAAGAATGGGAAGAAACAATAGTAGAATATCAAACATGCAACAAAGAGAAGAGTACACATTAAAAATGACCCAATCAACCAACATTGGAGTTTAGTGGTAGACTCCCAAGATTTGACATGAAATTGAATCCTGAAATCTGTTAGGATTAACAAGGTAGAAATAATAATTATGTGCAAATATAACCAATATCAGAAAATAATAAACCACATAGAAGAGAACACAAGACACAAAGATTTAACGTGGTTCACCCAATCCTTGGGCTACGTCCACCAACAATGAGTCCAATATTTTATTATCCAGTGATTACAACCTGATCACAATCTGTAATCCCTTACAGCTCAATTCTGCCGCAAGTACTAAAATCATACATCATAATGAAATCCCTAACCCTAAGCCAATATAACAAGGCTTATGTCAGTTAACAAGTTAACCCTAAAATACTTGACGAGTCAACCTAGGGAAATGTTTGACGTGTCAACTAAAAAATGCTTGACGAGTTAACCCCAAAAATTTGGATGAATGAAAAGTGTACAGTTCTT
Organism: Chamaecyparis obtusa; assembly: GCA_027943335.1. Taxonomy (NCBI): domain Eukaryota; kingdom Viridiplantae; phylum Streptophyta; class Pinopsida; order Cupressales; family Cupressaceae; genus Chamaecyparis; species Chamaecyparis obtusa. The sequence goes on along the minus strand of BSBK01006751.1, from coordinate 300,576 downwards.
TCCTGATCAGTCACCACAAGCTAACAAAATCAAATATTTGGTTGAAAAATATTGGCATGATAATACAACTTGGGTGTCATCTAATGGTAGAGATGTTTTGAAATTAAGTGTGGGCTCCAAAATTTGTGATCCTCGTCCAAAACACCTATTAGAAACAACCTAAATTAAATTTTATAGAATTTTTTTAGATGATGTTGTGTTACTTGGAAATATTACCCTACGTCAAAGAGCATTAGAAAAATGTAAGCCTTGGTATGTGAAAATCAACAAGCAACATGTATCTTGTTGTTGTAAAACACATGTGCAATTTCATTATTACTATGATGATTTTTTATATATACATTGTACTTTACATGCTAACATGATTATGCAGGATTGTGATATTAATATGCCACCTGAAATAATCAAGGAGTTTGTAGCATGTTTGTTTTGTGAAAGATCTAATGGGCAATTTCTTTTTAAGTTCATGTATACATGGACAATACACTAGTTGTGGGAATTTTTCATTATTAGGAGAATGTATGCATGAAAGTATTGGAAATGATCGGGCAATTTCTTTTTAAGTTCATGTATACATGGACAATACACTAGCTGTGGGAATTTTTCATTATTAGAAGAATGTATGCATGAAAGTATTGGAAATGATTTTGGACAATAATTAGTCAATTTAAAAAGATTTAAGAATGTTGAGTATCCTTTAAAAGATGGGAAAATTGGAAAGCGTTGCAAATTAATCACAAAAAAAAACTTAGTGTACATGCATTCATGTCAAAATTCAAGAGTAATTTTTTTCCAAAATATGTGAAACACTCTCAATGTGCTAGATGGATTGATGGTCAATTTCACACATGTAGAAATATATTTATAATTAGAACTATACTATCAATGGTTGACTTTGCAAAAAATTATACTCTTATTCCACAAGAGGAAATTCAAGAGCACTACTACAATTCAATGCAAGTGGTTATGTTTTTTCATATTGTTTAATGATAGTGCAGAGGATGATATAAAAATTGTGAGGGAGTACCATTTCTATTTGAGTGATAATCAGATGCACTCATCAGAGTTTGATCATTATTATTTCAATATATTTTATATTAATTTAAGAGAATGAGGAATCCATATGAGAGAATATTTCACATGGTCATATAATTGTACAACATAATTCAAGAATGATTGAATGTTTTGTTGGCTTAGTAAGGCTCATAAGTAAACCAATATACCAAACATGTAGAGGCTTTTTGAAGTTGGACATGGTAAAGGAGAACATGATGGGGTTGGTAAATGTGTTAAAAGAATTCTTGCTATAAAGCAAATACAATTTGAGGATGTAGTCAAATTTAAAGATGCACATGTGATTGTGGATTGGTGCAATTTAAAATTATATGTAGGATAAAATGAGAAGTCCACAATTCAATAATATTTTTGCTTAATTGATGAAAATAATATTCCACCTAGAATTGATTCAAAGACAAATAGTGGATCAACAAAATGTCATTCATTTAAGAGTTCAGATAAAAGCACATGGACCATGTGGACAAGGGAGCTTGCATGTTTTTGTCAATTTTGTATTTTAGGTGATGGGGATGCTTGTGAGAATACAAAATGGGTGGAGGAGTGGAAGTAAAGATCAATTACACTTGTTCAAAGACATTAGCAATGTAAAACAATAATTGAAGATAATGATCAACTATTTGCATCAAAGGATTGTGATTGTGTTTCATACCTTGTACGAGAAGGTAATTTAATTTTTGATAAGTTTATATCAATTGATTTTTCATTAAATTACTAGATGTATATACATATAAATTATAAAAATCATATGCATGTCACATATCAGTTAACCATTTTAATTTGGTTTGTTGGACATGTGTATGTTATTGTTTCACCCAAGGACAATGAAGAGGAAACATAGTATTGGTTGGCTCAATGTTTTGAGACTAAACATAAGTTAGTACAACCTTGAGAAGATGATGATGGATAACATTAGCCAATAGGTTTGGTGGTGGTTTTTGGCACATGTCCACAACAATATCTAACAAGGAGTAATAAATTGCCTCCATTCAAAGACTATGAAACACATAAGAAGATTATACACTAGTCACATTTGGTTGTGGCAAAAAATATAAATCTAGTGAGATATCATGGGAAACCTGATAGTAAAGAGTTGTAGATAATTTCTATAGAATGATAGGAGACAATTATAGACGCATTATAGAACATAGAGGATGTAGATGGTACATTGGAATAAATAAATACAAGTAAGCATATATGTGTAATTTTAGAATTTGTAATAAATTGATATACAATTTATTTGACATCGTAATCCTAGATCTCCTTAAGACATCTTACAATTGTATTCACTCAAGCCATCCTATAATTACATTCTCTTAAGACATCCTAATTTTAGATCCCCTTAAGACATCCTATAATTGCATCCCCTTAAGTCATCTTAGAATTGCATCCCTTTAAGACATTCTAATTTTATATCCCCTTTAGACATCCTAAAATTGCACCCCATTGGGCCATCTTAAAACTGCATCCCCTTAAGACATTGTAATTTTAGATCCCCTTAAGATATCCTATAATTTTAATCTAACGAATTTTAAGTTATTGTACAGATCTTTGAATTTTTGTTGTAGGTCTCCTACAACACTATGGTGTTGAACAACTTAATGAGTACCCATTTTTAACATGGTAAGCATGATGCTCTTACATGGATATTTAGTGTAATTAATTTGTACAAGTTTTTAGTTACATATAATTTCAACAAGTTTCTTGCTACTTATTAAATATTCATTTATTGTTGCAAGTTTTTATAGTACAAGGTCAAATATCTACTTGAATTGTAATCAATTTTAACATATTCTCGAACTATTTATAAAGTGGACTGATTTTTATGAACTATTGAACTTATTTTTATGTTATTGAACTATTGAACTCAATGTTACTTTGTTATATTTAATGAGCTATTGAACTTGTTTAAAGTTATATGCATTGATATTTATTTATTGTTTCACTTGTAATCAATTTGTTATATTCAATGCATTATTGAGTTCTATTGCATCTATCTGTAATGGTTAATGTTTCTTGCTTTTGTTATATTTATGCATAGGTTGCTCCATTTTAATGCACTTATTGAACTTATTTAATGCACTATTTATGGTTATGGTTTCTTCAATTTGATATATTTATGACTGCTTCATTTTGTTATATCTAACATAATTTGTTTAATATGTTATATTTTACATTCAGGTATTTTTTTACTCATTGTATAGAAACATGTATGTGTATACATTGTTATATTTAAATTTAAACATGTACATGTTTAAGTTTGTAAAAAAATATATAAACATGTGTCTCTACTCCATGAAATAGTGAAATGCTAAAACTAACAATCCAAACTATCAATCCAACAAACATCTAGTAAAACATGTAAAAAGGTACAAACTATCTAAAATCTAATAGATATGTTAAATGTATATAGATCAATAAAGATAAATAGTTCAAATGATTAATCCATAATGTCAATCTAACAAACCTCTAGCAAAGTATGTAAATACATAGTTCAAATGATCAGTTTATGTGTCAATTAAAAATCTAAATTTTCCAATTATCAAATGTCTCTAAATCAAGAGTCCCTAAAATCAAGACTCCTCTTCAATCCATGTGAGCAAGGATGATCTGAATCACTCTGTACAAGACAAATAGACTTTAAATCATATTTAAAACTATTCAAAATGATCTAGTACACTTTAATAAAATTTATATAAATTAAAGATTCATTTAAATTACCATGTCAATATGGTCATCTCCTCCAATGTCCTGGTGGTCATGAAGACTTGTATGATGTTGTTTAAACGAGAAATGAACATACATTAGAAGCATATACAATACACATTTACATCTCTAGTTTATTTAATACCATAGAGCTTTGTTATCCCTATTGGGACTTTGTTTGCATGGAATAATCAACATTGAAATTATCAACAATAAGGTTTTGTAAAGGTCAAACAAAACTATAAGAACATGAACCTATGTACCAAAAAATAATAAAAAAATTAATCCATCTAAAAGACACGCAAAAATTATATATATACTTATATAAAAATAATTTCTAAAAGGATGTATCCCGATGTAATTCACTTTGATCATTAAAATGTGCTCCGACACTAATCTTGATGGTCATGTCAACCTACACATGTGTACATATAGACATATACATAAATTTAAACATTTTAAAGTATGTAACACGTCGACAATTTAAAAAAGATAAAAATTCTTAATTATAAATAACCTTAGGTGGCTCGTCTACTACAAATGACACTTGTGGAGCACTAGCTATATTAACCTTAGGTGGATCCAACGTGGAAGTTGGATGACCTCTATGTAACAACACTAATAAATTTAGAAAAATAAGTTTAACACTTAAATTAAAAAATAATTTAAAAATACAATGTTGAAAATTTTCAATTAATAGGTCCCATAAGGTGTTTTTTGTTGCACAGGTGTCGACCAAAAGCTAAGTTAATTAAAAGAAGAGGTCAACGTGCTTGTACCTATCATTTGTACATGTACATGCATTTACAATTAATTAACTTTTATTTAAATATTACATATATTATATGACTAGAAAAGTTTAAAGTGTACATGTTCAAATTAAACACAATAAGTGTACATATATGTACCTATGTAGCTTGATGATCAAGTGAATGATCCTAAGTACATATAAAATCTACATATGATCCAAAATATTTTTATGCTCTATGTGTACTAGAACTAACTAATCATCACTTGGACTATAATAATGTCCATGGCAACTTGTGCACATATGTGGTGTCCATGCACGTGGAGGGGCATTGGGACCAACTCTACCTGACCCTCCTCCACAATCGTCAGCACCAACTCCACCTGGTGCCATTTTATTAGCTTAATCCCTCAAAATAGTAAAGAGTATACTCAATGCTCCTAATACTGATACCATGTCACATTGTTTAAGGGGTACAAGTATAGCAGGTGTGGGAGGATCCAAAAGAGGTAGAGGTCACATAGGTCTCATGGAGTCAACTTGTGCCCCTAACCTCTATTGGGGTGTGCCACCACCAACCCCCTTGAATTATGTAATGTCAAAATTATTGGGTTTTAAACCCATAAAAAACTCTACATATAATTTCCTCAAAAAATATAGAGGCACTTTTTGATTCGCATGTGGTGGATGATCATATACCATCAACCATCAATCCCAAAAATTATCCACAATTGGGCGATGTACACACCACCTCATAGATATGTGTTTCTTGTTTATTGTTATGGGGGAATTTGTATTAGGATCATGGAAGTATGGCGATAAAGTGGCCTTGCTAATTTTTAGATCCAAGATGTCACAATAAGAGATGTTGTCAAAATAATACTATCTCATATGATATCTCCATGTACAATGCCTATCTATAGTGTATTGTGTCAAAGATGCAAAAAATACTAAATGTGGTGGAATAAAAGGCTAATTATGTATAACACAAATGGTATCTATAATGGATATTATATTATCATTAATTATGGCTCTCAAACGAGCCTTGTCGAATACATGTTGAGGTAGAGGTGGAGGTAAAAGTGGAGGGTGTTGAGGCTGAGGGGGTGGAGGTGGAGGTAGAGGTGGATGTGGAGGTAGTAGTGGTGGTGAATTAAGGAAATCATAATTGTCAAACTCATCCATGATGATGTAAAAGTGAACTTGCAATATAATTATTAAAAATGAATTATTACATGTAATTAAAGGAACATTTAAAAAATAATAAAACTATATATGTAATCTATATAATCTATGAAACATTAATATAGATCACAATTTTGTAAGCTTGGTCATGGTCTATAGTGCATACATCCATGTTTAAAAGGGTTCTAATAGGATGTCTTAAGGAGAGTATCTAACTTCAAAGATCAATCAATCATGTAGTAACCTAGGTCATGATATAGATAGTTAATGTGCATGCTTAAAGGGGTCTAGATGGTAACTTGTGGTCCTAATAGGATATAATGTGCATGTTTATAATTGAACATCAATCAATCATAATTTTATAAACTAGGTCATGGTCTCTAGTTCATACATGCATGTTTAAGGGGTCCTATTAGGATGACTTAAGGGTAGTGTCTAATTGAAGATCAATCTATCATTTAGTGACCTGGGTCATGATCTAGATACTTCATGGTCATGTTTAAAGGAGTCTACATGGTAACTCATGGTCCTAATAAGATTTATTTAAGGGGAGTATCTAATTGAATATCAATCTATCACGTAGTAACCTAGTTCATGATATAGATAGTTCATGTGCATGTTTAAAGGGGTCTAGATGGTAACTTGTGGTCATAATAGGATGACACATGCATGCTTAAAATCATACATCAATCTATCATAATTTTCTAAACTAGATCATGGTCTCTAGTTCATACATGCATGTTTAAAGGGGTCTTAATAAGATGTCTTGAGGGGAGTATCTAATTGAAGACCAATCTATCATGGAGTAACCTAGTTCATGATCTAGATAGTTCATGTGCATCCTTTAAGGGTTCTAAATAGTAACTTTTAGTCCTAATAGGTTGGAATGTGCATGTTTAAAATCAAACATTGATCTATCATGTAATTTTCTAAACTAGGTTATGGTCTCTAGTTCATGCATGCATGTTTAAAGAGGTCCTAATTGGATGACGTAAGGGGAGTATTTAAAATTTAATGTGTTAATTGACCATGCTATAGTTGAATGTGTCAAGGGGTCTTAATACTTTATGGCTTATTTAAGGGGATCCAATCTAACTCAAGATCAATCTATCATTTAATGTCCTAGATGTACATATCAATCTAACCCGTGATGAATCTATAAGATGATAACTTTAAGGGATAATATGGTTTAGGTTCCTATGCACATATAATGTGAGCAAGTACAAGGGGCAATACATGGTTTCAAAATTCATAGACATGCACATATAATAATGCGACATGGTTTAGCATTCAAGGTGTCCTAGGTTGGGGTCTAAGGGTTGATTACATAGGATAGGTTTAAGCTTTTGGTCCTACCACCTTTATTTGGGACTTAGGGATATAGGTACACATATATGATTTCAACTATATAGAGCATAGAGCCTCTAGATTTAAGATTTTGGTCTTAAGATCTAATGGATTGTTTAATGCACATTATCTACAACCTAGGGCTCATGGATAGGGTTCACAATTGAGGGTAAAGAGTCAAATAGTGGTTTATACTTGATATGAAGAGGGTTGAGGGTTTCTCTTCTAGGTTTTTTTTTGTATGTGTATAATTGAAGTATATAGGGTTTCTATTCTAGAGGTTATTTGTTTAGGGTTTCTACTCTAGAGGTTATTTATTTAGGGTTTATATTCTAAGTTATTCGTTTAGGGTTTGTATTCTAGTTTGCTCATTTTTTTATTGTATGTTGTTTGTTCACTTTGTGTATAGGGTTTCTACATTTTTACAAAGAAAAAATAATGAAAACCCAATAAAAATTAAATCTAGACGTACAAAATACATGAGAAATCTAAATATAATATGCACCATTTTTTTAACATTTAAACAAAAAAACTAAGTATTAATAAATATACAAACTATTTTCTCAATAAAAAACAACAAAATTTGTTGAAAACCACAAAAAAAATACTAATGAAAACTAAAAAGGCAAAAAGATTGATTGTCTAGATGTTAGTGGGGCCAGAAGGGGAGTGAAACGTTACCTCATTATAGTTTTGTGTGACCTTGCTTCATAGAGCCAATTTTTGGACAAATGACAAAGTGTAAAAGGTCCCCCATAAGTGGAATCAAATTCTTGTAGTCACCCCATTATATGGTCTTTAATTTTTGGAAAATGACAAAAAGGAAATCAAACTTTATTATCATATTAAAGTCTCTAAAATATTCTTTTAGCTAAGGCCAAATGATCATCTAAAGGTGTATTAACAACTATTGGAGTTGGCAAAAGAATTCATAAAGAAGGAGGTTTGGGTTTTGATGAAGGAGCAATAGGATTGAAGGAAAATAAGGAATGTTGGCTTGAGGTATAAATCCAATACCTTTCTTAGTGACTCATGTAAGAGGATTTGTAGGGACCTATATTCCTTGTTCAAGAATGCCAACACCTTGTCCACTATATCCTTGTTAAGAAGTAATGTCATTACCTACAATGCAATAAGCCTTTAGCTGAGAAGGGGGAAGACTTTCATCTTGAGGTGTATGGAAATGTGTCGTATAAGGAGTAATAGTAAGAGGATTTATCTCTTTAGGGAGATTAAGAACACTATCATCATCAATCAAATCCTCTTTTGATTGGGAATAAGAAGATGGTTTAACAAGATCTTTATCCTTAATGTTGTGTTAGGAGATAAATCACAAAGGAAATGCATAATATCATTATTAAAAATACTTTGATAAAGAGAAGAATCTATAGGAGAAGGAAGAGGAACTAAAGAAGTGCATAAACTATCATTCTTACTCTCTTACAATGAGGTATGTTTAGAAGGGGGGATCTAATACTCTATAATGTATTATTGTTAGGAGTATGATCTATATCTTTATCACCGAAAGGTAACCTAGGAGAGGTACTAATATTGTTTATATCCATGTCATCTTTATATTTATCATTTTCTATAAAGACTAGTGCCTTCTCCTCGTTGGGCAATAGAGTCACCTTCCTTCTAGACCTTCATGTATAACTCTATGAGACAATTTTAAAAATTTACCACTTGGATAAATTTGTCAACTATCTAACCCTCAATACTAAATAATCATATTTTTTCCACCACGAATAGTCCAATTGAGTTAAAATCCTACTTGAAGAGACCAATTAGAAAATAAGCACAAGGACAACAAATTCTAAAATGATTCTTGATGTTCAAATTGCTATGACAATAAACAATTCTTAATAAGAGAATTGAAGGCAACATTCAATTACTAGGACTGAAAATAATAAAGAACTGATCTAGAGAAAAATTTTCCACAACACAATTGAAGAGAAAAAGTATTGATTGTATTGCTTATATGATGATAAAAGTATTTAAATTCTTATGTTCAAACATTACATTTGAAGTTCATAATATAGGAAAACTTAGAGAGGTCATGCCTCTCCATTAAGTCCTTTGAGAAAATAAATAAATAACTTAACATAAACAACATTAATCAAAGACATATTTTATCCTCATCCAGCTATGAAGACACCTGTGACAAATGCTCCTTATATTTTTTATCTTCATGTGTGTCAACATCATGGATGGTATTCCTTGCTTCAAACTCAATCTATATCATATTCTTCATGTGATGGTAGCTTTCATCAAGTGATGACCCATCATTCTTCATAGCTTCTAATGCATTCTTCATTATACCTTGCATTCCTCCATCCAATTGATTTGATACTTTAGATTCCCATCCTGAGCACATAATGTTGGTAATCCCATTGATGCAGAGATATTGAATCCCTCATACTCTGATTCCAATTCCTTAAAATACTTGATGTGTTTAGCAATTAATTTTTTAGCATGCGAAATGGACCTAATGTCAAAAGTTCTGTTGAGGCATACATCATGTAGTTTTGTATCCATCTATTTTTTAATCTTTGATGCTCCATAATAGCCTTGTAATTCTTGTAATGGGAAACCCAAAAGTTATCAAACTATGTCATCATATTAGCAAACCTTTTGTGAAGTAGAATGCAAATTATTTCAAATCTAGGATCTTGCATTTGTAACAACAACTGTTGATGCTTATTTTGTAATTCCTCATAATTATTCTTTAGTTGTGAACTTTCCCTGGGGCTATCGTCATAGTCTTATCCCGAAGAGTAGCATTTTCCAACAACAAATTTCCATTCTTCAATTTGAGGGTGTCTCTTTCCTTCACTAACAATTTTATCTGAGTTTTATTAAGCTTGGCTATATTTATATCAATATATGTAGTGACTATTGGGTCAACCTCACACACCTTGAGAGTCATCGTGTGTCTAAATTCTTTTTCTATGTCAAGAATTGTAGGTTTCTTGTGGGGGGATACAATGGTCATATCAACATGGCCTCCTCATTAGAATATTATGTAGATCCTATGTAAATCTCCTTCGCTCCTTCCACATTTAACTTATAGCTTTTATCATCGCTATGCACAAAGCCATTGAATACCAAAGCTACACTCAAATCCCATCCTAGAAATATCATAATCCCTACTTCTTGCAACAAATTCCTTCCTCTTTCTAGTGTCATTGTACTAATTTCTTGATCAATATCTATATTCAATCTATTTAACAATTATTGTTCATTTTTAGGTGTAACAATAGGGATTGAATCCCTCAGCGTCTTGCCCTTAAAATTGTACACAAAAGTCTTAAATTCATAATATTTAACAAACTGGTCATTAAACACAAAAGAATCATAAGCTGATAGCCTCACATCACTTCCAACATTTAGTGTCTCAGCTAATTTTGTTTCCCTGTTAGGGAAATCCTCATATTCGTTAATTATCATTCTTGGAGTTTATTCAAGTTGTGTCTATCCTTCATCTTCACTAGAAGATTGCTCCTCAATAGATGATAAATATTCCATCTCTTGCATCTCTGTTATATTTTGCTCAATATCATTATTATAATTCTCCATAGCCATTTCAAATTCTTCATCCTCTAGATTTCTCATGATAGCTTCTGCAAGAAAAGGGATACAAAAATATCCTCCCATGTTTTTCTTCCTTCTTGCATAATTGATATAACCCTCAGGGTCATATCCCTTCCTTGGATTGGTCACCCTCAACTTGTATTGTGCCATTTTGTGATGAATGAGATCATATGTTTTGGTTACAATTACAATATAGTCACCAGAATATAATGTACCTAGCATAAATGATTGTTTGTGATATGCAAATAAATTCATGAAGTTTGAATAGTTAATTTGCCTAACAATCTCCAAATAGGTTGCTTTATCAGGTAATATTTTAGGTGATTTTTAGGGTGCTCCTTTGAAACCAAAGACCCAAATCATAGTGAAATTCTTGTGGACATACCAGTCCCCCCAATTGTGGTCCACTAATTTTATTTCATCAAAATCCTCTAGTCTCAAGAATCTTTTAACTTCATAAGAAATTGAGTAATAACAAGGATGATTATATATCCTATAAATGATTTTCACTAATAACTCTTCAAAGTGAACATAATGAGAGTTTGTGAACCTAGAATCCCAAATTGAAGTCCATAATTGGATTGGGAGATACTTACCTTTTTTTGTTAATCTACTTGATTTTCAGTCCTTCTAGCCATATACCCATATCTTGACCATAAAAGAGTACCATGTGCATAAGATCTAAATAATGCTTGAAATAAATCTGATGAAGGTCATTTTTTATGTATATTAATCCTATATCTATCATCATGAAAAGATACTTTACATAATCAAAAGTTCTGGGATTGTGACATTACACATCTACAACAATCACCATAGGAGCAATCGACATGAAATTCGGTACCTCAGAACCAACTACATGTCCTACTGAATAATAGGTGTATTTCATACAAGGTTCAAACAAATTAACATTAAAAGGAGGGACATCTTCAGTATTCAATGGTACCAATTTTTGATCTTGTTTAGGCCTATGCAATAACAGTCTCCATTCTTTGTAAGTGATGTCCGACCTCACATACTCATCCTCCAAGTCTTTAAGCGCCATAGGATAATCAAGTAATTCATTCAGGTCAAATACTTCATTGCTCACGTTCCATGAAATATGTATAAAAGGTTCTGCCTGCAAGTTGAATATTACTCTATGATCCAAGTTGTAATGTTTTGCTAAGAGTTTAACAAGGTCCACATTTACAAAGACATTGGGTACTACAAGTTTTCCCAAATCCATCTTCCATAGATTACAAATTGCCTCATGATAATTCCTTTTGGCATAATGAAATATAAAGAATTTATACCCTCTGATGCTGGTCCAAACATCTTCCACATCCTTGTATATATCCTCAAATTTCTCTGAATTTGGCTTGCGTTGTGCAGCATTTCTAGATTTGGGCCTTGATCCAAGCATCTAATTTAACAAATCTTGGTGCAATTTCCTTTCTTTAGGTTGTTTTGTTTCAAATTTTTATTTTTTACCATTTTTATCCCCTTCCCCTCTTTGTCTCTTTCCTTTCAAAGTACTAGGGCTTTTCATTTTTATTGTAATGTAGATAGTTAAATTTTATCACAAAGGCTTCTTACAAATACTGGAGAAGATCAAACTTACTTGAGAATGACCAAAGTGTAATGCTCCTTCTCTATCTGAGAATATTTTTGTCTCCTTTTATCCAAAATACCTGCTGAGAAGGATTTCTTTCTAGTAAATTTCACTTTGATCAACAAATTATAGAGCCATTTGTTTGTGGGGGCAATTAATTTCACACACTAGTCATTAATGCACCAATTTTTCGAATTTTGAAAATGTTGAAATGACATTTATAATTCTTATAGTTGAGATCCTCCTCTGTGTTGTGCCGATATGATCTCCCTCATTGGCACCACTTTTATGAGTTAGTTATTGAATCATTGGGACTACTGGTATGTATCTTTAATTGAGAGTGCCTTTTGAATCCCTTTTAATCAATCAGGATAACTCTCACTGATCTCATCCATTTATTCATTTCTCCCCTTTCTTATTCTTCTTTGCCTCATCAGAGAAGGTATGATATTTCCCCGATGAGCATTTCATTTATTGTTCCTTTCTTTCCCTAGAAATGTGCCTTAGAGTAACCTCTACAAATTTCTCTTCATAAATCACCTTATGTTCATCATCAGAGTAACATAATAGTTAAGGGACAAATTGAAAACTTGTAACGATTCATTGTGTTTCTCCGATATGCTCTATCACTGAGACATAACAATTGTTCTTCTAATTTAAACTATATCACCATGTTTAGTAGGTGCATCAACGTAATATACTATATCAGGTTAGGTTTTAAAAGTCAAACTGACTATGAAAGTCTCTCCAATGAATAGTAATCCATTTATATTTTATGTTTTGTAAGAATCCATCACCCGTCTCTCCCATGCAATCACAATGTTATCATCAAGGTAACTCTAGTGATTGGTATAGCATTTTTCCTTCGCTACGATGGTGATAGTTTCCTCGATGCTACATGAGATCGGTGAAACTCTCGCCGATATGTAACCCATCATTTGTTTACTTCATTCATCTTTGTTGGTGTAACTCCCAAATCTTTTATCGATATCGTTGCAACATACCATTTCATTGTGGCTTTCATGCCTTTTATCGATGACTGATGCTTCCTTGATAATATTACCCTCGATTCCAGACTATTTCTTTGATACTACTTCGAATTAGGACCATCAGAGTAACTTATGTGATTGACCTAATCTTTATTTCTTCCTTCGATGTTCATTGATTCCCTGATGTGAATCATCGATCAAACTTATGTCGTTGATGCATCACAAAGAAGACTTCGACGTAACATATACATTCAAACTAACTTTGAGATTTCTGCTCTTATGGGCAATGTTCCTCAAATGACCTCCTAATGTATATTTTATTTTCTCAATCAAAACAACATTTTCTCAATCAAGACTATGTAGGTGACATACATTTACACAAGACCAAATATCTCTTTAGTTTATCTAATTTGCATAGTATATTCTATATTTTTATTGTATATAATAATATAGTTAGTTGAAAATTTAAAGCTTTAAAGGAATAAGATTACAATTATTTTTTAATATATTAAATTTAGTTCAAAAAATATATTAAGTAGAGAAACAATCAATTCATGGGACAACATATAAAATTAATCACATCCAAGTTCATAATTTAAAGAAGCACGAGCGAGGGCATATCCAACTCAAAAAGAGAAAGAAGAGCTACAAAAATATTGATATGTGTGGATCTAAGCAGGTTGATGTAGTTGTTGATACACAACATAATAACTACTAAAGTCTAGACACACGTGATAAGGTGTCTAATGTTATACAATGCACAAATACATTGCTATCAAAGTAAAGAGTTAGTTTTTTAGAAAAAATAAATCTTACTAAACTGATCAAGGTCTCCCTATCTAATGGAAGAATCAATCTCTAGATCTCATTGATGGATCTAACTATTCCATAGAAAAATAGTCTCAGTCATTTATGCAATAGTTTCTTCACCTCATTATTTGGTTCTTCATTTGGCACATCTTCATTGTATATATTCAAGAATTGTATCAGTCCTTTTTAAAATGGTTTGATTTCCTCCTTGTTAAACAACCATTTTTTCCCATACAACCTCCAACTATTTCATAAACTTGTGCATGGAAATCTCTAGAGGAATAAATAGGTCATGAATTAATTATTTAATTAATTAGCTCCTATAATTACTTTATTAACTTAAGCTAAACTTGGGTACTTTTTTGTTTTATGAAATTAGGCTAGTGATAGCTTAATTCATTCCATTCATTATGATTGTGACACTTGGTGCATTCTAATTTAAAATTTATTTAGGGTTTTTAACTAGGGTTTCATTCATCCTTTTATGAGGATCCATCGTTTGATTTATAAAATCTTTTTTCCACAATCAATCCAAAATTCTTAGGTTGTGTTGAACAAATTAGTCATTTGTACTTGAACTTGTAGAAGGAAGGATGATGCAGACAATAACACAGGTGTAATATTTCATTAAATATGCCCCTAAATTATGGCAATCCACTTGTTTCTACAGTGTAGGTGCAGTGTTGGTGGAAGCAAGTGTGTAACCTTGTACAAAATTATGCAAGCAAAAAAAATGGTGAAAATAATTTGAAGCTTCATATGAAAAAAGTCTCAAATTTTGATGATTTGACATTAAATTTTAGGATGTATAGGCCTTCTACATATAATTGAAGGGTCAATTTTGACCCAAAGTGTCTTGGAATTTTAACTACCTCCCAAATCAACATCTTGCCCTATCTTCAAACCCTCATAATTTTGAATATGTCAAAATTTGATGAAACAAAAGCTAATATTGACTTTTCCTAACACCTTGGATTCAATTGGGAGGTTAACCTAACCCCAAAATGCACCAAATGTGATCTTCAAGCCATGTGATCACTCCAATACAAGAAGATGTCTATAAAACTCATACCATAAATGACTGTGTAAATGACTCCTCAACACCCCCAATGATCCTTGGTAGATAAAATATCTTCCACAGGAGAGAATGACAAGACAAATTACTTAAATAATGCATATATTAATAATGGTTAAATTTTTAATGTATGATGAGAAGTCTTTCTAATACATGTAAGGTATGAGGTAGAATTATACAATATGCTGACATGTGTCTTAATACTATGTAATGAGACAACTACTCTCAATATAAATATTAAATACAAGATACAAGTATTAAATGATTGGACAACTAAAAGTAAATAATGAGACATGGACCAATTGTAACTGGCTTCTATAAATGACACCTAAGATACACAAATAATTAATATGATTCTTAGTAAACTTAACATGTGAATAGTTTCCTACAATTTACTAGATATAAAATAACCTTGCAAAAGATGTTGATATGTATCTTTTTCAATGAGATGGCAACACTTTCAATAAAAACACCAAATGCATGATGCAAATATTGAATGTATAGATATCTAGAAGTAAATAATGTGATTTTTCCCCATTACGAGGAACTTCTATAATGCTACATAGGATATAAGGATAGTAACTCAGGATATTTGTACACTTAACATGTGAATACGTTCTCACTAATGACTAAATAGAAAATAACATCATTCACACTAACATCCCCATTAAGTGCAACTTAGGGATACAAAATTATTATGAAAATGATACAAGATCCTAAATCACAATGCACTATGCAATATGTTGATCCAATATGGGTGGCAACAACTTAGTGATGTTAGGTACCCATGAACAAATGATCTCTCACAAATGGAAAAAGGGAGAAAACCCAACAAGACAAAGATCCTCTCCAAAATAGGGAATGCAAACAAATATCTTATACCAATGATAAAATGAGTGATGTGTGGAGGTCTTATCATTAATACCCCTATGAACTAGATTCATCAGAAAGATCCAATCTACATTTCCTCCCACAAAAGGAAAAGAGGGAGACGACGTAGCAAATAATCTATAATATAAATGGCAAGTGTTTGAGGGAAAACCATGATGTAGTGCTTGCAAAAAATTCTTTCCTCGTAAGAAGAAAAAAATTCAAATATAAATGTAGGTATGTTTTTATTAAGCATTTTTATCTTGTGCACATGGTTCTTTTGGGTTTGATGGCTATTGCTTGTGGTAGCGGTGTAAGAACCTATTTTTTTCTTCTTATTTAGACAACAAACACATGGACGAACACTCACCATCCCCTAGATGCTTGTGTGTTGGGGGGGGGGAGCTATTTATGACCCTTTATAGTCCAATTTTGGCCTTTTGTCAAAGTAGCTTACCCTGGGCACACAAACTCATTTTTTTGCAAAAAAAAATTATTGTTAAAAAGCTACTTCCACCAATGTTATTGGTTAAACCATTCAAAGGGGCAACAAGTTGAGAGAAAAATTTGACAAATCTTCTACGATAACCATACAACCTGAAGAAATCTCTTAGCTAAGTAAGATTGGTTGGTGAGGGCCAATAAAAGATTGTCTCAATCTTATATTGGTCTATTTGCACTCCCTGGAAGTTTATAACATGTCCAGATATAAAATTTTGGTCACCTCAAAATCACATTTTGATAACTTGGCACATAAGGAATGATAATCCAAGATACCCAAAACAATATCCAAGTGCTCTAAATGTTCTTTCTATGTTTTTATAGAAATCAAAATAACATAAAAGAACCCTGAAAAAATTCCCTGATTTGTCTACCAAATACCTTATTTATGTAATTTCAAAAGTTTTTTGGTACTTTTGTGAGGCCAAATGGCATGATAAAAATTTCAAAATGTCCATAGTGATACCAGAAAGTATTTTTCTCTACATCCTCTTTTATCATGAGGATTTGGTGGTAACCTAACCTTGGTTCAATCTTTAAAAAATACACTAATATATGTGACTTATTAATAATTTCATCTATCATTGGAATGGGACATCTATTCTTGATGGTAATATTGTTTAATGCTCTATATTATATGTACTTTCTTATTGTGGCATCTTTCTTTTCTACAAGAACCTTAGATGAAGAAAATTAGATAGAGGTTGACCTAATGAGACTCATGTAAAGAAGCTCAGTAATAATATTCTCTAATTCCTCCTCATAGCCCCTTTGATTTTAATAAGGGGTTGTGATAACAAGTTTAGTTCCCTATTGTAACTCAACCACATGCACTCAAATCCCCTGTCGAGGGGTAATCTCATAGGCAAATCATTGAAAAGTTGACTATGTTTACCCAAAATTGATTTTACCTTGTTTCTTAGAAGATCTTGTAGTTTGGATCATGGTTTTTGTTTCCCATACTATTCATCCTCTTAGTAGAAATCACTATAGGAACTCCATTTTATAGACCTCTCAACAAAATTTCTTTCCTATTGGAATGAATTTTGAATTCCCTAATTTGCTCATTTGTATAATATCATCCAATAGCATGCATCTAGTGGATACCCAATAAAATGGTAATTTTTTTAATTTATACCATGTAAAAATCATCATATAACTCATAGTCACCCAAAGTCATTTTGAGTTTTTGAACCACTCGAGTGCAAGGTATGGTGAAACCATCAACAACAGTAACATTTAAGTTTTCAAATTCTCGTGTATTCAATCCTCTTTTAAGAACATAACCATAATTTATAAAGTCTTGGGTTACACCACTATCAATGAAAATGATTATTATTTGACCAATTATAACTTCTTGAACTTTGAATGAATGATATTTAGGTGCTCCAAATAAAGTCACCATGGTGACTCCCTTACTCCTTTCTCTTTCTTTTGTTGCTTATACTTCTAATTTGGCATTATTTAAGTATTCATTACCATATATATCAAAATTTGGAATAATTTCAATAAAATGCATGTGTCCCTTACCTAATCATCCATGTCATAGAGCTCATGGTTCTCCACAAGTGAAGCAAAGCTTTTTCCTCTAGAGTTTAAACTTTATCACTTCATCCACCTTCTTACTAGATGTTTTTAGCATAGTCTTTGATGGAGGAATTGAATGAGCACTTTCTTGAATATTCTCTTTTTGTTTCTAAGCATTTGGTGGTTTGGGTTGATGAGGTACAAATCTATTTGGCATAAAAATCTCAAGTTGCAAGCTTCTTTCAGTTGCTTCCTACGAGGTTAAGGGTGAGAAAGCCTTAACCAAACCTTTTTCAGGTTCTTCAAGACCTTAAATGGAGATTTATATAATCCTCTTTTTTGACTCATTTGGCACCATAACAACAATCTTTTTAAAATTCTCAATGTGTTATTCACTGACAAAATTTGTTTGTTTTAAACTAAACAATTCTTTAAAATACTCCTCTTTATCTTTGAGTTCAAATCTATCTATTGATAGTCAACTGAAATCATCAAAAGAATTTACCTAGTTTATGACCTTGAGATGTCATACCATGGTACCACCAATCACAAATAGCTCCTTCAAGATGCAATGTTATGTACTAAATGACATCCTTCTCTTTAATGGGACTAGGAGTGAAAAAGGTTAACTTTTTTGTAAGTATCAAAGTTTTTATTTGTTCCATAAAAAATTGCAGCTAAAATATTATTCAACTTACTATTTAGATATTTTCCACTTTGATCTCATTCTTTCCTTCTTTGATCCTTTTCATCAATTTCCATAAATTTCTCAAATGGAATGGCTACTTTAAAATCCTTAGATTATTTGACAAAATCCTTGTACCATTTGTCAGCTACCTCAATCAGAGATATTTATGTTGTGATGATAGGGATATCTCTTTCCCCTTCATTATCATGCAGGAAAACATCTTTGATTGTCTTTTAATTGAAGGTTGATTTTCTTTCTTTAGAGTTGTTTCCTATTGATCCATTTTATTCAATACCCTTCTTATTTTTTTGTGAGCACATTTGTTCTACAACAAATACCAATATATCTACTACAACAAAAGATTCTCTTTCTTCATCCTCTATTGACTTTTGTTTTCTACTTCCTTCTTTAGCCATGATTGCCTCTTCAATAATGAAGCTCACTACTAAAGATTTATTTCACTTTTGCCTTAGATATACGAAGTCTCTTTTACTAGGAAACGCCAATCACATTAAACCCCACAATCTAGAAATAATGTGACTCTAATACCACTGTAATAACCTTTTCCAAATTATTAAACAAACTTTAAACTTAGATTTGCAAATGAATAAAAATAGAGAAATTGGGTAATTTGAAATATTCACCAAATGCTCCAAACTAAAACTAAATATTGTGCAAACTGATGCATAATGTATTTTATATATTTTAACATATTTTTTAGAATCATCTTTATTGTTAAAAATAGGGAAAAACATTATATATTGTACAAATTACATCAGGGTCCCCAAATTTGGAGCTCAAACACACAAGAAAACCATTGCAACTTCTTAACAAACTCTCCAAGCTTCTCACAATTGTGCTTGACAATAAAATAAATATAAAATAACTCTAACAATAACAAATGAACTAAAATATATACTATTATTAACAACAATACAAACTAGAGTATTCATCTCAAACATGTGTATACAAACTCTTACACAATTATTGCAAACGATCAAAGAAAATGTTGCAATTGGAAAACATTCGGCAAAAATACAACCTCAAGATGAGGTTGCTCCTATAAATCCTCTATATCACAATCTTTCAGAACCAGTCTCTTTAGTTTATTATCCTTGGAGATTCTTCTCCATTGGGTTATCAACCTCTAAAGATATAATAACATCAACTAATTAGAATTGACAAGATGGAATGCATGAATGTTGCAAGCCATAACCATATATATAGAAAACTTATTCAAAGACATTCTTGGGTGCCCAAATCCCATGCCTAGAAGGAGAAAAGTCTTGCAAGCCAAGAAAGTAACTCCCATTTTCTCTTTTTCAATCCCCTCCTAACACTCCCTTCCAAACTTTCCACCTATCCACTTTCACGTTCAAATGCCTTTCCACATGTCAATATGCTTTTTTTCCCCAAAAATATATGTCATCTTTGGCTTTTTTGTAATATTCAAAATGGCATTTACTATTTTTTTATTAAAATTGATTTGAACAATCTACCTTGAATGGAAAACTTTCCCAGTTTATGTACAAGTACTAACTTACTATTTTTGGATAATTGAACGTAATATAAACACCAAGGTCTATTTGGATTGCCATTTGATTTTTGATGCCATAGCAAGATTTTCCTAGTAAGTATTTTCTCCATACATTAATCAAACTCTATATTGAATCTCATGACATCTATTTTATTAACCTTACTAATTTCTCTTAAACAAAACTGTCCATCTTATTTTCTCATTGTCATGCTTTAAACCCTTTTCATAAACCTTGATACTAAAATTCAAGTTTCTAAGGACCTTTAATTGATTGAAAAACATCTCTACTACTTGTGCATTGTCATAAATTTTCCTTTAGGTCTATTTCATATTTTAAAACCATTGAATATCATTTAACCTCAGTCCCCTTTATTTATTTCATTTAGATACTCCGCACAACATTTGTGACTACCTTACCTATAAATAAAAAAAAACCATTTGTGACTACCTTCTACCTTCATGCCCTTTATAATCCTATTTGCATCATAAATTAACTTTTTTAGTCCTTACTTCCCTTTAAAAGTTTTCATTCACCAAATTCTAATTGCCCTTAGTTATTTTCCATTTGTTGAATGAATGTGAATGATTGGTAATTTGCGTTGTCAAGTTTTTTTTTTATTGGCATTGACTCTTATGTGTCCCTTCATGCATTAACCTTTTATAAACTACACTTATTTACCCATATTTATCTCCTCTATCATCCCTATCATAGTATTTTTAAAGCCTCAATGTCTTCAAAACCATCTTTCATCCTGTAATGAAATAAAATGGGATGTGAGGGGTTTTCACTAGGATGAATGGAAAAACTATTAAGCTCACAACTATCTCTGATCATATATTGGAAGGAAAGCTGATCCACTAGGCTCAAGGAGGCTCAAGTGCTAATACATTGAGGGTACAGACAACTAGACTTGCCTGAGGCCTTGGGAGACATCTTAGACCAAACAAATTCTAATGAAAATTCTACCACCTATAACTCTATGTAAGATTTTTCAATATCATTTTCCACAATTGTGCCACCTATCACATGTGCACAAAAAAATATGGAAAATTTTGGGAGGAAGGGCTTTGCCTCAATCAAGCCCCTGCATTGAAATTGAAATGTAAATGATCAAAAAAGGGAAGCATTATACTATTATCAAAGGCATGAATAAGGAAATAAGTTGTCTTATATGTTGAATAATGCAATTATGCTTGAAATGAGATCACAGTGTTGATGCAGTAACATGACTCCCCAAAGACCTAAAAGGACATCACAAAAGATGTGCTTGCATAATGATTGGTGTAGCTTTCCACAAGATTAAGGATGAAATGTCTTGAATGCTTTCTTGTGATTATAAAACTTGGATAATGATGTCCCTCCCAAAACGAGGAAGGTAGCATTGATTTTATACATCTCTAAGTCATTTCAAGGATCAAAACTCTAAGGTGGCTTACTAGATTTTCAATATCCTTCTAAAATTAGGAGACCATTCTCCAATTTAAATTTGGGCCAATTTTACGAGGAATTAAGTGCCTCCTAATGCATGGGATGACCTCTCTCACCCTATGCCTTATAGGGTACCCTATTCTAGTCAATCAAGGGGTAAATTTAAATCAAGAATCAATTAAAATATGGGGATGCCCAAATTTTGCTTACAGAATTGAGGTTTGAAATCAAAATAAATACGAAAGGCCCCCCATAATGAAATAGGGCTTATGTATGAAAGAGGTGATAATGAATGAAATAATAAAGGGGCCACGCCTAAAATTTAGGGTCCACGTATAAATTAAACTAAGAGAGGACAATATTTAAATATTTGTAAATTAAATGCATATGAAAGTCTTATTGTGCATGTAATACTAAGCACACACTAAAATGGGTGCTAAGAAAGTGTGGAATTGGACACCTTAGGAAGTGTCTACATTTTATGATGCTACATTTAGCCCCTACTTTAGCAAGAGTACAATCTTGTACACATTCTCATGGTGTGTGTGTTGGTGTGTGTGTGTGTGTGTGTGTGTGTGTGTGTGTGTGAGAGAGAGAGAGAGAGAGAGAGATAGAGAGAGAGAGAGATCTAAAAATAACATTATATCCAAGGAAATATGAAAATAAAGGACTGTCCCAAGGAAAATGATGTTTCCATTGGAATACGCTTAAAAACATTGAAAACTATTACCCCAATGAAAACACCATCTATAAGGAATTCAATATATGATACACAAGGAGACTGCATATATGCTCCCCTCCTTGAGATGAAAAAATAGAACTATGATGGCATCTTAAGTTAAAGTAGATTAAGGATACTCACCTTCAATAAAAAGGATATATCTTTTAGGAAATAATGTACATGCAACCTTAGCCAAATGGTGATGGCTACTTCGAGGACAAGGGAGAGACAAATGTGTAAAAACATATCTTTCAACAAGCGTAAAGGGATGCTTAGGAGGAAAATATCTTTGACATCTACCCGCAAGAGCAGTTCTTGAACAAAAATGACATCTTTGACAAAGAGAGGGGAAGAAGATCAAGATTGCACCCTTTTATCCCTATTGCTAGATAAAATTGGATTCTTTATGAATGATGACACACTTTAAGACCCAAAGTATGGGGATTTGTCTATAATGGACATGTAATTGCAAACAAGGAAGAGGTTGTGATCAAGGATAGACACCTCTTATATAAGATATAATCCTTTATTGAACAAACAATTCTATTAAAGAAAGGATATCACATACTAAACAAACACCACTCCACTAAGGAAAATGAATCCTTAGAAAAGGACGAGACATTGAGAAATGAAACCCCTTCCCTAAGGGAAAAGGGAAGGGAAATGTTAACACATTATGTACCCTACAAGATAGATATTTTATAGAAGACATACACTTCCAAGCAAGGAAGAGGTTGTAAAGAAGGATGAAAGTCCTTGCATACAACAAACAAGTATAAGAAAGTAAGGACATCGTGTGATAAAAGATACAAGTCAACAAAGAGATAATGAGTATTTTGAAAAGATAGGGAACTAGAAAGAAAACCCTTACCCCTCGTGTGGAAAGACAAGGAAAGGTAATTATTACGTTGCTCACAAATAAATATTGAAAATTAAAGCATAACATCATTCAAAACAAAGAGCCCCCAATAAGGTGGGCTAGTAAGATCATATGGCGTGGAGCAACATAATAGGTGAAGAGAATGCTAGTGCATGTTTTTTATATCAAGAAAAGTATAAGATTTGTTGTTAAACAAATAAGACTTCTATCTACTAAATCTTTAAAAAATTGTCTAAATTCAATACAATTAGAAAGAGAATATTTATTGTTACGATGAAGAAGACAATAAAAAGCACCATTGGATGCCAACAAGAAGTTGAATCTACTTTTTGGCTCAAAAGTGGAATTGTTTTTCCTATTTTTTCAAATATGTCTTGTTTGACTTAAAAATTTGAAGCACTTAGAGATTGAATCTGAAAAAAATTCAATAATAGGAATTGTAGTACTTGAAGTCTACTTTCCAAATATATAATTTGTGTAAATACCTAGATGATACAAATCAATTTTCAATAGTCATTATTGAAAATAATATTTTAAAAGTCATTTTTTTGATTACCATACCATGCCTATGTACGATAATCATAATTTGATCTGAATGAGATTATTTATTTGAATCCTTTTGGGAAATGGTATGTAACATACTCAAGATTGATTGCAATATTTTTCTATAGTTTTTTTTCCTGAATATGTTTTTCTATTAATTTTTTATTGGGCATAATTGTTGTTTTAAAAACCTCTCATGTACAACAAGCATAATTTGACCTAAAATTATCATTTTTAAATTTTTTTAAAAAAAATTGTATAGAATTGTCTATGGTTTGATGTAATATAATTTGTTTTTCAAAAAATGTAAAAATAAAAAAGTTATTAAAATAAGAATAAAGTTTGTTATTTCAAGTTTTTGCACTTGTTTAAGTAGAAATTGATTGAAAATAGATAAAATAATATTTAGAATCTACATAGTCTCATCTATAATGGATTTTTTTGTCAAGATATTTTGTAGAAAATGTATTCAAATATTTGTCCAAATTGTGTATTTTATTTTAATACTGAGATGGCTTCTAAGGTTTAGATCAAACTAGATCCAAGGTTATGGTTTAGTTGACCAAACCTTTTCCCAAGCCAAAACCTAAAGATATTCCCAAGGTGGAAATTTAAATTTTATAAAATGGGGTTGCATTTATGCAACGAGGTTGCATTCCATTTTTAAAAATTTACAACATATAAAAAAGAGAACGAGATAACATTCTAGGAACAGGGTTGCATTCCATTTTTTAACCTTTTGTTAAAAATCTACTACAAACTTATACTGCAACATCACATGTCCTTTCAAGTATGATAGATAGTAACCATTTATGTATTTTTAAAAAAATTCTTCTCTTGTTGATGCAATATTATATTCACGATTGGAAGGAGTAAATCATTAGGAGAATATTGGAGCATTTTAGAAGGATAAAATCATTGGAAACATTTTTCATTATTGACTTCAATTGTTATTCAAAATTTGTTAATCATGGGATTCAAACAACGTCGGAAGAGGAGGAAAGGAGGACTATTACTCCCGAGGAAATTAAAGTGGAGAAAGAGAAGGAG
Organism: Chamaecyparis obtusa; assembly: GCA_027943335.1. Classification (NCBI taxonomy): domain Eukaryota; kingdom Viridiplantae; phylum Streptophyta; class Pinopsida; order Cupressales; family Cupressaceae; genus Chamaecyparis; species Chamaecyparis obtusa. The sequence continues at coordinate 275,708 of BSBK01006751.1, read as the reverse complement.
GCCAAATGTCAAAGAGATATAAGAATGAGGATGTGACAAATGAATAATAATGAAGCATCTGGATCCACAAAAATTGAAGAGAAAAACACTAAAGATACCATGGGGGATTCGATAGATGTAGAAAATGCAAATGTCAAAGAAGTGAATGTGGAAGACAATATGATTATAGACACTAATCCAAGTATGTCTTTGAAAACACCTTTCAATGTTGTATAAAATGTGACAATAGACACAATTTCAAGTGCATCTTCAAATCCACCTTTGAATGATAGGGAAACTATGATTATAGATGATACCCTTTATTGTGATTTATTAAAAGTATATACAAATGCTGAAATTGTTTCAATTCATAGCATAACTTTTCAAAGAGACCTTGAAATTGAAATTCCTCCCCCAATTTGTTGAAAATGAAAATCTTTTTGTTGGTGCAAATGAAAATCCTCATGTTGTTGAAAATGAGAATCCTGCCCTAGATGAAAATGAAAATATTTGTGAACATGGTGTAAATAAAAATTCTTGTGATTTTAATAATGATTTTAAAAAATAAATCAAAAGTAATGTTTTGGAATCATGATCTTCCTACTAAGATATCTTGGAGACAAATAAGAAATTATGCTAATGAAATATACACAAAAAATTTCAATCGAAAAAAACTAGCATTTCAATGTCAACTTGTGATTCAATTGACGAGAATGTGGAAAATGAGAAAAGTAATAAAAAAGTTAGGCATTTATGTGAAATGAAATAAAAAAGATGCATTAAATAAACAGGTTATATCTATTGTTGCTAGTGTCATTGAATCTATTGGGAAAAAAATTTGATCTAAAGATAGGAATGCAACCAATGAGCTATAAAAACTAATATTGTCAATAAAAAAAACTTTGGATAAAAGAATGGGAAGAAACAATAGTAGAATATCAAACATGCAACAAAGAGAAGAGTACACATTAAAAATGACCCAATCAACCAACATTGGAGTTTAGTGGTAGACTCCCAAGATTTGACATGAAATTGAATCCTGAAATCTGTTAGGATTAACAAGGTAGAAATAATAATTATGTGCAAATATAACCAATATCAGAAAATAATAAACCACATAGAAGAGAACACAAGACACAAAGATTTAACGTGGTTCACCCAATCCTTGGGCTACGTCCACCAACAATGAGTCCAATATTTTATTATCCAGTGATTACAACCTGATCACAATCTGTAATCCCTTACAGCTCAATTCTGCCGCAAGTACTAAAATCATACATCATAATGAAATCCCTAACCCTAAGCCAATATAACAAGGCTTATGTCAGTTAACAAGTTAACCCTAAAATACTTGACGAGTCAACCTAGGGAAATGTTTGACGTGTCAACTAAAAAATGCTTGACGAGTTAACCCCAAAAATTTGGATGAATGAAAAGTGTACAGTTCTTTCCTGATCAGTCACCACAAGCTAACAAAATCAAATATTTGGTTGAAAAATATTGGCATGATAATACAACTTGGGTGTCATCTAATGGTAGAGATGTTTTGAAATTAAGTGTGGGCTCCAAAATTTGTGATCCTCGTCCAAAACACCTATTAGAAACAACCTAAATTAAATTTTATAGAATTTTTTTAGATGATGTTGTGTTACTTGGAAATATTACCCTACGTCAAAGAGCATTAGAAAAATGTAAGCCTTGGTATGTGAAAATCAACAAGCAACATGTATCTTGTTGTTGTAAAACACATGTGCAATTTCATTATTACTATGATGATTTTTTATATATACATTGTACTTTACATGCTAACATGATTATGCAGGATTGTGATATTAATATGCCACCTGAAATAATCAAGGAGTTTGTAGCATGTTTGTTTTGTGAAAGATCTAATGGGCAATTTCTTTTTAAGTTCATGTATACATGGACAATACACTAGTTGTGGGAATTTTTCATTATTAGGAGAATGTATGCATGAAAGTATTGGAAATGATCGGGCAATTTCTTTTTAAGTTCATGTATACATGGACAATACACTAGCTGTGGGAATTTTTCATTATTAGAAGAATGTATGCATGAAAGTATTGGAAATGATTTTGGACAATAATTAGTCAATTTAAAAAGATTTAAGAATGTTGAGTATCCTTTAAAAGATGGGAAAATTGGAAAGCGTTGCAAATTAATCACAAAAAAAAACTTAGTGTACATGCATTCATGTCAAAATTCAAGAGTAATTTTTTTCCAAAATATGTGAAACACTCTCAATGTGCTAGATGGATTGATGGTCAATTTCACACATGTAGAAATATATTTATAATTAGAACTATACTATCAATGGTTGACTTTGCAAAAAATTATACTCTTATTCCACAAGAGGAAATTCAAGAGCACTACTACAATTCAATGCAAGTGGTTATGTTTTTTCATATTGTTTAATGATAGTGCAGAGGATGATATAAAAATTGTGAGGGAGTACCATTTCTATTTGAGTGATAATCAGATGCACTCATCAGAGTTTGATCATTATTATTTCAATATATTTTATATTAATTTAAGAGAATGAGGAATCCATATGAGAGAATATTTCACATGGTCATATAATTGTACAACATAATTCAAGAATGATTGAATGTTTTGTTGGCTTAGTAAGGCTCATAAGTAAACCAATATACCAAACATGTAGAGGCTTTTTGAAGTTGGACATGGTAAAGGAGAACATGATGGGGTTGGTAAATGTGTTAAAAGAATTCTTGCTATAAAGCAAATACAATTTGAGGATGTAGTCAAATTTAAAGATGCACATGTGATTGTGGATTGGTGCAATTTAAAATTATATGTAGGATAAAATGAGAAGTCCACAATTCAATAATATTTTTGCTTAATTGATGAAAATAATATTCCACCTAGAATTGATTCAAAGACAAATAGTGGATCAACAAAATGTCATTCATTTAAGAGTTCAGATAAAAGCACATGGACCATGTGGACAAGGGAGCTTGCATGTTTTTGTCAATTTTGTATTTTAGGTGATGGGGATGCTTGTGAGAATACAAAATGGGTGGAGGAGTGGAAGTAAAGATCAATTACACTTGTTCAAAGACATTAGCAATGTAAAACAATAATTGAAGATAATGATCAACTATTTGCATCAAAGGATTGTGATTGTGTTTCATACCTTGTACGAGAAGGTAATTTAATTTTTGATAAGTTTATATCAATTGATTTTTCATTAAATTACTAGATGTATATACATATAAATTATAAAAATCATATGCATGTCACATATCAGTTAACCATTTTAATTTGGTTTGTTGGACATGTGTATGTTATTGTTTCACCCAAGGACAATGAAGAGGAAACATAGTATTGGTTGGCTCAATGTTTTGAGACTAAACATAAGTTAGTACAACCTTGAGAAGATGATGATGGATAACATTAGCCAATAGGTTTGGTGGTGGTTTTTGGCACATGTCCACAACAATATCTAACAAGGAGTAATAAATTGCCTCCATTCAAAGACTATGAAACACATAAGAAGATTATACACTAGTCACATTTGGTTGTGGCAAAAAATATAAATCTAGTGAGATATCATGGGAAACCTGATAGTAAAGAGTTGTAGATAATTTCTATAGAATGATAGGAGACAATTATAGACGCATTATAGAACATAGAGGATGTAGATGGTACATTGGAATAAATAAATACAAGTAAGCATATATGTGTAATTTTAGAATTTGTAATAAATTGATATACAATTTATTTGACATCGTAATCCTAGATCTCCTTAAGACATCTTACAATTGTATTCACTCAAGCCATCCTATAATTACATTCTCTTAAGACATCCTAATTTTAGATCCCCTTAAGACATCCTATAATTGCATCCCCTTAAGTCATCTTAGAATTGCATCCCTTTAAGACATTCTAATTTTATATCCCCTTTAGACATCCTAAAATTGCACCCCATTGGGCCATCTTAAAACTGCATCCCCTTAAGACATTGTAATTTTAGATCCCCTTAAGATATCCTATAATTTTAATCTAACGAATTTTAAGTTATTGTACAGATCTTTGAATTTTTGTTGTAGGTCTCCTACAACACTATGGTGTTGAACAACTTAATGAGTACCCATTTTTAACATGGTAAGCATGATGCTCTTACATGGATATTTAGTGTAATTAATTTGTACAAGTTTTTAGTTACATATAATTTCAACAAGTTTCTTGCTACTTATTAAATATTCATTTATTGTTGCAAGTTTTTATAGTACAAGGTCAAATATCTACTTGAATTGTAATCAATTTTAACATATTCTCGAACTATTTATAAAGTGGACTGATTTTTATGAACTATTGAACTTATTTTTATGTTATTGAACTATTGAACTCAATGTTACTTTGTTATATTTAATGAGCTATTGAACTTGTTTAAAGTTATATGCATTGATATTTATTTATTGTTTCACTTGTAATCAATTTGTTATATTCAATGCATTATTGAGTTCTATTGCATCTATCTGTAATGGTTAATGTTTCTTGCTTTTGTTATATTTATGCATAGGTTGCTCCATTTTAATGCACTTATTGAACTTATTTAATGCACTATTTATGGTTATGGTTTCTTCAATTTGATATATTTATGACTGCTTCATTTTGTTATATCTAACATAATTTGTTTAATATGTTATATTTTACATTCAGGTATTTTTTTACTCATTGTATAGAAACATGTATGTGTATACATTGTTATATTTAAATTTAAACATGTACATGTTTAAGTTTGTAAAAAAATATATAAACATGTGTCTCTACTCCATGAAATAGTGAAATGCTAAAACTAACAATCCAAACTATCAATCCAACAAACATCTAGTAAAACATGTAAAAAGGTACAAACTATCTAAAATCTAATAGATATGTTAAATGTATATAGATCAATAAAGATAAATAGTTCAAATGATTAATCCATAATGTCAATCTAACAAACCTCTAGCAAAGTATGTAAATACATAGTTCAAATGATCAGTTTATGTGTCAATTAAAAATCTAAATTTTCCAATTATCAAATGTCTCTAAATCAAGAGTCCCTAAAATCAAGACTCCTCTTCAATCCATGTGAGCAAGGATGATCTGAATCACTCTGTACAAGACAAATAGACTTTAAATCATATTTAAAACTATTCAAAATGATCTAGTACACTTTAATAAAATTTATATAAATTAAAGATTCATTTAAATTACCATGTCAATATGGTCATCTCCTCCAATGTCCTGGTGGTCATGAAGACTTGTATGATGTTGTTTAAACGAGAAATGAACATACATTAGAAGCATATACAATACACATTTACATCTCTAGTTTATTTAATACCATAGAGCTTTGTTATCCCTATTGGGACTTTGTTTGCATGGAATAATCAACATTGAAATTATCAACAATAAGGTTTTGTAAAGGTCAAACAAAACTATAAGAACATGAACCTATGTACCAAAAAATAATAAAAAAATTAATCCATCTAAAAGACACGCAAAAATTATATATATACTTATATAAAAATAATTTCTAAAAGGATGTATCCCGATGTAATTCACTTTGATCATTAAAATGTGCTCCGACACTAATCTTGATGGTCATGTCAACCTACACATGTGTACATATAGACATATACATAAATTTAAACATTTTAAAGTATGTAACACGTCGACAATTTAAAAAAGATAAAAATTCTTAATTATAAATAACCTTAGGTGGCTCGTCTACTACAAATGACACTTGTGGAGCACTAGCTATATTAACCTTAGGTGGATCCAACGTGGAAGTTGGATGACCTCTATGTAACAACACTAATAAATTTAGAAAAATAAGTTTAACACTTAAATTAAAAAATAATTTAAAAATACAATGTTGAAAATTTTCAATTAATAGGTCCCATAAGGTGTTTTTTGTTGCACAGGTGTCGACCAAAAGCTAAGTTAATTAAAAGAAGAGGTCAACGTGCTTGTACCTATCATTTGTACATGTACATGCATTTACAATTAATTAACTTTTATTTAAATATTACATATATTATATGACTAGAAAAGTTTAAAGTGTACATGTTCAAATTAAACACAATAAGTGTACATATATGTACCTATGTAGCTTGATGATCAAGTGAATGATCCTAAGTACATATAAAATCTACATATGATCCAAAATATTTTTATGCTCTATGTGTACTAGAACTAACTAATCATCACTTGGACTATAATAATGTCCATGGCAACTTGTGCACATATGTGGTGTCCATGCACGTGGAGGGGCATTGGGACCAACTCTACCTGACCCTCCTCCACAATCGTCAGCACCAACTCCACCTGGTGCCATTTTATTAGCTTAATCCCTCAAAATAGTAAAGAGTATACTCAATGCTCCTAATACTGATACCATGTCACATTGTTTAAGGGGTACAAGTATAGCAGGTGTGGGAGGATCCAAAAGAGGTAGAGGTCACATAGGTCTCATGGAGTCAACTTGTGCCCCTAACCTCTATTGGGGTGTGCCACCACCAACCCCCTTGAATTATGTAATGTCAAAATTATTGGGTTTTAAACCCATAAAAAACTCTACATATAATTTCCTCAAAAAATATAGAGGCACTTTTTGATTCGCATGTGGTGGATGATCATATACCATCAACCATCAATCCCAAAAATTATCCACAATTGGGCGATGTACACACCACCTCATAGATATGTGTTTCTTGTTTATTGTTATGGGGGAATTTGTATTAGGATCATGGAAGTATGGCGATAAAGTGGCCTTGCTAATTTTTAGATCCAAGATGTCACAATAAGAGATGTTGTCAAAATAATACTATCTCATATGATATCTCCATGTACAATGCCTATCTATAGTGTATTGTGTCAAAGATGCAAAAAATACTAAATGTGGTGGAATAAAAGGCTAATTATGTATAACACAAATGGTATCTATAATGGATATTATATTATCATTAATTATGGCTCTCAAACGAGCCTTGTCGAATACATGTTGAGGTAGAGGTGGAGGTAAAAGTGGAGGGTGTTGAGGCTGAGGGGGTGGAGGTGGAGGTAGAGGTGGATGTGGAGGTAGTAGTGGTGGTGAATTAAGGAAATCATAATTGTCAAACTCATCCATGATGATGTAAAAGTGAACTTGCAATATAATTATTAAAAATGAATTATTACATGTAATTAAAGGAACATTTAAAAAATAATAAAACTATATATGTAATCTATATAATCTATGAAACATTAATATAGATCACAATTTTGTAAGCTTGGTCATGGTCTATAGTGCATACATCCATGTTTAAAAGGGTTCTAATAGGATGTCTTAAGGAGAGTATCTAACTTCAAAGATCAATCAATCATGTAGTAACCTAGGTCATGATATAGATAGTTAATGTGCATGCTTAAAGGGGTCTAGATGGTAACTTGTGGTCCTAATAGGATATAATGTGCATGTTTATAATTGAACATCAATCAATCATAATTTTATAAACTAGGTCATGGTCTCTAGTTCATACATGCATGTTTAAGGGGTCCTATTAGGATGACTTAAGGGTAGTGTCTAATTGAAGATCAATCTATCATTTAGTGACCTGGGTCATGATCTAGATACTTCATGGTCATGTTTAAAGGAGTCTACATGGTAACTCATGGTCCTAATAAGATTTATTTAAGGGGAGTATCTAATTGAATATCAATCTATCACGTAGTAACCTAGTTCATGATATAGATAGTTCATGTGCATGTTTAAAGGGGTCTAGATGGTAACTTGTGGTCATAATAGGATGACACATGCATGCTTAAAATCATACATCAATCTATCATAATTTTCTAAACTAGATCATGGTCTCTAGTTCATACATGCATGTTTAAAGGGGTCTTAATAAGATGTCTTGAGGGGAGTATCTAATTGAAGACCAATCTATCATGGAGTAACCTAGTTCATGATCTAGATAGTTCATGTGCATCCTTTAAGGGTTCTAAATAGTAACTTTTAGTCCTAATAGGTTGGAATGTGCATGTTTAAAATCAAACATTGATCTATCATGTAATTTTCTAAACTAGGTTATGGTCTCTAGTTCATGCATGCATGTTTAAAGAGGTCCTAATTGGATGACGTAAGGGGAGTATTTAAAATTTAATGTGTTAATTGACCATGCTATAGTTGAATGTGTCAAGGGGTCTTAATACTTTATGGCTTATTTAAGGGGATCCAATCTAACTCAAGATCAATCTATCATTTAATGTCCTAGATGTACATATCAATCTAACCCGTGATGAATCTATAAGATGATAACTTTAAGGGATAATATGGTTTAGGTTCCTATGCACATATAATGTGAGCAAGTACAAGGGGCAATACATGGTTTCAAAATTCATAGACATGCACATATAATAATGCGACATGGTTTAGCATTCAAGGTGTCCTAGGTTGGGGTCTAAGGGTTGATTACATAGGATAGGTTTAAGCTTTTGGTCCTACCACCTTTATTTGGGACTTAGGGATATAGGTACACATATATGATTTCAACTATATAGAGCATAGAGCCTCTAGATTTAAGATTTTGGTCTTAAGATCTAATGGATTGTTTAATGCACATTATCTACAACCTAGGGCTCATGGATAGGGTTCACAATTGAGGGTAAAGAGTCAAATAGTGGTTTATACTTGATATGAAGAGGGTTGAGGGTTTCTCTTCTAGGTTTTTTTTTGTATGTGTATAATTGAAGTATATAGGGTTTCTATTCTAGAGGTTATTTGTTTAGGGTTTCTACTCTAGAGGTTATTTATTTAGGGTTTATATTCTAAGTTATTCGTTTAGGGTTTGTATTCTAGTTTGCTCATTTTTTTATTGTATGTTGTTTGTTCACTTTGTGTATAGGGTTTCTACATTTTTACAAAGAAAAAATAATGAAAACCCAATAAAAATTAAATCTAGACGTACAAAATACATGAGAAATCTAAATATAATATGCACCATTTTTTTAACATTTAAACAAAAAAACTAAGTATTAATAAATATACAAACTATTTTCTCAATAAAAAACAACAAAATTTGTTGAAAACCACAAAAAAAATACTAATGAAAACTAAAAAGGCAAAAAGATTGATTGTCTAGATGTTAGTGGGGCCAGAAGGGGAGTGAAACGTTACCTCATTATAGTTTTGTGTGACCTTGCTTCATAGAGCCAATTTTTGGACAAATGACAAAGTGTAAAAGGTCCCCCATAAGTGGAATCAAATTCTTGTAGTCACCCCATTATATGGTCTTTAATTTTTGGAAAATGACAAAAAGGAAATCAAACTTTATTATCATATTAAAGTCTCTAAAATATTCTTTTAGCTAAGGCCAAATGATCATCTAAAGGTGTATTAACAACTATTGGAGTTGGCAAAAGAATTCATAAAGAAGGAGGTTTGGGTTTTGATGAAGGAGCAATAGGATTGAAGGAAAATAAGGAATGTTGGCTTGAGGTATAAATCCAATACCTTTCTTAGTGACTCATGTAAGAGGATTTGTAGGGACCTATATTCCTTGTTCAAGAATGCCAACACCTTGTCCACTATATCCTTGTTAAGAAGTAATGTCATTACCTACAATGCAATAAGCCTTTAGCTGAGAAGGGGGAAGACTTTCATCTTGAGGTGTATGGAAATGTGTCGTATAAGGAGTAATAGTAAGAGGATTTATCTCTTTAGGGAGATTAAGAACACTATCATCATCAATCAAATCCTCTTTTGATTGGGAATAAGAAGATGGTTTAACAAGATCTTTATCCTTAATGTTGTGTTAGGAGATAAATCACAAAGGAAATGCATAATATCATTATTAAAAATACTTTGATAAAGAGAAGAATCTATAGGAGAAGGAAGAGGAACTAAAGAAGTGCATAAACTATCATTCTTACTCTCTTACAATGAGGTATGTTTAGAAGGGGGGATCTAATACTCTATAATGTATTATTGTTAGGAGTATGATCTATATCTTTATCACCGAAAGGTAACCTAGGAGAGGTACTAATATTGTTTATATCCATGTCATCTTTATATTTATCATTTTCTATAAAGACTAGTGCCTTCTCCTCGTTGGGCAATAGAGTCACCTTCCTTCTAGACCTTCATGTATAACTCTATGAGACAATTTTAAAAATTTACCACTTGGATAAATTTGTCAACTATCTAACCCTCAATACTAAATAATCATATTTTTTCCACCACGAATAGTCCAATTGAGTTAAAATCCTACTTGAAGAGACCAATTAGAAAATAAGCACAAGGACAACAAATTCTAAAATGATTCTTGATGTTCAAATTGCTATGACAATAAACAATTCTTAATAAGAGAATTGAAGGCAACATTCAATTACTAGGACTGAAAATAATAAAGAACTGATCTAGAGAAAAATTTTCCACAACACAATTGAAGAGAAAAAGTATTGATTGTATTGCTTATATGATGATAAAAGTATTTAAATTCTTATGTTCAAACATTACATTTGAAGTTCATAATATAGGAAAACTTAGAGAGGTCATGCCTCTCCATTAAGTCCTTTGAGAAAATAAATAAATAACTTAACATAAACAACATTAATCAAAGACATATTTTATCCTCATCCAGCTATGAAGACACCTGTGACAAATGCTCCTTATATTTTTTATCTTCATGTGTGTCAACATCATGGATGGTATTCCTTGCTTCAAACTCAATCTATATCATATTCTTCATGTGATGGTAGCTTTCATCAAGTGATGACCCATCATTCTTCATAGCTTCTAATGCATTCTTCATTATACCTTGCATTCCTCCATCCAATTGATTTGATACTTTAGATTCCCATCCTGAGCACATAATGTTGGTAATCCCATTGATGCAGAGATATTGAATCCCTCATACTCTGATTCCAATTCCTTAAAATACTTGATGTGTTTAGCAATTAATTTTTTAGCATGCGAAATGGACCTAATGTCAAAAGTTCTGTTGAGGCATACATCATGTAGTTTTGTATCCATCTATTTTTTAATCTTTGATGCTCCATAATAGCCTTGTAATTCTTGTAATGGGAAACCCAAAAGTTATCAAACTATGTCATCATATTAGCAAACCTTTTGTGAAGTAGAATGCAAATTATTTCAAATCTAGGATCTTGCATTTGTAACAACAACTGTTGATGCTTATTTTGTAATTCCTCATAATTATTCTTTAGTTGTGAACTTTCCCTGGGGCTATCGTCATAGTCTTATCCCGAAGAGTAGCATTTTCCAACAACAAATTTCCATTCTTCAATTTGAGGGTGTCTCTTTCCTTCACTAACAATTTTATCTGAGTTTTATTAAGCTTGGCTATATTTATATCAATATATGTAGTGACTATTGGGTCAACCTCACACACCTTGAGAGTCATCGTGTGTCTAAATTCTTTTTCTATGTCAAGAATTGTAGGTTTCTTGTGGGGGGATACAATGGTCATATCAACATGGCCTCCTCATTAGAATATTATGTAGATCCTATGTAAATCTCCTTCGCTCCTTCCACATTTAACTTATAGCTTTTATCATCGCTATGCACAAAGCCATTGAATACCAAAGCTACACTCAAATCCCATCCTAGAAATATCATAATCCCTACTTCTTGCAACAAATTCCTTCCTCTTTCTAGTGTCATTGTACTAATTTCTTGATCAATATCTATATTCAATCTATTTAACAATTATTGTTCATTTTTAGGTGTAACAATAGGGATTGAATCCCTCAGCGTCTTGCCCTTAAAATTGTACACAAAAGTCTTAAATTCATAATATTTAACAAACTGGTCATTAAACACAAAAGAATCATAAGCTGATAGCCTCACATCACTTCCAACATTTAGTGTCTCAGCTAATTTTGTTTCCCTGTTAGGGAAATCCTCATATTCGTTAATTATCATTCTTGGAGTTTATTCAAGTTGTGTCTATCCTTCATCTTCACTAGAAGATTGCTCCTCAATAGATGATAAATATTCCATCTCTTGCATCTCTGTTATATTTTGCTCAATATCATTATTATAATTCTCCATAGCCATTTCAAATTCTTCATCCTCTAGATTTCTCATGATAGCTTCTGCAAGAAAAGGGATACAAAAATATCCTCCCATGTTTTTCTTCCTTCTTGCATAATTGATATAACCCTCAGGGTCATATCCCTTCCTTGGATTGGTCACCCTCAACTTGTATTGTGCCATTTTGTGATGAATGAGATCATATGTTTTGGTTACAATTACAATATAGTCACCAGAATATAATGTACCTAGCATAAATGATTGTTTGTGATATGCAAATAAATTCATGAAGTTTGAATAGTTAATTTGCCTAACAATCTCCAAATAGGTTGCTTTATCAGGTAATATTTTAGGTGATTTTTAGGGTGCTCCTTTGAAACCAAAGACCCAAATCATAGTGAAATTCTTGTGGACATACCAGTCCCCCCAATTGTGGTCCACTAATTTTATTTCATCAAAATCCTCTAGTCTCAAGAATCTTTTAACTTCATAAGAAATTGAGTAATAACAAGGATGATTATATATCCTATAAATGATTTTCACTAATAACTCTTCAAAGTGAACATAATGAGAGTTTGTGAACCTAGAATCCCAAATTGAAGTCCATAATTGGATTGGGAGATACTTACCTTTTTTTGTTAATCTACTTGATTTTCAGTCCTTCTAGCCATATACCCATATCTTGACCATAAAAGAGTACCATGTGCATAAGATCTAAATAATGCTTGAAATAAATCTGATGAAGGTCATTTTTTATGTATATTAATCCTATATCTATCATCATGAAAAGATACTTTACATAATCAAAAGTTCTGGGATTGTGACATTACACATCTACAACAATCACCATAGGAGCAATCGACATGAAATTCGGTACCTCAGAACCAACTACATGTCCTACTGAATAATAGGTGTATTTCATACAAGGTTCAAACAAATTAACATTAAAAGGAGGGACATCTTCAGTATTCAATGGTACCAATTTTTGATCTTGTTTAGGCCTATGCAATAACAGTCTCCATTCTTTGTAAGTGATGTCCGACCTCACATACTCATCCTCCAAGTCTTTAAGCGCCATAGGATAATCAAGTAATTCATTCAGGTCAAATACTTCATTGCTCACGTTCCATGAAATATGTATAAAAGGTTCTGCCTGCAAGTTGAATATTACTCTATGATCCAAGTTGTAATGTTTTGCTAAGAGTTTAACAAGGTCCACATTTACAAAGACATTGGGTACTACAAGTTTTCCCAAATCCATCTTCCATAGATTACAAATTGCCTCATGATAATTCCTTTTGGCATAATGAAATATAAAGAATTTATACCCTCTGATGCTGGTCCAAACATCTTCCACATCCTTGTATATATCCTCAAATTTCTCTGAATTTGGCTTGCGTTGTGCAGCATTTCTAGATTTGGGCCTTGATCCAAGCATCTAATTTAACAAATCTTGGTGCAATTTCCTTTCTTTAGGTTGTTTTGTTTCAAATTTTTATTTTTTACCATTTTTATCCCCTTCCCCTCTTTGTCTCTTTCCTTTCAAAGTACTAGGGCTTTTCATTTTTATTGTAATGTAGATAGTTAAATTTTATCACAAAGGCTTCTTACAAATACTGGAGAAGATCAAACTTACTTGAGAATGACCAAAGTGTAATGCTCCTTCTCTATCTGAGAATATTTTTGTCTCCTTTTATCCAAAATACCTGCTGAGAAGGATTTCTTTCTAGTAAATTTCACTTTGATCAACAAATTATAGAGCCATTTGTTTGTGGGGGCAATTAATTTCACACACTAGTCATTAATGCACCAATTTTTCGAATTTTGAAAATGTTGAAATGACATTTATAATTCTTATAGTTGAGATCCTCCTCTGTGTTGTGCCGATATGATCTCCCTCATTGGCACCACTTTTATGAGTTAGTTATTGAATCATTGGGACTACTGGTATGTATCTTTAATTGAGAGTGCCTTTTGAATCCCTTTTAATCAATCAGGATAACTCTCACTGATCTCATCCATTTATTCATTTCTCCCCTTTCTTATTCTTCTTTGCCTCATCAGAGAAGGTATGATATTTCCCCGATGAGCATTTCATTTATTGTTCCTTTCTTTCCCTAGAAATGTGCCTTAGAGTAACCTCTACAAATTTCTCTTCATAAATCACCTTATGTTCATCATCAGAGTAACATAATAGTTAAGGGACAAATTGAAAACTTGTAACGATTCATTGTGTTTCTCCGATATGCTCTATCACTGAGACATAACAATTGTTCTTCTAATTTAAACTATATCACCATGTTTAGTAGGTGCATCAACGTAATATACTATATCAGGTTAGGTTTTAAAAGTCAAACTGACTATGAAAGTCTCTCCAATGAATAGTAATCCATTTATATTTTATGTTTTGTAAGAATCCATCACCCGTCTCTCCCATGCAATCACAATGTTATCATCAAGGTAACTCTAGTGATTGGTATAGCATTTTTCCTTCGCTACGATGGTGATAGTTTCCTCGATGCTACATGAGATCGGTGAAACTCTCGCCGATATGTAACCCATCATTTGTTTACTTCATTCATCTTTGTTGGTGTAACTCCCAAATCTTTTATCGATATCGTTGCAACATACCATTTCATTGTGGCTTTCATGCCTTTTATCGATGACTGATGCTTCCTTGATAATATTACCCTCGATTCCAGACTATTTCTTTGATACTACTTCGAATTAGGACCATCAGAGTAACTTATGTGATTGACCTAATCTTTATTTCTTCCTTCGATGTTCATTGATTCCCTGATGTGAATCATCGATCAAACTTATGTCGTTGATGCATCACAAAGAAGACTTCGACGTAACATATACATTCAAACTAACTTTGAGATTTCTGCTCTTATGGGCAATGTTCCTCAAATGACCTCCTAATGTATATTTTATTTTCTCAATCAAAACAACATTTTCTCAATCAAGACTATGTAGGTGACATACATTTACACAAGACCAAATATCTCTTTAGTTTATCTAATTTGCATAGTATATTCTATATTTTTATTGTATATAATAATATAGTTAGTTGAAAATTTAAAGCTTTAAAGGAATAAGATTACAATTATTTTTTAATATATTAAATTTAGTTCAAAAAATATATTAAGTAGAGAAACAATCAATTCATGGGACAACATATAAAATTAATCACATCCAAGTTCATAATTTAAAGAAGCACGAGCGAGGGCATATCCAACTCAAAAAGAGAAAGAAGAGCTACAAAAATATTGATATGTGTGGATCTAAGCAGGTTGATGTAGTTGTTGATACACAACATAATAACTACTAAAGTCTAGACACACGTGATAAGGTGTCTAATGTTATACAATGCACAAATACATTGCTATCAAAGTAAAGAGTTAGTTTTTTAGAAAAAATAAATCTTACTAAACTGATCAAGGTCTCCCTATCTAATGGAAGAATCAATCTCTAGATCTCATTGATGGATCTAACTATTCCATAGAAAAATAGTCTCAGTCATTTATGCAATAGTTTCTTCACCTCATTATTTGGTTCTTCATTTGGCACATCTTCATTGTATATATTCAAGAATTGTATCAGTCCTTTTTAAAATGGTTTGATTTCCTCCTTGTTAAACAACCATTTTTTCCCATACAACCTCCAACTATTTCATAAACTTGTGCATGGAAATCTCTAGAGGAATAAATAGGTCATGAATTAATTATTTAATTAATTAGCTCCTATAATTACTTTATTAACTTAAGCTAAACTTGGGTACTTTTTTGTTTTATGAAATTAGGCTAGTGATAGCTTAATTCATTCCATTCATTATGATTGTGACACTTGGTGCATTCTAATTTAAAATTTATTTAGGGTTTTTAACTAGGGTTTCATTCATCCTTTTATGAGGATCCATCGTTTGATTTATAAAATCTTTTTTCCACAATCAATCCAAAATTCTTAGGTTGTGTTGAACAAATTAGTCATTTGTACTTGAACTTGTAGAAGGAAGGATGATGCAGACAATAACACAGGTGTAATATTTCATTAAATATGCCCCTAAATTATGGCAATCCACTTGTTTCTACAGTGTAGGTGCAGTGTTGGTGGAAGCAAGTGTGTAACCTTGTACAAAATTATGCAAGCAAAAAAAATGGTGAAAATAATTTGAAGCTTCATATGAAAAAAGTCTCAAATTTTGATGATTTGACATTAAATTTTAGGATGTATAGGCCTTCTACATATAATTGAAGGGTCAATTTTGACCCAAAGTGTCTTGGAATTTTAACTACCTCCCAAATCAACATCTTGCCCTATCTTCAAACCCTCATAATTTTGAATATGTCAAAATTTGATGAAACAAAAGCTAATATTGACTTTTCCTAACACCTTGGATTCAATTGGGAGGTTAACCTAACCCCAAAATGCACCAAATGTGATCTTCAAGCCATGTGATCACTCCAATACAAGAAGATGTCTATAAAACTCATACCATAAATGACTGTGTAAATGACTCCTCAACACCCCCAATGATCCTTGGTAGATAAAATATCTTCCACAGGAGAGAATGAC
This sequence comes from Chamaecyparis obtusa, assembly GCA_027943335.1. NCBI lineage: Eukaryota > Viridiplantae > Streptophyta > Pinopsida > Cupressales > Cupressaceae > Chamaecyparis > Chamaecyparis obtusa. The sequence goes on along the minus strand of BSBK01006751.1, from coordinate 259,081 downwards.
AAGACAAATTACTTAAATAATGCATATATTAATAATGGTTAAATTTTTAATGTATGATGAGAAGTCTTTCTAATACATGTAAGGTATGAGGTAGAATTATACAATATGCTGACATGTGTCTTAATACTATGTAATGAGACAACTACTCTCAATATAAATATTAAATACAAGATACAAGTATTAAATGATTGGACAACTAAAAGTAAATAATGAGACATGGACCAATTGTAACTGGCTTCTATAAATGACACCTAAGATACACAAATAATTAATATGATTCTTAGTAAACTTAACATGTGAATAGTTTCCTACAATTTACTAGATATAAAATAACCTTGCAAAAGATGTTGATATGTATCTTTTTCAATGAGATGGCAACACTTTCAATAAAAACACCAAATGCATGATGCAAATATTGAATGTATAGATATCTAGAAGTAAATAATGTGATTTTTCCCCATTACGAGGAACTTCTATAATGCTACATAGGATATAAGGATAGTAACTCAGGATATTTGTACACTTAACATGTGAATACGTTCTCACTAATGACTAAATAGAAAATAACATCATTCACACTAACATCCCCATTAAGTGCAACTTAGGGATACAAAATTATTATGAAAATGATACAAGATCCTAAATCACAATGCACTATGCAATATGTTGATCCAATATGGGTGGCAACAACTTAGTGATGTTAGGTACCCATGAACAAATGATCTCTCACAAATGGAAAAAGGGAGAAAACCCAACAAGACAAAGATCCTCTCCAAAATAGGGAATGCAAACAAATATCTTATACCAATGATAAAATGAGTGATGTGTGGAGGTCTTATCATTAATACCCCTATGAACTAGATTCATCAGAAAGATCCAATCTACATTTCCTCCCACAAAAGGAAAAGAGGGAGACGACGTAGCAAATAATCTATAATATAAATGGCAAGTGTTTGAGGGAAAACCATGATGTAGTGCTTGCAAAAAATTCTTTCCTCGTAAGAAGAAAAAAATTCAAATATAAATGTAGGTATGTTTTTATTAAGCATTTTTATCTTGTGCACATGGTTCTTTTGGGTTTGATGGCTATTGCTTGTGGTAGCGGTGTAAGAACCTATTTTTTTCTTCTTATTTAGACAACAAACACATGGACGAACACTCACCATCCCCTAGATGCTTGTGTGTTGGGGGGGGGGAGCTATTTATGACCCTTTATAGTCCAATTTTGGCCTTTTGTCAAAGTAGCTTACCCTGGGCACACAAACTCATTTTTTTGCAAAAAAAAATTATTGTTAAAAAGCTACTTCCACCAATGTTATTGGTTAAACCATTCAAAGGGGCAACAAGTTGAGAGAAAAATTTGACAAATCTTCTACGATAACCATACAACCTGAAGAAATCTCTTAGCTAAGTAAGATTGGTTGGTGAGGGCCAATAAAAGATTGTCTCAATCTTATATTGGTCTATTTGCACTCCCTGGAAGTTTATAACATGTCCAGATATAAAATTTTGGTCACCTCAAAATCACATTTTGATAACTTGGCACATAAGGAATGATAATCCAAGATACCCAAAACAATATCCAAGTGCTCTAAATGTTCTTTCTATGTTTTTATAGAAATCAAAATAACATAAAAGAACCCTGAAAAAATTCCCTGATTTGTCTACCAAATACCTTATTTATGTAATTTCAAAAGTTTTTTGGTACTTTTGTGAGGCCAAATGGCATGATAAAAATTTCAAAATGTCCATAGTGATACCAGAAAGTATTTTTCTCTACATCCTCTTTTATCATGAGGATTTGGTGGTAACCTAACCTTGGTTCAATCTTTAAAAAATACACTAATATATGTGACTTATTAATAATTTCATCTATCATTGGAATGGGACATCTATTCTTGATGGTAATATTGTTTAATGCTCTATATTATATGTACTTTCTTATTGTGGCATCTTTCTTTTCTACAAGAACCTTAGATGAAGAAAATTAGATAGAGGTTGACCTAATGAGACTCATGTAAAGAAGCTCAGTAATAATATTCTCTAATTCCTCCTCATAGCCCCTTTGATTTTAATAAGGGGTTGTGATAACAAGTTTAGTTCCCTATTGTAACTCAACCACATGCACTCAAATCCCCTGTCGAGGGGTAATCTCATAGGCAAATCATTGAAAAGTTGACTATGTTTACCCAAAATTGATTTTACCTTGTTTCTTAGAAGATCTTGTAGTTTGGATCATGGTTTTTGTTTCCCATACTATTCATCCTCTTAGTAGAAATCACTATAGGAACTCCATTTTATAGACCTCTCAACAAAATTTCTTTCCTATTGGAATGAATTTTGAATTCCCTAATTTGCTCATTTGTATAATATCATCCAATAGCATGCATCTAGTGGATACCCAATAAAATGGTAATTTTTTTAATTTATACCATGTAAAAATCATCATATAACTCATAGTCACCCAAAGTCATTTTGAGTTTTTGAACCACTCGAGTGCAAGGTATGGTGAAACCATCAACAACAGTAACATTTAAGTTTTCAAATTCTCGTGTATTCAATCCTCTTTTAAGAACATAACCATAATTTATAAAGTCTTGGGTTACACCACTATCAATGAAAATGATTATTATTTGACCAATTATAACTTCTTGAACTTTGAATGAATGATATTTAGGTGCTCCAAATAAAGTCACCATGGTGACTCCCTTACTCCTTTCTCTTTCTTTTGTTGCTTATACTTCTAATTTGGCATTATTTAAGTATTCATTACCATATATATCAAAATTTGGAATAATTTCAATAAAATGCATGTGTCCCTTACCTAATCATCCATGTCATAGAGCTCATGGTTCTCCACAAGTGAAGCAAAGCTTTTTCCTCTAGAGTTTAAACTTTATCACTTCATCCACCTTCTTACTAGATGTTTTTAGCATAGTCTTTGATGGAGGAATTGAATGAGCACTTTCTTGAATATTCTCTTTTTGTTTCTAAGCATTTGGTGGTTTGGGTTGATGAGGTACAAATCTATTTGGCATAAAAATCTCAAGTTGCAAGCTTCTTTCAGTTGCTTCCTACGAGGTTAAGGGTGAGAAAGCCTTAACCAAACCTTTTTCAGGTTCTTCAAGACCTTAAATGGAGATTTATATAATCCTCTTTTTTGACTCATTTGGCACCATAACAACAATCTTTTTAAAATTCTCAATGTGTTATTCACTGACAAAATTTGTTTGTTTTAAACTAAACAATTCTTTAAAATACTCCTCTTTATCTTTGAGTTCAAATCTATCTATTGATAGTCAACTGAAATCATCAAAAGAATTTACCTAGTTTATGACCTTGAGATGTCATACCATGGTACCACCAATCACAAATAGCTCCTTCAAGATGCAATGTTATGTACTAAATGACATCCTTCTCTTTAATGGGACTAGGAGTGAAAAAGGTTAACTTTTTTGTAAGTATCAAAGTTTTTATTTGTTCCATAAAAAATTGCAGCTAAAATATTATTCAACTTACTATTTAGATATTTTCCACTTTGATCTCATTCTTTCCTTCTTTGATCCTTTTCATCAATTTCCATAAATTTCTCAAATGGAATGGCTACTTTAAAATCCTTAGATTATTTGACAAAATCCTTGTACCATTTGTCAGCTACCTCAATCAGAGATATTTATGTTGTGATGATAGGGATATCTCTTTCCCCTTCATTATCATGCAGGAAAACATCTTTGATTGTCTTTTAATTGAAGGTTGATTTTCTTTCTTTAGAGTTGTTTCCTATTGATCCATTTTATTCAATACCCTTCTTATTTTTTTGTGAGCACATTTGTTCTACAACAAATACCAATATATCTACTACAACAAAAGATTCTCTTTCTTCATCCTCTATTGACTTTTGTTTTCTACTTCCTTCTTTAGCCATGATTGCCTCTTCAATAATGAAGCTCACTACTAAAGATTTATTTCACTTTTGCCTTAGATATACGAAGTCTCTTTTACTAGGAAACGCCAATCACATTAAACCCCACAATCTAGAAATAATGTGACTCTAATACCACTGTAATAACCTTTTCCAAATTATTAAACAAACTTTAAACTTAGATTTGCAAATGAATAAAAATAGAGAAATTGGGTAATTTGAAATATTCACCAAATGCTCCAAACTAAAACTAAATATTGTGCAAACTGATGCATAATGTATTTTATATATTTTAACATATTTTTTAGAATCATCTTTATTGTTAAAAATAGGGAAAAACATTATATATTGTACAAATTACATCAGGGTCCCCAAATTTGGAGCTCAAACACACAAGAAAACCATTGCAACTTCTTAACAAACTCTCCAAGCTTCTCACAATTGTGCTTGACAATAAAATAAATATAAAATAACTCTAACAATAACAAATGAACTAAAATATATACTATTATTAACAACAATACAAACTAGAGTATTCATCTCAAACATGTGTATACAAACTCTTACACAATTATTGCAAACGATCAAAGAAAATGTTGCAATTGGAAAACATTCGGCAAAAATACAACCTCAAGATGAGGTTGCTCCTATAAATCCTCTATATCACAATCTTTCAGAACCAGTCTCTTTAGTTTATTATCCTTGGAGATTCTTCTCCATTGGGTTATCAACCTCTAAAGATATAATAACATCAACTAATTAGAATTGACAAGATGGAATGCATGAATGTTGCAAGCCATAACCATATATATAGAAAACTTATTCAAAGACATTCTTGGGTGCCCAAATCCCATGCCTAGAAGGAGAAAAGTCTTGCAAGCCAAGAAAGTAACTCCCATTTTCTCTTTTTCAATCCCCTCCTAACACTCCCTTCCAAACTTTCCACCTATCCACTTTCACGTTCAAATGCCTTTCCACATGTCAATATGCTTTTTTTCCCCAAAAATATATGTCATCTTTGGCTTTTTTGTAATATTCAAAATGGCATTTACTATTTTTTTATTAAAATTGATTTGAACAATCTACCTTGAATGGAAAACTTTCCCAGTTTATGTACAAGTACTAACTTACTATTTTTGGATAATTGAACGTAATATAAACACCAAGGTCTATTTGGATTGCCATTTGATTTTTGATGCCATAGCAAGATTTTCCTAGTAAGTATTTTCTCCATACATTAATCAAACTCTATATTGAATCTCATGACATCTATTTTATTAACCTTACTAATTTCTCTTAAACAAAACTGTCCATCTTATTTTCTCATTGTCATGCTTTAAACCCTTTTCATAAACCTTGATACTAAAATTCAAGTTTCTAAGGACCTTTAATTGATTGAAAAACATCTCTACTACTTGTGCATTGTCATAAATTTTCCTTTAGGTCTATTTCATATTTTAAAACCATTGAATATCATTTAACCTCAGTCCCCTTTATTTATTTCATTTAGATACTCCGCACAACATTTGTGACTACCTTACCTATAAATAAAAAAAAACCATTTGTGACTACCTTCTACCTTCATGCCCTTTATAATCCTATTTGCATCATAAATTAACTTTTTTAGTCCTTACTTCCCTTTAAAAGTTTTCATTCACCAAATTCTAATTGCCCTTAGTTATTTTCCATTTGTTGAATGAATGTGAATGATTGGTAATTTGCGTTGTCAAGTTTTTTTTTTATTGGCATTGACTCTTATGTGTCCCTTCATGCATTAACCTTTTATAAACTACACTTATTTACCCATATTTATCTCCTCTATCATCCCTATCATAGTATTTTTAAAGCCTCAATGTCTTCAAAACCATCTTTCATCCTGTAATGAAATAAAATGGGATGTGAGGGGTTTTCACTAGGATGAATGGAAAAACTATTAAGCTCACAACTATCTCTGATCATATATTGGAAGGAAAGCTGATCCACTAGGCTCAAGGAGGCTCAAGTGCTAATACATTGAGGGTACAGACAACTAGACTTGCCTGAGGCCTTGGGAGACATCTTAGACCAAACAAATTCTAATGAAAATTCTACCACCTATAACTCTATGTAAGATTTTTCAATATCATTTTCCACAATTGTGCCACCTATCACATGTGCACAAAAAAATATGGAAAATTTTGGGAGGAAGGGCTTTGCCTCAATCAAGCCCCTGCATTGAAATTGAAATGTAAATGATCAAAAAAGGGAAGCATTATACTATTATCAAAGGCATGAATAAGGAAATAAGTTGTCTTATATGTTGAATAATGCAATTATGCTTGAAATGAGATCACAGTGTTGATGCAGTAACATGACTCCCCAAAGACCTAAAAGGACATCACAAAAGATGTGCTTGCATAATGATTGGTGTAGCTTTCCACAAGATTAAGGATGAAATGTCTTGAATGCTTTCTTGTGATTATAAAACTTGGATAATGATGTCCCTCCCAAAACGAGGAAGGTAGCATTGATTTTATACATCTCTAAGTCATTTCAAGGATCAAAACTCTAAGGTGGCTTACTAGATTTTCAATATCCTTCTAAAATTAGGAGACCATTCTCCAATTTAAATTTGGGCCAATTTTACGAGGAATTAAGTGCCTCCTAATGCATGGGATGACCTCTCTCACCCTATGCCTTATAGGGTACCCTATTCTAGTCAATCAAGGGGTAAATTTAAATCAAGAATCAATTAAAATATGGGGATGCCCAAATTTTGCTTACAGAATTGAGGTTTGAAATCAAAATAAATACGAAAGGCCCCCCATAATGAAATAGGGCTTATGTATGAAAGAGGTGATAATGAATGAAATAATAAAGGGGCCACGCCTAAAATTTAGGGTCCACGTATAAATTAAACTAAGAGAGGACAATATTTAAATATTTGTAAATTAAATGCATATGAAAGTCTTATTGTGCATGTAATACTAAGCACACACTAAAATGGGTGCTAAGAAAGTGTGGAATTGGACACCTTAGGAAGTGTCTACATTTTATGATGCTACATTTAGCCCCTACTTTAGCAAGAGTACAATCTTGTACACATTCTCATGGTGTGTGTGTTGGTGTGTGTGTGTGTGTGTGTGTGTGTGTGTGTGTGAGAGAGAGAGAGAGAGAGAGAGAGAGATAGAGAGAGAGAGAGATCTAAAAATAACATTATATCCAAGGAAATATGAAAATAAAGGACTGTCCCAAGGAAAATGATGTTTCCATTGGAATACGCTTAAAAACATTGAAAACTATTACCCCAATGAAAACACCATCTATAAGGAATTCAATATATGATACACAAGGAGACTGCATATATGCTCCCCTCCTTGAGATGAAAAAATAGAACTATGATGGCATCTTAAGTTAAAGTAGATTAAGGATACTCACCTTCAATAAAAAGGATATATCTTTTAGGAAATAATGTACATGCAACCTTAGCCAAATGGTGATGGCTACTTCGAGGACAAGGGAGAGACAAATGTGTAAAAACATATCTTTCAACAAGCGTAAAGGGATGCTTAGGAGGAAAATATCTTTGACATCTACCCGCAAGAGCAGTTCTTGAACAAAAATGACATCTTTGACAAAGAGAGGGGAAGAAGATCAAGATTGCACCCTTTTATCCCTATTGCTAGATAAAATTGGATTCTTTATGAATGATGACACACTTTAAGACCCAAAGTATGGGGATTTGTCTATAATGGACATGTAATTGCAAACAAGGAAGAGGTTGTGATCAAGGATAGACACCTCTTATATAAGATATAATCCTTTATTGAACAAACAATTCTATTAAAGAAAGGATATCACATACTAAACAAACACCACTCCACTAAGGAAAATGAATCCTTAGAAAAGGACGAGACATTGAGAAATGAAACCCCTTCCCTAAGGGAAAAGGGAAGGGAAATGTTAACACATTATGTACCCTACAAGATAGATATTTTATAGAAGACATACACTTCCAAGCAAGGAAGAGGTTGTAAAGAAGGATGAAAGTCCTTGCATACAACAAACAAGTATAAGAAAGTAAGGACATCGTGTGATAAAAGATACAAGTCAACAAAGAGATAATGAGTATTTTGAAAAGATAGGGAACTAGAAAGAAAACCCTTACCCCTCGTGTGGAAAGACAAGGAAAGGTAATTATTACGTTGCTCACAAATAAATATTGAAAATTAAAGCATAACATCATTCAAAACAAAGAGCCCCCAATAAGGTGGGCTAGTAAGATCATATGGCGTGGAGCAACATAATAGGTGAAGAGAATGCTAGTGCATGTTTTTTATATCAAGAAAAGTATAAGATTTGTTGTTAAACAAATAAGACTTCTATCTACTAAATCTTTAAAAAATTGTCTAAATTCAATACAATTAGAAAGAGAATATTTATTGTTACGATGAAGAAGACAATAAAAAGCACCATTGGATGCCAACAAGAAGTTGAATCTACTTTTTGGCTCAAAAGTGGAATTGTTTTTCCTATTTTTTCAAATATGTCTTGTTTGACTTAAAAATTTGAAGCACTTAGAGATTGAATCTGAAAAAAATTCAATAATAGGAATTGTAGTACTTGAAGTCTACTTTCCAAATATATAATTTGTGTAAATACCTAGATGATACAAATCAATTTTCAATAGTCATTATTGAAAATAATATTTTAAAAGTCATTTTTTTGATTACCATACCATGCCTATGTACGATAATCATAATTTGATCTGAATGAGATTATTTATTTGAATCCTTTTGGGAAATGGTATGTAACATACTCAAGATTGATTGCAATATTTTTCTATAGTTTTTTTTCCTGAATATGTTTTTCTATTAATTTTTTATTGGGCATAATTGTTGTTTTAAAAACCTCTCATGTACAACAAGCATAATTTGACCTAAAATTATCATTTTTAAATTTTTTTAAAAAAAATTGTATAGAATTGTCTATGGTTTGATGTAATATAATTTGTTTTTCAAAAAATGTAAAAATAAAAAAGTTATTAAAATAAGAATAAAGTTTGTTATTTCAAGTTTTTGCACTTGTTTAAGTAGAAATTGATTGAAAATAGATAAAATAATATTTAGAATCTACATAGTCTCATCTATAATGGATTTTTTTGTCAAGATATTTTGTAGAAAATGTATTCAAATATTTGTCCAAATTGTGTATTTTATTTTAATACTGAGATGGCTTCTAAGGTTTAGATCAAACTAGATCCAAGGTTATGGTTTAGTTGACCAAACCTTTTCCCAAGCCAAAACCTAAAGATATTCCCAAGGTGGAAATTTAAATTTTATAAAATGGGGTTGCATTTATGCAACGAGGTTGCATTCCATTTTTAAAAATTTACAACATATAAAAAAGAGAACGAGATAACATTCTAGGAACAGGGTTGCATTCCATTTTTTAACCTTTTGTTAAAAATCTACTACAAACTTATACTGCAACATCACATGTCCTTTCAAGTATGATAGATAGTAACCATTTATGTATTTTTAAAAAAATTCTTCTCTTGTTGATGCAATATTATATTCACGATTGGAAGGAGTAAATCATTAGGAGAATATTGGAGCATTTTAGAAGGATAAAATCATTGGAAACATTTTTCATTATTGACTTCAATTGTTATTCAAAATTTGTTAATCATGGGATTCAAACAACGTCGGAAGAGGAGGAAAGGAGGACTATTACTCCCGAGGAAATTAAAGTGGAGAAAGAGAAGGAGGCCAAATGTCAAAGAGATATAAGAATGAGGATGTGACAAATGAATAATAATGAAGCATCTGGATCCACAAAAATTGAAGAGAAAAACACTAAAGATACCATGGGGGATTCGATAGATGTAGAAAATGCAAATGTCAAAGAAGTGAATGTGGAAGACAATATGATTATAGACACTAATCCAAGTATGTCTTTGAAAACACCTTTCAATGTTGTATAAAATGTGACAATAGACACAATTTCAAGTGCATCTTCAAATCCACCTTTGAATGATAGGGAAACTATGATTATAGATGATACCCTTTATTGTGATTTATTAAAAGTATATACAAATGCTGAAATTGTTTCAATTCATAGCATAACTTTTCAAAGAGACCTTGAAATTGAAATTCCTCCCCCAATTTGTTGAAAATGAAAATCTTTTTGTTGGTGCAAATGAAAATCCTCATGTTGTTGAAAATGAGAATCCTGCCCTAGATGAAAATGAAAATATTTGTGAACATGGTGTAAATAAAAATTCTTGTGATTTTAATAATGATTTTAAAAAATAAATCAAAAGTAATGTTTTGGAATCATGATCTTCCTACTAAGATATCTTGGAGACAAATAAGAAATTATGCTAATGAAATATACACAAAAAATTTCAATCGAAAAAAACTAGCATTTCAATGTCAACTTGTGATTCAATTGACGAGAATGTGGAAAATGAGAAAAGTAATAAAAAAGTTAGGCATTTATGTGAAATGAAATAAAAAAGATGCATTAAATAAACAGGTTATATCTATTGTTGCTAGTGTCATTGAATCTATTGGGAAAAAAATTTGATCTAAAGATAGGAATGCAACCAATGAGCTATAAAAACTAATATTGTCAATAAAAAAAACTTTGGATAAAAGAATGGGAAGAAACAATAGTAGAATATCAAACATGCAACAAAGAGAAGAGTACACATTAAAAATGACCCAATCAACCAACATTGGAGTTTAGTGGTAGACTCCCAAGATTTGACATGAAATTGAATCCTGAAATCTGTTAGGATTAACAAGGTAGAAATAATAATTATGTGCAAATATAACCAATATCAGAAAATAATAAACCACATAGAAGAGAACACAAGACACAAAGATTTAACGTGGTTCACCCAATCCTTGGGCTACGTCCACCAACAATGAGTCCAATATTTTATTATCCAGTGATTACAACCTGATCACAATCTGTAATCCCTTACAGCTCAATTCTGCCGCAAGTACTAAAATCATACATCATAATGAAATCCCTAACCCTAAGCCAATATAACAAGGCTTATGTCAGTTAACAAGTTAACCCTAAAATACTTGACGAGTCAACCTAGGGAAATGTTTGACGTGTCAACTAAAAAATGCTTGACGAGTTAACCCCAAAAATTTGGATGAATGAAAAGTGTACAGTTCTTTCCTGATCAGTCACCACAAGCTAACAAAATCAAATATTTGGTTGAAAAATATTGGCATGATAATACAACTTGGGTGTCATCTAATGGTAGAGATGTTTTGAAATTAAGTGTGGGCTCCAAAATTTGTGATCCTCGTCCAAAACACCTATTAGAAACAACCTAAATTAAATTTTATAGAATTTTTTTAGATGATGTTGTGTTACTTGGAAATATTACCCTACGTCAAAGAGCATTAGAAAAATGTAAGCCTTGGTATGTGAAAATCAACAAGCAACATGTATCTTGTTGTTGTAAAACACATGTGCAATTTCATTATTACTATGATGATTTTTTATATATACATTGTACTTTACATGCTAACATGATTATGCAGGATTGTGATATTAATATGCCACCTGAAATAATCAAGGAGTTTGTAGCATGTTTGTTTTGTGAAAGATCTAATGGGCAATTTCTTTTTAAGTTCATGTATACATGGACAATACACTAGTTGTGGGAATTTTTCATTATTAGGAGAATGTATGCATGAAAGTATTGGAAATGATCGGGCAATTTCTTTTTAAGTTCATGTATACATGGACAATACACTAGCTGTGGGAATTTTTCATTATTAGAAGAATGTATGCATGAAAGTATTGGAAATGATTTTGGACAATAATTAGTCAATTTAAAAAGATTTAAGAATGTTGAGTATCCTTTAAAAGATGGGAAAATTGGAAAGCGTTGCAAATTAATCACAAAAAAAAACTTAGTGTACATGCATTCATGTCAAAATTCAAGAGTAATTTTTTTCCAAAATATGTGAAACACTCTCAATGTGCTAGATGGATTGATGGTCAATTTCACACATGTAGAAATATATTTATAATTAGAACTATACTATCAATGGTTGACTTTGCAAAAAATTATACTCTTATTCCACAAGAGGAAATTCAAGAGCACTACTACAATTCAATGCAAGTGGTTATGTTTTTTCATATTGTTTAATGATAGTGCAGAGGATGATATAAAAATTGTGAGGGAGTACCATTTCTATTTGAGTGATAATCAGATGCACTCATCAGAGTTTGATCATTATTATTTCAATATATTTTATATTAATTTAAGAGAATGAGGAATCCATATGAGAGAATATTTCACATGGTCATATAATTGTACAACATAATTCAAGAATGATTGAATGTTTTGTTGGCTTAGTAAGGCTCATAAGTAAACCAATATACCAAACATGTAGAGGCTTTTTGAAGTTGGACATGGTAAAGGAGAACATGATGGGGTTGGTAAATGTGTTAAAAGAATTCTTGCTATAAAGCAAATACAATTTGAGGATGTAGTCAAATTTAAAGATGCACATGTGATTGTGGATTGGTGCAATTTAAAATTATATGTAGGATAAAATGAGAAGTCCACAATTCAATAATATTTTTGCTTAATTGATGAAAATAATATTCCACCTAGAATTGATTCAAAGACAAATAGTGGATCAACAAAATGTCATTCATTTAAGAGTTCAGATAAAAGCACATGGACCATGTGGACAAGGGAGCTTGCATGTTTTTGTCAATTTTGTATTTTAGGTGATGGGGATGCTTGTGAGAATACAAAATGGGTGGAGGAGTGGAAGTAAAGATCAATTACACTTGTTCAAAGACATTAGCAATGTAAAACAATAATTGAAGATAATGATCAACTATTTGCATCAAAGGATTGTGATTGTGTTTCATACCTTGTACGAGAAGGTAATTTAATTTTTGATAAGTTTATATCAATTGATTTTTCATTAAATTACTAGATGTATATACATATAAATTATAAAAATCATATGCATGTCACATATCAGTTAACCATTTTAATTTGGTTTGTTGGACATGTGTATGTTATTGTTTCACCCAAGGACAATGAAGAGGAAACATAGTATTGGTTGGCTCAATGTTTTGAGACTAAACATAAGTTAGTACAACCTTGAGAAGATGATGATGGATAACATTAGCCAATAGGTTTGGTGGTGGTTTTTGGCACATGTCCACAACAATATCTAACAAGGAGTAATAAATTGCCTCCATTCAAAGACTATGAAACACATAAGAAGATTATACACTAGTCACATTTGGTTGTGGCAAAAAATATAAATCTAGTGAGATATCATGGGAAACCTGATAGTAAAGAGTTGTAGATAATTTCTATAGAATGATAGGAGACAATTATAGACGCATTATAGAACATAGAGGATGTAGATGGTACATTGGAATAAATAAATACAAGTAAGCATATATGTGTAATTTTAGAATTTGTAATAAATTGATATACAATTTATTTGACATCGTAATCCTAGATCTCCTTAAGACATCTTACAATTGTATTCACTCAAGCCATCCTATAATTACATTCTCTTAAGACATCCTAATTTTAGATCCCCTTAAGACATCCTATAATTGCATCCCCTTAAGTCATCTTAGAATTGCATCCCTTTAAGACATTCTAATTTTATATCCCCTTTAGACATCCTAAAATTGCACCCCATTGGGCCATCTTAAAACTGCATCCCCTTAAGACATTGTAATTTTAGATCCCCTTAAGATATCCTATAATTTTAATCTAACGAATTTTAAGTTATTGTACAGATCTTTGAATTTTTGTTGTAGGTCTCCTACAACACTATGGTGTTGAACAACTTAATGAGTACCCATTTTTAACATGGTAAGCATGATGCTCTTACATGGATATTTAGTGTAATTAATTTGTACAAGTTTTTAGTTACATATAATTTCAACAAGTTTCTTGCTACTTATTAAATATTCATTTATTGTTGCAAGTTTTTATAGTACAAGGTCAAATATCTACTTGAATTGTAATCAATTTTAACATATTCTCGAACTATTTATAAAGTGGACTGATTTTTATGAACTATTGAACTTATTTTTATGTTATTGAACTATTGAACTCAATGTTACTTTGTTATATTTAATGAGCTATTGAACTTGTTTAAAGTTATATGCATTGATATTTATTTATTGTTTCACTTGTAATCAATTTGTTATATTCAATGCATTATTGAGTTCTATTGCATCTATCTGTAATGGTTAATGTTTCTTGCTTTTGTTATATTTATGCATAGGTTGCTCCATTTTAATGCACTTATTGAACTTATTTAATGCACTATTTATGGTTATGGTTTCTTCAATTTGATATATTTATGACTGCTTCATTTTGTTATATCTAACATAATTTGTTTAATATGTTATATTTTACATTCAGGTATTTTTTTACTCATTGTATAGAAACATGTATGTGTATACATTGTTATATTTAAATTTAAACATGTACATGTTTAAGTTTGTAAAAAAATATATAAACATGTGTCTCTACTCCATGAAATAGTGAAATGCTAAAACTAACAATCCAAACTATCAATCCAACAAACATCTAGTAAAACATGTAAAAAGGTACAAACTATCTAAAATCTAATAGATATGTTAAATGTATATAGATCAATAAAGATAAATAGTTCAAATGATTAATCCATAATGTCAATCTAACAAACCTCTAGCAAAGTATGTAAATACATAGTTCAAATGATCAGTTTATGTGTCAATTAAAAATCTAAATTTTCCAATTATCAAATGTCTCTAAATCAAGAGTCCCTAAAATCAAGACTCCTCTTCAATCCATGTGAGCAAGGATGATCTGAATCACTCTGTACAAGACAAATAGACTTTAAATCATATTTAAAACTATTCAAAATGATCTAGTACACTTTAATAAAATTTATATAAATTAAAGATTCATTTAAATTACCATGTCAATATGGTCATCTCCTCCAATGTCCTGGTGGTCATGAAGACTTGTATGATGTTGTTTAAACGAGAAATGAACATACATTAGAAGCATATACAATACACATTTACATCTCTAGTTTATTTAATACCATAGAGCTTTGTTATCCCTATTGGGACTTTGTTTGCATGGAATAATCAACATTGAAATTATCAACAATAAGGTTTTGTAAAGGTCAAACAAAACTATAAGAACATGAACCTATGTACCAAAAAATAATAAAAAAATTAATCCATCTAAAAGACACGCAAAAATTATATATATACTTATATAAAAATAATTTCTAAAAGGATGTATCCCGATGTAATTCACTTTGATCATTAAAATGTGCTCCGACACTAATCTTGATGGTCATGTCAACCTACACATGTGTACATATAGACATATACATAAATTTAAACATTTTAAAGTATGTAACACGTCGACAATTTAAAAAAGATAAAAATTCTTAATTATAAATAACCTTAGGTGGCTCGTCTACTACAAATGACACTTGTGGAGCACTAGCTATATTAACCTTAGGTGGATCCAACGTGGAAGTTGGATGACCTCTATGTAACAACACTAATAAATTTAGAAAAATAAGTTTAACACTTAAATTAAAAAATAATTTAAAAATACAATGTTGAAAATTTTCAATTAATAGGTCCCATAAGGTGTTTTTTGTTGCACAGGTGTCGACCAAAAGCTAAGTTAATTAAAAGAAGAGGTCAACGTGCTTGTACCTATCATTTGTACATGTACATGCATTTACAATTAATTAACTTTTATTTAAATATTACATATATTATATGACTAGAAAAGTTTAAAGTGTACATGTTCAAATTAAACACAATAAGTGTACATATATGTACCTATGTAGCTTGATGATCAAGTGAATGATCCTAAGTACATATAAAATCTACATATGATCCAAAATATTTTTATGCTCTATGTGTACTAGAACTAACTAATCATCACTTGGACTATAATAATGTCCATGGCAACTTGTGCACATATGTGGTGTCCATGCACGTGGAGGGGCATTGGGACCAACTCTACCTGACCCTCCTCCACAATCGTCAGCACCAACTCCACCTGGTGCCATTTTATTAGCTTAATCCCTCAAAATAGTAAAGAGTATACTCAATGCTCCTAATACTGATACCATGTCACATTGTTTAAGGGGTACAAGTATAGCAGGTGTGGGAGGATCCAAAAGAGGTAGAGGTCACATAGGTCTCATGGAGTCAACTTGTGCCCCTAACCTCTATTGGGGTGTGCCACCACCAACCCCCTTGAATTATGTAATGTCAAAATTATTGGGTTTTAAACCCATAAAAAACTCTACATATAATTTCCTCAAAAAATATAGAGGCACTTTTTGATTCGCATGTGGTGGATGATCATATACCATCAACCATCAATCCCAAAAATTATCCACAATTGGGCGATGTACACACCACCTCATAGATATGTGTTTCTTGTTTATTGTTATGGGGGAATTTGTATTAGGATCATGGAAGTATGGCGATAAAGTGGCCTTGCTAATTTTTAGATCCAAGATGTCACAATAAGAGATGTTGTCAAAATAATACTATCTCATATGATATCTCCATGTACAATGCCTATCTATAGTGTATTGTGTCAAAGATGCAAAAAATACTAAATGTGGTGGAATAAAAGGCTAATTATGTATAACACAAATGGTATCTATAATGGATATTATATTATCATTAATTATGGCTCTCAAACGAGCCTTGTCGAATACATGTTGAGGTAGAGGTGGAGGTAAAAGTGGAGGGTGTTGAGGCTGAGGGGGTGGAGGTGGAGGTAGAGGTGGATGTGGAGGTAGTAGTGGTGGTGAATTAAGGAAATCATAATTGTCAAACTCATCCATGATGATGTAAAAGTGAACTTGCAATATAATTATTAAAAATGAATTATTACATGTAATTAAAGGAACATTTAAAAAATAATAAAACTATATATGTAATCTATATAATCTATGAAACATTAATATAGATCACAATTTTGTAAGCTTGGTCATGGTCTATAGTGCATACATCCATGTTTAAAAGGGTTCTAATAGGATGTCTTAAGGAGAGTATCTAACTTCAAAGATCAATCAATCATGTAGTAACCTAGGTCATGATATAGATAGTTAATGTGCATGCTTAAAGGGGTCTAGATGGTAACTTGTGGTCCTAATAGGATATAATGTGCATGTTTATAATTGAACATCAATCAATCATAATTTTATAAACTAGGTCATGGTCTCTAGTTCATACATGCATGTTTAAGGGGTCCTATTAGGATGACTTAAGGGTAGTGTCTAATTGAAGATCAATCTATCATTTAGTGACCTGGGTCATGATCTAGATACTTCATGGTCATGTTTAAAGGAGTCTACATGGTAACTCATGGTCCTAATAAGATTTATTTAAGGGGAGTATCTAATTGAATATCAATCTATCACGTAGTAACCTAGTTCATGATATAGATAGTTCATGTGCATGTTTAAAGGGGTCTAGATGGTAACTTGTGGTCATAATAGGATGACACATGCATGCTTAAAATCATACATCAATCTATCATAATTTTCTAAACTAGATCATGGTCTCTAGTTCATACATGCATGTTTAAAGGGGTCTTAATAAGATGTCTTGAGGGGAGTATCTAATTGAAGACCAATCTATCATGGAGTAACCTAGTTCATGATCTAGATAGTTCATGTGCATCCTTTAAGGGTTCTAAATAGTAACTTTTAGTCCTAATAGGTTGGAATGTGCATGTTTAAAATCAAACATTGATCTATCATGTAATTTTCTAAACTAGGTTATGGTCTCTAGTTCATGCATGCATGTTTAAAGAGGTCCTAATTGGATGACGTAAGGGGAGTATTTAAAATTTAATGTGTTAATTGACCATGCTATAGTTGAATGTGTCAAGGGGTCTTAATACTTTATGGCTTATTTAAGGGGATCCAATCTAACTCAAGATCAATCTATCATTTAATGTCCTAGATGTACATATCAATCTAACCCGTGATGAATCTATAAGATGATAACTTTAAGGGATAATATGGTTTAGGTTCCTATGCACATATAATGTGAGCAAGTACAAGGGGCAATACATGGTTTCAAAATTCATAGACATGCACATATAATAATGCGACATGGTTTAGCATTCAAGGTGTCCTAGGTTGGGGTCTAAGGGTTGATTACATAGGATAGGTTTAAGCTTTTGGTCCTACCACCTTTATTTGGGACTTAGGGATATAGGTACACATATATGATTTCAACTATATAGAGCATAGAGCCTCTAGATTTAAGATTTTGGTCTTAAGATCTAATGGATTGTTTAATGCACATTATCTACAACCTAGGGCTCATGGATAGGGTTCACAATTGAGGGTAAAGAGTCAAATAGTGGTTTATACTTGATATGAAGAGGGTTGAGGGTTTCTCTTCTAGGTTTTTTTTTGTATGTGTATAATTGAAGTATATAGGGTTTCTATTCTAGAGGTTATTTGTTTAGGGTTTCTACTCTAGAGGTTATTTATTTAGGGTTTATATTCTAAGTTATTCGTTTAGGGTTTGTATTCTAGTTTGCTCATTTTTTTATTGTATGTTGTTTGTTCACTTTGTGTATAGGGTTTCTACATTTTTACAAAGAAAAAATAATGAAAACCCAATAAAAATTAAATCTAGACGTACAAAATACATGA
The DNA here is from genome assembly GCA_027943335.1 of Chamaecyparis obtusa. Classification (NCBI taxonomy): domain Eukaryota; kingdom Viridiplantae; phylum Streptophyta; class Pinopsida; order Cupressales; family Cupressaceae; genus Chamaecyparis; species Chamaecyparis obtusa. The sequence goes on along the minus strand of BSBK01006751.1, from coordinate 240,439 downwards.
GAAATCTAAATATAATATGCACCATTTTTTTAACATTTAAACAAAAAAACTAAGTATTAATAAATATACAAACTATTTTCTCAATAAAAAACAACAAAATTTGTTGAAAACCACAAAAAAAATACTAATGAAAACTAAAAAGGCAAAAAGATTGATTGTCTAGATGTTAGTGGGGCCAGAAGGGGAGTGAAACGTTACCTCATTATAGTTTTGTGTGACCTTGCTTCATAGAGCCAATTTTTGGACAAATGACAAAGTGTAAAAGGTCCCCCATAAGTGGAATCAAATTCTTGTAGTCACCCCATTATATGGTCTTTAATTTTTGGAAAATGACAAAAAGGAAATCAAACTTTATTATCATATTAAAGTCTCTAAAATATTCTTTTAGCTAAGGCCAAATGATCATCTAAAGGTGTATTAACAACTATTGGAGTTGGCAAAAGAATTCATAAAGAAGGAGGTTTGGGTTTTGATGAAGGAGCAATAGGATTGAAGGAAAATAAGGAATGTTGGCTTGAGGTATAAATCCAATACCTTTCTTAGTGACTCATGTAAGAGGATTTGTAGGGACCTATATTCCTTGTTCAAGAATGCCAACACCTTGTCCACTATATCCTTGTTAAGAAGTAATGTCATTACCTACAATGCAATAAGCCTTTAGCTGAGAAGGGGGAAGACTTTCATCTTGAGGTGTATGGAAATGTGTCGTATAAGGAGTAATAGTAAGAGGATTTATCTCTTTAGGGAGATTAAGAACACTATCATCATCAATCAAATCCTCTTTTGATTGGGAATAAGAAGATGGTTTAACAAGATCTTTATCCTTAATGTTGTGTTAGGAGATAAATCACAAAGGAAATGCATAATATCATTATTAAAAATACTTTGATAAAGAGAAGAATCTATAGGAGAAGGAAGAGGAACTAAAGAAGTGCATAAACTATCATTCTTACTCTCTTACAATGAGGTATGTTTAGAAGGGGGGATCTAATACTCTATAATGTATTATTGTTAGGAGTATGATCTATATCTTTATCACCGAAAGGTAACCTAGGAGAGGTACTAATATTGTTTATATCCATGTCATCTTTATATTTATCATTTTCTATAAAGACTAGTGCCTTCTCCTCGTTGGGCAATAGAGTCACCTTCCTTCTAGACCTTCATGTATAACTCTATGAGACAATTTTAAAAATTTACCACTTGGATAAATTTGTCAACTATCTAACCCTCAATACTAAATAATCATATTTTTTCCACCACGAATAGTCCAATTGAGTTAAAATCCTACTTGAAGAGACCAATTAGAAAATAAGCACAAGGACAACAAATTCTAAAATGATTCTTGATGTTCAAATTGCTATGACAATAAACAATTCTTAATAAGAGAATTGAAGGCAACATTCAATTACTAGGACTGAAAATAATAAAGAACTGATCTAGAGAAAAATTTTCCACAACACAATTGAAGAGAAAAAGTATTGATTGTATTGCTTATATGATGATAAAAGTATTTAAATTCTTATGTTCAAACATTACATTTGAAGTTCATAATATAGGAAAACTTAGAGAGGTCATGCCTCTCCATTAAGTCCTTTGAGAAAATAAATAAATAACTTAACATAAACAACATTAATCAAAGACATATTTTATCCTCATCCAGCTATGAAGACACCTGTGACAAATGCTCCTTATATTTTTTATCTTCATGTGTGTCAACATCATGGATGGTATTCCTTGCTTCAAACTCAATCTATATCATATTCTTCATGTGATGGTAGCTTTCATCAAGTGATGACCCATCATTCTTCATAGCTTCTAATGCATTCTTCATTATACCTTGCATTCCTCCATCCAATTGATTTGATACTTTAGATTCCCATCCTGAGCACATAATGTTGGTAATCCCATTGATGCAGAGATATTGAATCCCTCATACTCTGATTCCAATTCCTTAAAATACTTGATGTGTTTAGCAATTAATTTTTTAGCATGCGAAATGGACCTAATGTCAAAAGTTCTGTTGAGGCATACATCATGTAGTTTTGTATCCATCTATTTTTTAATCTTTGATGCTCCATAATAGCCTTGTAATTCTTGTAATGGGAAACCCAAAAGTTATCAAACTATGTCATCATATTAGCAAACCTTTTGTGAAGTAGAATGCAAATTATTTCAAATCTAGGATCTTGCATTTGTAACAACAACTGTTGATGCTTATTTTGTAATTCCTCATAATTATTCTTTAGTTGTGAACTTTCCCTGGGGCTATCGTCATAGTCTTATCCCGAAGAGTAGCATTTTCCAACAACAAATTTCCATTCTTCAATTTGAGGGTGTCTCTTTCCTTCACTAACAATTTTATCTGAGTTTTATTAAGCTTGGCTATATTTATATCAATATATGTAGTGACTATTGGGTCAACCTCACACACCTTGAGAGTCATCGTGTGTCTAAATTCTTTTTCTATGTCAAGAATTGTAGGTTTCTTGTGGGGGGATACAATGGTCATATCAACATGGCCTCCTCATTAGAATATTATGTAGATCCTATGTAAATCTCCTTCGCTCCTTCCACATTTAACTTATAGCTTTTATCATCGCTATGCACAAAGCCATTGAATACCAAAGCTACACTCAAATCCCATCCTAGAAATATCATAATCCCTACTTCTTGCAACAAATTCCTTCCTCTTTCTAGTGTCATTGTACTAATTTCTTGATCAATATCTATATTCAATCTATTTAACAATTATTGTTCATTTTTAGGTGTAACAATAGGGATTGAATCCCTCAGCGTCTTGCCCTTAAAATTGTACACAAAAGTCTTAAATTCATAATATTTAACAAACTGGTCATTAAACACAAAAGAATCATAAGCTGATAGCCTCACATCACTTCCAACATTTAGTGTCTCAGCTAATTTTGTTTCCCTGTTAGGGAAATCCTCATATTCGTTAATTATCATTCTTGGAGTTTATTCAAGTTGTGTCTATCCTTCATCTTCACTAGAAGATTGCTCCTCAATAGATGATAAATATTCCATCTCTTGCATCTCTGTTATATTTTGCTCAATATCATTATTATAATTCTCCATAGCCATTTCAAATTCTTCATCCTCTAGATTTCTCATGATAGCTTCTGCAAGAAAAGGGATACAAAAATATCCTCCCATGTTTTTCTTCCTTCTTGCATAATTGATATAACCCTCAGGGTCATATCCCTTCCTTGGATTGGTCACCCTCAACTTGTATTGTGCCATTTTGTGATGAATGAGATCATATGTTTTGGTTACAATTACAATATAGTCACCAGAATATAATGTACCTAGCATAAATGATTGTTTGTGATATGCAAATAAATTCATGAAGTTTGAATAGTTAATTTGCCTAACAATCTCCAAATAGGTTGCTTTATCAGGTAATATTTTAGGTGATTTTTAGGGTGCTCCTTTGAAACCAAAGACCCAAATCATAGTGAAATTCTTGTGGACATACCAGTCCCCCCAATTGTGGTCCACTAATTTTATTTCATCAAAATCCTCTAGTCTCAAGAATCTTTTAACTTCATAAGAAATTGAGTAATAACAAGGATGATTATATATCCTATAAATGATTTTCACTAATAACTCTTCAAAGTGAACATAATGAGAGTTTGTGAACCTAGAATCCCAAATTGAAGTCCATAATTGGATTGGGAGATACTTACCTTTTTTTGTTAATCTACTTGATTTTCAGTCCTTCTAGCCATATACCCATATCTTGACCATAAAAGAGTACCATGTGCATAAGATCTAAATAATGCTTGAAATAAATCTGATGAAGGTCATTTTTTATGTATATTAATCCTATATCTATCATCATGAAAAGATACTTTACATAATCAAAAGTTCTGGGATTGTGACATTACACATCTACAACAATCACCATAGGAGCAATCGACATGAAATTCGGTACCTCAGAACCAACTACATGTCCTACTGAATAATAGGTGTATTTCATACAAGGTTCAAACAAATTAACATTAAAAGGAGGGACATCTTCAGTATTCAATGGTACCAATTTTTGATCTTGTTTAGGCCTATGCAATAACAGTCTCCATTCTTTGTAAGTGATGTCCGACCTCACATACTCATCCTCCAAGTCTTTAAGCGCCATAGGATAATCAAGTAATTCATTCAGGTCAAATACTTCATTGCTCACGTTCCATGAAATATGTATAAAAGGTTCTGCCTGCAAGTTGAATATTACTCTATGATCCAAGTTGTAATGTTTTGCTAAGAGTTTAACAAGGTCCACATTTACAAAGACATTGGGTACTACAAGTTTTCCCAAATCCATCTTCCATAGATTACAAATTGCCTCATGATAATTCCTTTTGGCATAATGAAATATAAAGAATTTATACCCTCTGATGCTGGTCCAAACATCTTCCACATCCTTGTATATATCCTCAAATTTCTCTGAATTTGGCTTGCGTTGTGCAGCATTTCTAGATTTGGGCCTTGATCCAAGCATCTAATTTAACAAATCTTGGTGCAATTTCCTTTCTTTAGGTTGTTTTGTTTCAAATTTTTATTTTTTACCATTTTTATCCCCTTCCCCTCTTTGTCTCTTTCCTTTCAAAGTACTAGGGCTTTTCATTTTTATTGTAATGTAGATAGTTAAATTTTATCACAAAGGCTTCTTACAAATACTGGAGAAGATCAAACTTACTTGAGAATGACCAAAGTGTAATGCTCCTTCTCTATCTGAGAATATTTTTGTCTCCTTTTATCCAAAATACCTGCTGAGAAGGATTTCTTTCTAGTAAATTTCACTTTGATCAACAAATTATAGAGCCATTTGTTTGTGGGGGCAATTAATTTCACACACTAGTCATTAATGCACCAATTTTTCGAATTTTGAAAATGTTGAAATGACATTTATAATTCTTATAGTTGAGATCCTCCTCTGTGTTGTGCCGATATGATCTCCCTCATTGGCACCACTTTTATGAGTTAGTTATTGAATCATTGGGACTACTGGTATGTATCTTTAATTGAGAGTGCCTTTTGAATCCCTTTTAATCAATCAGGATAACTCTCACTGATCTCATCCATTTATTCATTTCTCCCCTTTCTTATTCTTCTTTGCCTCATCAGAGAAGGTATGATATTTCCCCGATGAGCATTTCATTTATTGTTCCTTTCTTTCCCTAGAAATGTGCCTTAGAGTAACCTCTACAAATTTCTCTTCATAAATCACCTTATGTTCATCATCAGAGTAACATAATAGTTAAGGGACAAATTGAAAACTTGTAACGATTCATTGTGTTTCTCCGATATGCTCTATCACTGAGACATAACAATTGTTCTTCTAATTTAAACTATATCACCATGTTTAGTAGGTGCATCAACGTAATATACTATATCAGGTTAGGTTTTAAAAGTCAAACTGACTATGAAAGTCTCTCCAATGAATAGTAATCCATTTATATTTTATGTTTTGTAAGAATCCATCACCCGTCTCTCCCATGCAATCACAATGTTATCATCAAGGTAACTCTAGTGATTGGTATAGCATTTTTCCTTCGCTACGATGGTGATAGTTTCCTCGATGCTACATGAGATCGGTGAAACTCTCGCCGATATGTAACCCATCATTTGTTTACTTCATTCATCTTTGTTGGTGTAACTCCCAAATCTTTTATCGATATCGTTGCAACATACCATTTCATTGTGGCTTTCATGCCTTTTATCGATGACTGATGCTTCCTTGATAATATTACCCTCGATTCCAGACTATTTCTTTGATACTACTTCGAATTAGGACCATCAGAGTAACTTATGTGATTGACCTAATCTTTATTTCTTCCTTCGATGTTCATTGATTCCCTGATGTGAATCATCGATCAAACTTATGTCGTTGATGCATCACAAAGAAGACTTCGACGTAACATATACATTCAAACTAACTTTGAGATTTCTGCTCTTATGGGCAATGTTCCTCAAATGACCTCCTAATGTATATTTTATTTTCTCAATCAAAACAACACTGATCTACCTCCTTTCGATAAAAAAATTCAGCTTGGTAACAAATATATTGACCCGCTAAGTTCTTTCGATGACCGCTTACGTTCAGGTTGCCCACTTTTGTAGCCTTCTGATTGGTTTAATGTCGTCCATCTCCTTCGATATGCTAAAACCTGCTACATAGACATAAATATAATAGGAGGAACATGCAGAATACATCCTCGATGGTGATTATCTCCTATAAATATGCCATATGACAAATGTATTCGTGATAGTAATGGCTCTGGGATGCATCAAGGGTAGTGATGGAATGACTAATGAATTAAGAAAATTTTAGTAGCTTCAATCTTTGGAAAGGTCTTTCTCTACTTGATCAAATACAAAATCTTGGTGATGATATGTGAAAAAGATATTGAAGGAAATTTAGTGTTATTTTATTCTTAGAAAACACTAAATTTTAGGTTTCCATTAGTGGCTCTATTTGGGGATGTGTCCTTTGTGGGCATAGCAAGAATCCAACTATCTCTAGTAGAGAAGACTATGTAAAAATGAGACATGATATGTACAATGGGATGATGGAAACTATTCTATTGTGCATGGAACAAACCTTCTTTTTTATGAAAAAGAAGTACTTCAAGGATTGCCATGCAATGCCAATTCTTGAGTCCATGCACTGGCAATTCTTTAGTCTCTCTTAGGAGGTAGCTTAGACCTAAAAAATTATGATGAAACTTCTACCACTTGTAACTCTTTGTAATATCTGCTTGTATCCATTTTCATAGTTGTTCCACCTTTCACCTGCACACAAAAAATGGGAAAAATATTGGGAGAAAGTGGTTTGCCTTAGTTAAACTCCTACATAGGAATTAACCTTGGAATCAACATGTAAATTCTTAAAAAAGGGAAACATGTTGTTAGTTGTAGAGGTTTGCATAAGAAAATAAGATGTCTTATACTCTGAATGATGCAATTGTGCTTGAAATGAGATCACAAGTGTTGATGCAATAACATGACTCCACAAAGACCTAAAAGGGCATTACAAAAGACATGCTTGCATAGTGATTGTTGTAACTTGCCAAGAGATGAAGGATGAAATGACTTCAATGCTTATTTTCTTGAATTGCTCCTTAAATGCTTGCTTGTGATTATAAAACTTGGATATGGATGTCCCTCCCAAAATGAGGGAGGTATTATTACTTTTATACCTCTCTAGCCATTTTGGGGCTCAAAACTTGAAGAAGGCCGATGGGGTTTTGAATATCCTACTAATATCAGGAGACCATTCTCCAATTCAAATTTGGGCCACTTTTATAGGGAATGGGGCACTTCCTAAGGCATGTGCCTATCTCCTATCTCGCAACATGCCCTATGAGATGCCCCATTCAAGTCAATCATGGATTAAATTTAAATAGAGAGTTAATTAGGATATGGGGATGCCCATAATGTTTACAAAATTGAGGTTTGAAATTAGAATAAATACAAAAAGCCATCCACAATGAAATAGGTCCTATGTATGCAAGAGGTGATAAATGAATGAAATAATTTAAGGGACACTCCTCCAATTAAGGGTCCACATATAAATAAAATCAAGAGAGGACAAACATTTAACTATTTATTAATTAAATACATGGAAAAGTTCTATAATGTTGAGAAGAATGAGCACATACTAAAATGGGTGCTAAGTAAGCATTGAATGGACACAATTTATGATGCTACACAACCCTATTGACTATTGTCCTTGTTTAAATATTTGATGGCTCTTATAGAATTTTGTAATCTCTCTTTAGCTTTTGATCCCTCATGAAACTCTATGTATGATGTTTACTTGGTAGCAACATGTAACTACAATAAATTTGGTTAAGTAGATCAAAACTAAAACAAAACACCTCTCTCATAGTTAGAACTACAAAGTAATATAAATAATAGATTTACATTCACAAGAAATTTCAATTCTAAATAAGGTAGGGAGACTTCACATTGTATCATCTCAATATTAACAATCAAAAGTCTTAATAGAGAGTTAATGCATTGATAATAGCAAGGTTGATAAGATTTTGCCAACTTCTTGAGACCTCGACAAGCCATTGCTATTCTTACTATAGGGTCCATACAAATATTATCAAGAGTTTGACAAACCCTTTTGGTTCTTGAGGATAGGACTTGCAACCCTTCCAATGTTCATAATGTGAATATCACCAGATCTAGACCCTTACTTGACAACATCAATAATGTCCGTCCTCAATATTATTCACTTGTGAGCATGGATAAGATGCGTGAATATACTTTAAGAGAGTTTTTTTTCTTTCTTTGTTAACACGACCATGCCAAGCAACCTCCACCATGAAACCATAATAACACACTCTTTTATATCTCAACAACTCCAAGTAATACTAGGATTAGAGCAATCATGACAATATCGACTAGAAAGAAAAATTGACCAAAATAAAAACATGTCTCTGATCTATTATAAACCTTACTTAGAATTTTCATAACCACTAGTCCATTTGGCATACCTCATGTAACCTCTTTCTGTCCTTACTGGGTCATCCAAGTGATTGATGTAAAACCTAATTAACTCTAGCATAATTAGTTTATTGAATGAGGGGTTATTAATGCATATAATGTTTCACCAACTATCACATATCACCACCAAGTGCAATTATCTTTGTTGTGAACATTGGTTGATAAATTTTCAGAACTTTTAAGATCAATGAAACATGCATAATAGTCTCTTATCCTTGCATAAACCCAAGATAAAGCCCTTCTGACATTCTCACTATCACATGTATTTGTCTGTAATGGTTTGTAATGAACCTTTCACACCCTTTACCAAAACATCACTATCTTAGCCTTGTTTCTTCAACCTCTCAAATGCCACTCAGTGTCATCCATATAAAATGCCCTACATAATTTTCAAACTTATTATCCTTGCATATACACAACTTGGCAGGGTTCTAATAGATCATTTCCAATAGTTGAAACATTCTCACATTTGTGTATGCATTGGTCAACAAATACATGCATCATATTAAGCAAGGATTCTATACCACTAACTTTGGAGGTAGTATTAACAAGCTTTATATGGCTTAACACCTTGAAGCATTACACAATCAATACACACTTTAAGGACTACAATGTAATGAAGGAAAACACCTCTATCACTAACACCTACAAGTGCGTACTATTAATATGCATGAAACCACACTTAGATTGCACCTTAAGAGTATTTGACCATGTGGATATGATCTATGACAAACTCCTAGAACTCCTCTTTTTTGGTAACTTGCCAAACTTGTTATTTTCTTTTATAGTATGTCCATGCAACAACACAGAACCTCTATATGTTGAAATAAAGAAAGATTGATTTATTAACCAACCACACAACCATAAAAACCTCGAAATGAATCCAACCTTTTTAAAACAAAACTTATTGCTTCTTCACAAAGCATGACTTTAGAAAACATAAAAAATTTCTATTTTGTTTTGCTTGGCCTTTTCACTTTTAGACTTCCATGACCCAATAATTTGTAAATCACTTATCTCTTTAAGTCATGACTTAAAGACCTTTTAACAAGATGACTTTGTAAAACCTTTCGCCACCTCCTTAGGAACTAGCTAGACCAGATGAGAACCATCCAACATAACAAAAAAAAAAACTCATACAAATTATATGATTTTCACCATTATACATTAATCCCACACACAACACATGGAACCAAAGGCTTATTCAGATTTGCTGAACTCTCTTGTTATTTTCCATCTCAACGCCTAGCCCATAGAACCGGTGGCTAATTCATTTTTGTAGAACTGGTTTTTTCTTCCATTCTAACATTTCCAAAATTTGTATCTGTTGGGGGAAAAATGAGTCTGACAGAGGCAGGATACGCAGCTCGGCGAGCCGTGCAGCAAGAGCGCGTGCGTATTTTGTACCGCCAATGTTTGAAAAATGCACTCAGCTGGGTTATTCGCAGGCCACTCTTTTATGAGGATGTAAGAAACAGCGATGCCCTAATTCTTCGGTATTTTACACATGTCTGAAAAAAATTAAATAATGAGCAATTGTGAAAACTTCAATTTTGCATTGTTGTTGTTAGTATTCTTGAAATGATTAAGCGATTATATTTGATTCGGGATGTTTGCGGTGTGCTGTGCGATTGGAAAGATTATAATATGTATCTTGATACTCGCTTCGGATGGAGGGCAATCGTTTTAAAATAACCCCAGTGTGACAAGTTTACATTAATTTAAAATTGATTTAATCTTATTCTTAAAAAAACACTGTTTAACTTTTCTTTGCGAGGCGACGTTTAGCATCGGTGCCAGATTAAATTCTTTTAGCAGGGTACCCTTTAGCTGAGACGCCACGATAAAAGCTAATTTTATTAGTTGAAGCTGTCTCGAACCAGGACCTGCACAATTTCTAGCTGCATTGTTGTGTTCAATGATCTCTAATGATCAGAGTCTCAATTTTTGAATACATTTTTTTTGGATGTGTGTGCCAGACAGATTGTAAGGAAAGTGCTTGTTGCAAGGTAACCTTTAGCTTAGATTGTATGGTGAATTATTTACTCAGGGTAACCCTATGTTAGATACCACAACTTAATCCTGATGGGTATATTTCAGCCAAATTGCTTGGAACCAGGATTTGCACCAAAGTTTTAACCTCAATCTTCATTAGGGTATAAATTAACAGAAAAAATCTTATTGTGGTTTATAATTAACCTTTAAAAAGTCTATTCAAACTAAAATATAAATAAAATGTGAAATACCCTAATGTTTAAGACAAACAAGAAAGGTTCAGTCTACCTTTGCTTTCGATGTTATTCTCTAAATGTCATGATTTCTTGGGATTATTTTGCTTTTTGAGAAACTCCAGAAATGGCATGGAAAATGTGGTGGGTTGTGATTACTTGGGATTTTTGGGTTTTTTGAGTAATGCTACCATGGTATGTACAAGGTTCCTAGGATCCAACAAATTTTTACTACAAGAAAAGGTAATGCAACGAGACTTGACAAGAGATGGGTTTTACATATTCTAACAGCACCCTTCAAACTCAAGGTAGAGACAAAGAAGAAGGTGGATCATAGGCTAAAAGAGGGATGCTTCGGTATCTTTGATAACCCCTAATGATAGCTTCCCATAAATCAAACTATTACAATGTGGAGAATTCTCCATCTGTTTGCATACATTTGAAGGTAAGCATCTTTTGTGCTTTCAATAGAGCATTATGATTGTGGGTAAGTACAATATTGGGTATATATATAATTGAAAATCTTGGGAAGTGGCATGGCAAGGCGAATATGGTTGTTCGTTATTAATTGGAATTAAATTTACCTTTTAAAAACTTGGGAAATGGCATAACAAATGTGGTGGGTTGTGATTACTTGGGATTGATCGCAAATTTTTAACGTGTAATGTTACTACGCAACAAAGTTGCACCACAAGGATGGGTAATGCAATGAGACCTGGTGAGATGGGTTTTTCATATTCTAGCTCCCTGCTTTCGATAACTCAAACTATTACAATGTGGGAATTGTCTATCCATGTGCATACATTTTAAGATAAGCATCTTTTGTGCCTTAAAATAGAACTTTATGATTGTTGAGATCTACGATCATTGGCTTTTGCATCTTGCATATTGGCTTGGAGAATCTAACTAGCAATGGATAAAGAAATTGGTCCCATCACAAAAGATTCATTTTACGCAAGTGCTTAAAATGTAAAAGGGAAACTTATTCCCTTTTGATTGGTAAAAAGTGTGAGATTGGAAAATATCACTTTTCTATCTTGGGCATGCTGTGTAAATGCATTTACTTATTTTTTAATTTTTGTTTATTTTTTTGACCCTTAGGCTAGCACAATCAAAGCTCCAATACCAATTGTAGCATGCCTTTTGGGAATATTACTATATGTTTCCCTAAAACCACAATTCCAATTAGAATAAGAAATACAGATTACTTAAGAATGCAAATTTACTGATTGAATGCCTTCTATAAGAGAAAACCTGGTCTAGGTCCTGCACACAACATTAATTACTGGAAATTGACATTAAATTATAAGCCATACTATCATATAGCATACAAATCATTTGTAAACACCATGGTTTCCATAAACATCATTCATATTGAAATCCAAATAAGTCAGTGCCTTTTTAAAGTAGATTCCTATAATAGTCCCATTAGGAATTTGCTGAAATGTTTGCAAATCCCAGTCTCAAGGTTGGTTGCCCTTGTATTGCGAGAGCATGGAAGGTGGGCTGCCCTTCCATCCCTCAAACCTTGAAGGCTGGCTGTCATCCTTGTTGAAGCCCAAGAGCATGGGAGGCCGGTCTTCATTTCCATCTCTTGGTCCATGAGCATGGAAGGCTGGCCGTCCATTCCATCCAGGGTGGCATACTTGATGGGACCTCAAGCCCAAGGGCACATTGAGACCCTATGCCCATGACCATAACATTTATCTTGGGGTGTCATACTTGATGGGATCTCAAGCCCAAGGGCACAGTAACCCCTTGACCCACAAGCTTAACATTCATCTTGGGGTGGCGTACTTTGGGTCTTGGGAACTCAAATGGCTGGCCGTCCTTCCTATTTGCAATCTGTTTCTCTAAATTTAGAAGGGACTATCATACACCTCTTCCATTACATGTTTATATTTGAAAGAGCATTAATATTACTCAATAATTTCTTAAAGTATATCTATTGCATGATCACATATACATAGATCTATATTTCTACCTATCAGCTTAATCTCTTAATTAGTATTGCTGCTAACATTAGTTCTGTTCTGAGTTCAATTCTGTTTCTGTTTATTTTCATTGATCACTTGATTTTGATCCTTCATGGATTGTTGTTGAATCATTGATATTTTTATGAATAATTGATTAACTGAATGGATTCCTTTGACTGTATATATTGAGGTATTTGTGAGTGATGATTAAGTGATTGTTGATTAGATGATTGATGATGAATGCTAGTTTGATATATTGGTGAATTATGAATAACGAATGCTGATTTGATAGAATGATTTGCTGATTGATTGTTTGCTTGATTTGGTAATTGATGATTACTTTTGGGATTCATGAGTGATCATTGACAAGTTATTCTTGAACGCTTGGAATGATTTCTCCTTTATACTTTATCAATGAAAGAGGCACCACCTTTCACAAGAATTGAGCCACCACCCTCTATTGCTACCGTCTGAGAAAAATAAATTATTTTCCAGATGGATCTCCCTTGGATGTCCTTCTCAAATGAAACCTTCACCCCTTTATATCTTCATGTGTGAGGGAGACCCACACCTCTTCATTGTGTCTGTCCTTTGCAAGGGTCACAACTTTTCACAATTACTACCCTTCGAAAGAGTTCAACCCTTCATCATTGAAATGATAATTGAATGATATTCAATATTAAACAAAGGAGAGGAATACTCCTTAAATAAGCAATTATAAAATCTTTCCATAACAGAAATGATCAAGAATTAAAGACAAAATTGAAAGTTACTAAACTAACTAAATTACATAAAGAATAGAAAGTTACTAAAAACTGACTTAAAAGAAAGTTACTTACATGACTATTACACTAAATATTACAATATTACTTTAATAATCATTTCTGACCTTTGAGAGAGTTAGAACCTTTCACAATTACCACCCTTTGAAAGAATAGCCTTCATCATTCCTACCTTTTGAAAGAGTCACTTCCTTATTTTCTTCCCCTTCCTTTCGTCTTCTGCTATTCCTTCCTTGATTCCCACGCTCCATCCTTTCTTTCCTTCTTCCATATCCCCTTTTGAATGAAGTCTTCTCCCTTTTATCTCTCATGTTTTAGAGATTCACAACTCTTCATTTCATGCCTTCTTGACCCTTCATTAAAGTTAATTAAATTTTAAACATGTTATATTTTATTTTTATCAATATTCTAATATCAATATTTTTTATTATCAAATCCTATTTCAAAAAGGGTACGTTGCAATCTTGTAAGTCATACTTGGAAAATATAAAGCAATGTTTTTTCAAACAAAATAAAGGCCAATGACAAAATATGACTGAATGTCGAAGCAACCCATGAACTCAGAGAATAATCTGGTCACATCAAGAGACCAACACTATGAATATGCTTAAAAAATTGCAACATCCATGCCCACATGCCAAAAATATGAATCAGATCACTGAAAAGCAATTATCCCAAAAAGTCAAAATAACAAAATTCTGATTACAATCGGACAATTCAAAGTCCATTTGCGCTAATAGAAACAAAATGTGAAGCATAGTACCATCTCTATGCCATCGAGGAAAAACTGCCACAAGCATCTCTCAATTGTGAAAGTTCTCTTAAAGGCAACAAACCATAATCTACAATGATAAGAAATGATTGAAATCAATCCACTTAGGGTAAAAGATTTTAAAATGTAGAAGCAAGTCCTCTTCAGGCACCTGACCTCCCAAATTGGCAGGATGCAATTCCTCTTGACACATAACTCCAACATAGGAAGGATGGAAGTTCTCTTTGGATATGTGACCTTAAACATCCCCATTATTCTATTACCCCAAATACATTTGTGTTTGACTGAAATAGGATGACTAACACCTCTCTCAATTATGGTAGTCTTATATTTTGGATTTACAATATTCAATATAGTAATACTCAAGTATCTTTCCTCCAATGCCTCAATTGACATGGTATATCTAGAAACAATCTCATTTACCTTTGAAGTCTCAACTAGCATAATAGAAGACTCTACAAATAGGGCCTAGTTGTCTTCTCATTCGCATCAACAATTTGAACACTAGAAAACTTATATAGTTAGGTGTATTCTTCGCTGAAATCTTCACACAAGACCTCTTCAATCTAGAATTTAGTTTTCCTATGTATCGTCAAAAATTGCATAACCCTTTTGCAATTTCACCTACACTTTTGTAACTACCTTAGTGTCCATTCCCCTAGCATCTCAATAGGCTCATATCAGCCCTTGCATTGGCCTTTTACCTCTCATGATGCTTAGGGCCTTTCAACATCACTTTTGCATTTATCGTAATGTTTCTTTTGTCTACCATCATTTTTGAGCGCAATTTGTTTGGACACTGCGCCATGTGGACATCTGCACGATGCACTAGCATCCCACAACATCCTAACGTTCAAATATTCGATTTGAGCATTTCGATACTTGTCACCTGCCTAGTTCAGTAGAAACGGCTCCGAATCTTCCAAAATGGCTCGTTAGCCTCTTTTTCCCTTCTTGTAACACTTTTAAATGGATCCTTTTACCCCATTTGCTCTTTGGGGCTCCTCTCTTGGTTCCTCTTGCATTCTTTTGGTTTTTACAATGTTCTTTTGCACTCACTTTCTTTCTACAACAATGTCTAATTTGCTACATTTGTTTTCATAGCTCTCTTGGCTTTCTCAAACCTATCTAGTAATATCTTTCTATCTCTCTTGTATCTTTGAGCATTTTGGGATTTATCACATCCCTATCTATTAAACTATTTAATCTATTAAATTTTTTGATCTATCTATCTATCTGGCTGTTGTGGAGGTTGGAACACCAAAATAGGGACTTGATTGAGGCAAGTCTCCAAACAGCCCCAAACATTTTTCCTCTTTTGTATGTGTGTAGGACTATTGGAAGAACTCGAATGCACAAATGTTTGCTTATATTAGTTTATGTGATTTCTTTTCATCTCTATTATCTTGTATTTGCTGCTATATTTCTAATGTGGGTTTTGTAGGTTGTCTAAAGGACAGAGTTAGGTTTTCTTCACATTCTGAGTATTCTCTGCTGCAGTCCTATCAGACTACAGTGCGCTGTGTTGGCATCCTTGGCCGAGACACTCAGATTTGGACAGAAAACTCTCTCGCCCGCACTTTCCATTTCTGTAATCAGAGTCTTCTCTTTCTTTATCTATAATTAGATATCTTCGCCAGTTTGACTGGTTGGAGATATCTGAATGTATCTTGTGAAACTTGCTCTCAAAGGAACATAATTTCCTTTCTGTAGGGTCAGATTTACACCATTACACCCAATCTCATCAATCTACCTAAGTCGTAACTGTCAACTAGAGTATTGCATAAGCAACTTGTCCAAGAAACAAATATATAAACCTTGGCTTTCTAATCGACCTTAGGATCTGAGAGGCATTCTAAAACTCTTCAGAACAAATTTGTGTGGCCAAACTCAACTTTATTGCCATTTTGGTTTATTTGAAATGCAGATAAAAGATTCACGTTCAATCAGATGCAAAATATATATCTATAATTATTACATCGTCTAGCACACTATTATTATCATCATTCAAGAATCAACAATGGAAGAGCAGAGACATCTCCTAAATGTGTCATCATTTACTTTACTAAGCTTTTGAGACAAGCTACCATCCTCGGTCATATGATGATTGCAACCAAAATCCATAATAAATTTGTTTGGAAGTTTATACATGAAAAATATGAAAGTGTGAGCTACAAGTACATTATTATAATTTATTATATATTAAACTGTTGTTACCATGACTAAGACCTTGAGTTCTTTGATCTCCTTTATAAGATCCTTCATTTTCTTCTTATAGTAGATATTTTTTAACATGTCAATTTTTGATGCAGAGTAATTGCTTGTGACCACCATTGTGATTGCCATCATGAGAGTTCTTCTTATTTTTGTCATTGCTATTTTTGTGGTTTTCTCTTTGACATGGTTCCTAGTTATGTCCCAAATTTTGGCTTTCTCTTTCATTTACTAAAATGAGCCTGCTGCTTTAAACTAATCACACCCATGATCCTGTTATGGTGAGTTTTTTGTTTAACAATTAATTAAGAACCATGTCATCAAACGACAGTCTTGCCATCTTGTCTCATAACAGCCTTGGTAGAGAAGAGTGTGAAGATAAACATATACTACAGCCTCAAGAACAATCTCATTACATCGTTTTTTTGCTCCTTGCCAATTGCTAGAATTCAAACAGAAGATGCTTTACACAAGAGTAGCAGCCCTTGATGCTTTCAAATGATAATGGATCAAGTGTAGATAGCTTGTGATTCAATTTGCAATCAGATGTTCTGAATAGCCTGCTTTTTCAATGCATTGAAGACATTCTTAGGGTTTTTTTGACTCCATTACATGAAAATACAACTCAAATTCCACATGGCTTAATATAATACCCCAGGCCTTTTCAATCCCATCGTAGAAAGCATCCTTGTAATCCTTGACAGATAATTTTTTATCACCACTTGGTATCTGCCACAAGCCTTTGGTCTTCAGTGTGATTTCAATGGAAAAAACTGTGACATTGATGATTGTACCCCAACAAATTAACTATAAAGGAATTGCTAGAACCATCTCCATCTTCACAGACATCAAGACCACAAAAGATCGCTCCAACAAGTAACAACATATAAATCAATGCTTAGAGCTGGACACCGACTTTCCAATGTGCTTCAAGGATGGGTGTGAATAGAGTCCACATGCAAAAGTTATGACCTTTGGAAGGTGGTGTGCCCAAATAGTACCTAATGATCGTCATATGACCTTCAAATTTAAGTTGTGTAGAAACTAGTTAAAATTATATAAACCCAAAAAAAGTTAAAAAACATCTAATTACATGTTGCAGGAGCCTTCAGAGCTCGTGCATTTCTGCACATCCAAAAAATTATAATATTGATTTTGGTTTATGTGTCATAGGTCCCGTTGGTTTTTCCTGTTCTTGTTTGTGTGTGTAATCTCCATGCTGGGTGCAATGCCTCCTTTCCTTTCAGCGCTCAGCATTTAACGGTTCATTTCTAGCATCATATAAACATTGAAATGTATGCCTTATCCTCTGCATTGCATATTCTTAGTTGCAGACTGGGCGTGGAAATTATGGTCATTGACCTGATGTCATTTTCTTATCACTTGCTGGCAGTTGTTCCATTTTCAGCTACCACTTCCTGAAGGTTGCAGGCCTTTTAACAACAATTACTCCCATTTCAGTTCACTGGTATGTAAGTTTTCTTGACTAATATATCCTACCTATTTATTGGCTCACCCTCTTAATGGCATTGACGATGGTCATCCCTTTGATCTATCAGATCACCTTCTGACAGTGTGCAGGATGGTGGCTAAAAACAGTCACTTATGCAATGCTCTGGCCGAGCTATGTCTTGATAGTTACTGTTTGCTGGCATGGGTGTCCTGAGTGCATATCCTGGGCGTAGTCTCCGTCTGACCATATCTCCTACATGCGCTTGGCCCAGTTCATGGAATTAATGCTTGCAGTGACCTAAATGTGAGTTCAGATTGTGTGATCTTCTGTTTGCAGTTACAATGGTAGTAACTCTTAAGGGTGGTCCTGACAGCAGTCCTGTGCTGGATGGATTTAGGTTGTGAGTTGTTTTTAACCATTCTATAGCGGTGGCTAATTGGATACCATTCATGTTGGTTGATGGACTTGGGATGATTCTCACATTTGTGTTACATGTTTTCCAGGCTATGCTTTATGCCTTTAGCTGAATGTGTGTTGATTCTTGGATTTTCTAAGTGCTGTTTGCTGGCTACAATGCCTGTCTGTGAAGAAATGTTGCCGGGCTTACATCCCTGATTGTAAATAAAATTTCTGAGGTTGAAACTTCTGAATCTTTTGTAATGTTTGTTCCTTGGGCTGAGCGCCTGCACCAGGACAATAGAGATTTTGGATTGAGATTTATTAAATATTGTTAGTTGATGTCATGATCTCTGAGCTACTGTAATACCTTATTGCTGTTAATGATAATTTTTGTGGAGCTGCTTGGACTGGTTGCCTATTTTCAGGCCCCCAGCCTGTCTTCATTATTACGACATATGGCACATGTGAGTCTTGTTGGCTGGATGTTGACTATACATTGAATGGACTGCTCTCACTGACAATGTACTAACTTGGACTGCTTTAGTTTACTGGATGGATGACTGGATGAACATGCATAAACAGAGAACAATTCGGCCAGTGGTTCTCAGACATAACCAAATGTACTCATTTTTAGGAGTTATTGGAATTTCTCCATCAAGGCAGGATAACCCAATCAGAATATGTCATGTGACACTTATTGTATAATACATATCACCAGAGTTGAACTTGCAACTTCAAATGCAGGTGATGTTCTAGAACCCCTAGGGTTTGGCTAGTTGGGATATGACCACTTCATTCTCAATATTTTCTGTGCTGTGACCTGAACCTTTCCACCATCAGATCTGTTCCTCAGTGACTATTGTTGCTTGCACTACATCTTGCTCCACTCAGTTGCACGGTCACATGCCACAACTGGTTGCAAGCTCTAGGGGCCTAACATTGGAAAGACTGAGGTGGCATATTTGAGGGCCTAAATGATTTTTTTTGATGATAAAAAGTGGGTTTGGAATTTTTTCACAAGGAATCGAAAAATGTATTTGGATCTGCTACACACCACACCTGAATAGGACTCTCTCTAGAAATTCTAGATCTCCAGTATCAACAAAATTTCAAATGAGAGAAGCTATATAAATCTAATTCTTTATAAACTCTTCTTCGCACATTTCTTTAGTAGAATTGCAATTTAGAGGTTTATAATGTGTTCTTTGCTAATGAAAAATGCTGAGTCGCTCTCTCTCTCTGTGTTTTTTTAAAAGAGCTTTTGTAGGATAAATTGTGAGTCAATGTATGTTATAATAACAACAGTATTCCTGCCAATGTCATAGTAGCAATGGACCAGAACCTAGGGAGTTAAAAACCCTAAGTTATGATATTATGCGATAGCATTTAAACAGTTTTGTAGTGAGCAAAGACAATAAATGCCGATATGTAAAAGGCATCAAAGCACATCAAAGAGAAGAAAAAAACTTAACAATATATAAAATGAGATACACGATGAAATGTATTGCTTTCTATTTATACACTAGGGGTGTATATGACATAAGGGCAAGCTGATTCAATAAAGGTATTAAGCCTAATATAATATAAAATGTACATTACGTGTGTAAGTTTCTTAATACAAATAGGCTCACTAATACATGTAGGCTCCATAATGTACTTATGAACTGAATAAAATGAAAATAACCAAAATTTGTACCACTAGAATCGGTAACACAATTCAACTCATCAAGATGGGTCTTACATATTTTAACATAGATAGACCTGGTTTTCTGTTCACCTATCAAAATAGTGCATAATACTAGCTCCCTTGCTCTAATCGACATCGATGTACATATAATAGTGTTGGGCTATGGGTAGATCATTTAGATCACAATTGCCTCAACCAAGTGGTTCTAACACAAATTAATTTAAGTGCACTACTAATCCAACTATGAAATAAGACAATCAGTATTGATTTTTATTACATTTGAATGATTTCATAGTAACAATTTTTTTGCTTTCTACACTTACAGTGAGAGGCTTTCTTTCAGTATACATACTTCAACTTGTATGTTATCTTCTCTTTGACAGTTTCCATTTATTTTTATAACTCTGTTTCGTTGATATATGTAAATAAGTTAAAAATGTATTTTATTGAATACTATATTGGTGGTAGTATGTGTATATGGTCTTTGGAAGAGGTTACTTAAGATAATGGAACTTAAACTTACGGTTCGTTGTGAAATAAACCTGAGCCCTATATAATTCTGATACTTAAATTCATTCAAATTTTTTTTTTGCAGAGATTTCTTTCATTCATGGTTGATGCTTACAAGGACATGACATGGATATATCAAATAAATAATCTGCTATACTAAATCAGAGCTGAGAATGAATAATTAATTCACAGATTGCAGAGCACATAAGAATATTCTGACAACATACATATGAAATAATAATTACAAGGCAATAACAACTGCTCAGCACCACAGTCTTATAATGACTATATTCTAACTAATAAACATTGTTTACAGTGTTACACCATATTAGCATGGAATGCGCACTCCACATTCTGTCCTGAAGGTTCTATGCCATCATTCTTTCTTAGTTACAAAGTTTTAGTGATTCCTGGACTGATGCATGCGTGAATACCTCAGTAAATACAGGTAGAGTTTTTGTTCTACCTATAAAGGCTAGTGCTGAGGTTTTCGTCTTAGACTAGGCACACTCTAAACAGGGATAAAGAAGCTCAATTCTGTGATGCCTTTAAATGGAATCACTTCCTTTCTTTATAGGAATTAGCCAAACAGTTCGGCCCAGGCAAAGGAGAAAAAAGCTTGGCAAGTCGGCCTTGTACAATATGTAAAGAGCCTGGCTGGCTCTATGCTGAAGATTATGTTTTTCTTTTGAATTGTTTTGCAATTTTATAAATATATAAAATGATCTCAGGCAGCAAATAATTTCAACTCCAAATTCACCAATTGATTCAATTCAAAGCCTTTCAAATATTCAAATAACATTACATAAATTCAAATGAGAATTGACACCTTAAGAAATAACACAACTGCTAGGAATGAATCACAGCTCCTATGAAATGGTATGCAGCTTCAAAAAAATAAATCGCAGCATCTAAAAGAATATCGCAGCCACCAAAGATAATATCTCAGCTACCAAAAATAATATTGTGGCCATCCAAGGAAGTAATCACAGCCTCTAGGAAAGGAATCACAGCCCTAAGGAATTAAATCGCAGCATCCCTGGATAATTCACAGCTTCCTTGTATTAAACTGTAGCTTCTCTAGATTGCCGTATGGTCACCAAATTCACCATATCAAGAACAGAATTGCTACACAATTCATTGGCATGAGATCCAACTCAAAGTGTATGAGAAAAATTGAAGAAATATACCGTTTCTTCAAATCCCAAACCAAACCCTAAGCTCTTCTCCAAATTTGATTTTCACCATGTTAATATTTCAGACTTTGAAAAGAAATAACAATCTATAGATGATCTTTTAGAACTAAGATTTAGGCCCTTTCCAAAATATAGATAAATAGAAAAATAGATAATACCCGGTTTTGAAGTCTGCTGTAGAGTCTCCTTAATGGTTCTTTCCAATCTGCTGCTATAATTCAACTTCGACATCTGCTTCAATTTGTCCTCCAATTCTGCTATATTTCGTCCTCCAAATCTGCTTTGTATTGTCCTTTAAGTTCACTATATATTGCGCTTTTTGGTCTGCTATTCTTCCTCTAGGAATGACTGGAACTTTAGTATGAATTGTTACTGCTATGGATCAGATGAGAATGGATTTGCTTATCTGCTGTTATGGCGCGAATTAGGCAGACATGTTATGTTTTTGATGCTTACCATATTCACACCATAACTCCACCTTTATATGCATTCAAGAGGTGTGGCTCTTCCTTATTAATGCTGACTTGCACCAGTAAGTTGGCCAGATATATAATATCCAATGTGCAAGTCGTCCCTCCTTAACAAATATAATATTTAATGTGCAAGACGTCCCTCTTGCTAATATTAAGTCGTCCCTCTAGGACAATATAAGGATGTTTCTTTAGAGTTTAATACAATAATTTATGAGATGTGTGTTGAGATAAATAATAAATAATAAGTATATTATTTATTATTCATCTCAGCATACATGTCATCTATTTGATCTTTTCGAAAAAGGCCACAAATATCAACACACCAAAGATGATTTGCATAATAGAATGAATGAAATGAAATCTGAATCCCCTTTTATAATACTCAATTTTCATTTGTCTTCATCTTCTTTAATTTACTTTAATTTCATTTCTCGTAAAGCAACTTTCTGTTATAATTTAAAGATGACATATTATAAAGTCACTTTATTAATTTAAACTCCCCCATTGCTCCAAAAATGACCATTTCATTAATATAATGATATTCTGACACATAGGGTCCATGTTTTATCTACTGAAGATTTAAAACTTCTCAACCCGGTTCCAACGAGCTGTAACACCAAGGTGTCTAATATGTAATCCCAATAAAAATAGCAACCTTAGCCAATTTAATTAAATAATAATTATAATTCACCCATCTTGCAAAAATGACTGAAGAAGCATCAAAATCGAAATTTGATAGCATAGGCATGATCATGATGAAGAAAGACGATGAATGAACCTGACGAGGTGGACTTTCCAACTTTATTTGCTGACTCAAACATCCTAACGAGGTGACTTACTAAAAATAGATGCTCCCTCCAAGATTCTTGGAGCCCAAACCAGAAGCCAAAATATAAATTGAGAGCATCATTCAACTCCTTTAACTCATCTAAGCTCATTGGAACCATCCCTTGACTTACTACCAAATAGAGCCATAACCCTCAATAGGGTTCTCTAATCACTAGTATTAGCCTACAAGGACCCAATAATAGGCTAAATCCAATAACTCAGATGCTTGCTCAGAATGGGGACATTATAGTCCTCCCTCCTCGAGATTGCTTGTCCTCAAGCAATCACAAGAACCAAAGGCACATATCGATCCACCCGGATCCCATGGAAAAGTGTGTGTAATGTCCTTGACATCATCTACGAACTCTTGTGATAATATCTCTATCCACAGAGCTATCTTGAACATACTGTCACCATACCAACAATGGTGACTCACCCAATCCGTAGTGCCAATCCTATCTCCAGCTGAATCCCAGTAGAGATGAAACTCACATCCATCCACAACCAGAAAAAATGGATACCCGATATCAACTGATAGATCAAATCTCCCTGCACACCCTACCAAATTGCTTTGAGGATGAAGCTCATCTGTGCAACAGGGACAAGAACTCCCATATCCCTGATATCCACCCCCTGCAAAATTATCATAGGTATGCTGCCCTTGCAAGTCACCTCCTGCTAACTTGCAGTAACTAACTCCATCAACTGCAGATGGAGAAAACCCTTCCCATAAAGGATGATATAACCTAGGAGCTAACCCACACCGACGTGCAACCAAATCCTCAACTGGTGGGCCAAAAGAGAAATGATGAGCACTCCTCACTATGTAATCATGGTGTAATGCTCCAATCTCTGTCAGAGGCTCATAAAAAACCAACTGTGAATCAAGAGATGGCTCCAATCCCTGACTCTAAACAACTGATTGGGTAGGATCCTGGGTAACCCTCTCAACAAACCCAACCACAAAATTCCTTGTGAGTAAGCATTGTAGTGAAGGTATCTACAATCTTCTTACTAACAGCTGAATACCGTGAGAACCCCGAATGAGAGTACCCTCAGAAGTCCCGAAGGACCCTTCCTGCAAAAGCAGACTCTCAAGCAAGTGCTCAATGAAAGACTCTATGCAGTAGAAATTATATGAAGAAGCATCAACTTGCTCCCCTGCAACCCACAGCTGATCCCTCTGAAACTGTGGCACTACCAGTTGTCTATTGCTATCGGCTGTATGAGATGAAGTTATAGATTTGCTTCCGGCAGAAGGAAACAAATCCCCATGAAAGTTCGTCTCCAAATCATATGATACCATGCCCAAGTCTTGTGAAGAAGAGGGAGTAGTGTCACGAATTGGCACACAACTCTTTGATGAATCCACTACTACTATATCAGGATTCTCAATAACTTGTTCTGTATCATCTGTCATTGTGCTAACTACTGGAGAACCTGGTACAACAAGAAACTCTCTGCAGTCCTCCGTTGAAGTGTTCATCTCATCTGTAACTATTGCACTAGTATCAAGGATGGATGTAACTGCACCCTCATCACATCCACCATCCCTATCTGTGGAAGTCAATTCACCACCAACCACCACTATATGTAGCTGAACTGGATTTGGGGCTGGCGTAGATTGTACACGCTCCAACTCCACGACCACCTCTCTTAACTGCAGTTGTGACTCCTGTAGAGCTAGTTGGGTGCTCTCCAACACCTCAAAAGTCGCCTCAAGCTCATGGGTGAGCTCAACCACCCCCTTCTCCTTCCCTAACAATGCCTCGTAACAAGTGCTACCCCACTCAAGAAGTTAATCCCTGTCAGCTACCAACTGTAAATAATTCTGCGTCAAGATCCTGACAGCCTCTTGAAGTGAATGAATCTCTGCTAGGGAAAGACAACTACCACCGTGCTCATTTGACATAGGAGCACCCCAACCATATACAACCAACATTTGCCGGATAACCTCATAATGCTCAAGACTTGAAGATATATCACTATCACTCCACCTTCAACTGACTGGTCACAAGATGTTTCCGCATACCCTGACTCTTACGTAAGCTCTCTAACTCACTAGCTGCATTGTGATAGGAAACTATATCCTCACTGCTTGCCACATGATCATTAACATCATGTGTGCTAACAACTTCGCACATGTCCAGCAACAAGGTACTATTGGGTACCTCTGCAAATATCTCATCTAAAGAAGTGGAAGTCACAATTGTATCAAACTCCTCGCATGCCTCTGCTTCCCCCTCCACAATAAGTCCCTGTAAACTATGATCCTGGGACCTATCATCATCCAATAACCACTCTGAGTTATTACCCAATATCTGATATGATATAACAGACTTGCTGCAGCATGAATCATCATCACGTGAAACATCAGAGGTCCCCACATCACTAGTATCAACATCGTCTAACTGAGACCCCTTTGCTATCGCCTGCTGCTGCATACACGACTCAATGCTGTCATAAAAATCAGAATCACTATGGCATAAATCTACATTGTGCAACTCCTCAACACTCAAATCGTGAGTGGCATCACTAGGCAGCTCCATGCTCTCATCCTCCACACAAGAGAAGACTGTTGTCTCCTGCACTGACCCAACACTATGAGTGCTGCCATAAAAATCAGAACTCTCTGTGCTCATATCCTCCTCGCAGTCTTCAAAAACAACACTCTCATTAGGAAACTCTAGACTAGCAATGGTATCAACTGCATCTTTTGCACTCGCATTATCCACAACATCATCAACATACTCACGTAAGGGACTGCTGTCCTGAAAATCAGACCCTGTATTACCCATATCCCCACTACTACCAACTGATGTAAGACTGCCATCAAAGGTAGTTAGCATGCCCTCAGCATTTTCCGAATCACTAACTCTGGAATCCTCAAATTGCTGGAACTTAGTGTTGCTGTCCTCTAATGAAATAGACAGATCCATATGTCCTTGTGTAGACTCTCCAACATCATAATTGCAGATAGGACTAGTGGTTGCCCCACTAAACATAGGATCATCTTCACCATGATCGCTAGCTGCTGAAAACTCATTGTGAAGACTCCTGGATGGCTTACCTGTGAAAACCTCTCGTTTCTCTTCCTGCTTTCTTTGTAAGGAAGACTTTTTTAAAAAGGAAACCATAAACCTAGCTGCCCTGTCAACAGTTGTTGGATCTGAAAGTTGTGCTTTTAGCCTTTCCTGTGTTTGCCTCAATTTCTCCATTTTGTTTTCCAAGGCACTTGTTTGTTTCCTGAACTGTGACACATTGTTCAACTGGTTTCCATATTTATTTGGTTTTCTGTATTTATCCATGACTGAAATAAAACTAAAGTGCTGATCACTCTCAAATCAAACATGGGAACTCAAGATTTCCAAACTCCACAGGATGGCAGGAAACTGCTCTGATACCACTGTAAAGAGCCTGGTTGACTCTATGCTGAAGATTATGTTTTTCTTTTGAATTGTTTTGCAATTTTATAAATATATAAAATGATCTCAGACAGCAAATAATTTCTAACTCCAAACTCACCAATTGATTTAATTCAAAGCCTTTCAAATATTTAAATAACATTACATAAATTCGAATGAGAATTGACACCTTAAGAAATAACACAACTGCTATGAATGAATTGCAGCTCCTATGAAATGGTACGCAACTTCAAAGAAATAAATTGCAGCCTCTAAAAGAATATCGCAGCCACCAAAGATAATATTTCAGCTACCCAAAATAATATCACAGCTACCCAAGGAAGTAATCACAGCCTCTAGGAAAGGAATTGCAGCCTTAAGGAATTAAATCGCAGCATCCTTGGATAAATTCACAGCTTCCTTGTATTAAACCGTAGCTTCTCTGGATTGTCGTAGGGTCACCAAATTCACCATATCAAGAACATAATTGCTACACAATTCATTGGCATGAGATCCAACTCAAAGTGTATGAGAAAACTTGAAGAAATATACCGTTTCTTCAAATCCAAAACCAAACCCTAAGCTCTTCTCCAAATTTGATTTTCACCATAGATGATTTGCATAATAGAATGAATGAAATGAAATCTGAATCCCCTTTTATAATATTCAATTTTCATTTGTCTTCATCTCCTTTAATTTCATTTCTCACAAAGCAACTTTATGTTATAATTTAAAGCTGACATATAATAAAGTCACTTTATTAATTTAAACTCCCCTATTGCTCCAAAAATGACCTTTTCATTAATATAATGATATTTTGACACATAGGGTCCTTGTTTTATGTGCTCAAGATTTAAAACTTCTCAACCCGGTTCCAACAAGTTATAACACCAAGGTGTCCAATATACAATCTCCATAAAAATAGCAACCTTAGCCAATTTAATTAAATAGTAATCATAATTCATCCATCTTACGAAAATGATTGAAGAAGAATCAGAATTGAAATTTGACAGCATAATCGTGATCCTAAAGAAGAAAGACAATGAATGAACCTGATGAGGTGACTTACTAAAAATAGACGCTGCCTCCAAGATTCTTTGAGACCAAACCGGAAGCCAAAAATATAAACTGAAAGCATCATTCAACTCCTCTAACTCATTTGAGTTCATTGAACCATCCCTTGACTTACTATAAATAGTAAGTCCTACCAAACGGAGCCATAACCCTCAACATGGTCCTCTAATCACCAGTATTAGCCTACAAGGACCCAATAATAAGCTAAATCCAATAACTCAGATGCTTGCTCAGAATGGGGACATTACGCAATACAATATTATTTATTAAATATAATATTAATCGAAGTCAGCCTCCCAAAGTTGGCCTTAGGTCAGGTTGGCCCAACTGACTTATTCCATTTTTTAATAATTAACATTTATTAATAATTGTTTTTATTATTTGGTTAATATTTACTGGCAATCCCAACCACATAACTTGGGGACATTACAGTCCTGTCACAAATTCCTTGTCCTTAAGCAATTTGCTCTTGTATACCAATTCAATTGCCTTCTGCACCTGTGTACCCAAAAAAAAGTCAGGATCCCATATTAATCTCGGAATCACCGCTTTGCCAATCCATTGCACTTCTCTAATATCAACATCTCTCATCCAAACTCCATCAACGATCTTGTCACATTTGTAATAAGGGAGTTTGAACATTTCTTGGCCTACCTCCATGTAATAGGAGTGCAAAATCTAAGTGATTTCTATATAAACCTGTAATTCTTCTTCATTGCGTTCAATGTCAAACAAACCAACCTTCATTGCATCACAACTAATATTTTGCATTGTCTTGAATGGGGAATCATTCTCTTATACTGCAAATCATCATTATAAAATGCAATTATGTCCTGACCTAATGTTTGGGTTGGTGTAGCCTTAAGATTACTGTGTTCTGCCCTTTGACTAGTCCTCCTGTTTGACATATCGAGACTCTGAATTTTCTTTCTGCTCTACTATCGCCACTTTTTCTTGTCATCCTCTTGTGTTTATGTATTTTTTACCATTTCAGGTTCCCCATTTTCTGCTTCTTAACATTCTTTCTTTTCTTGAGTGGTGGATTGAGACATGGTCTCTTGCAATGGAGCACAATAATCTTTTGCTGTCCACATCAAATTCACAAAAAGTGGAAAATAAATTTTCTCTTGCACGTCTTCAATCTTTTCAATAAGATCATTATATATCTCATAAGAAGAAATCACTTGATCTATTACGACAGGGTTTTCCTCACTTTTGATTTGCCATTTCCTTTTTGAACTCTTTCCTATTAGTTCTTCATATTTTGAAAAGGGGTGAGCTGGCTTCAATCTTTACAACTAATGGCTATATTCTTTATACCTTTCAACAGTTTTTGCAACCTGAGATTTATAGAGCTTCACAATTGCAGTCTCTTCTCCATCCTCTCCATAAAGACTCATTCCATGATATCTCTTAAGGGTTGCCATAATCATTATCTCTAAAGGGGAGCACTTTATCTTTCGCTGCTCTATTTACTATGAGATCCTATTTACTATGAGATCAGGGGTAGATTCTACTGTCTTTTTAGGGAGGTCCGGTCCCTCTCCTCCTTTAGGTTTACAGACTAGAGATGTATCGCACTATATCTGCAGGAGACCGTTCAGTTTCGGGATCACTCTCTCCAGCGCCCCTTGTGCCCCCTGTCCGATCAACTCATTACCTCCTTCCTTGGGATGGTTTGTGGCACCAAAAGACATTTGGCCTCTCCCTGTCACTCTAGGTCCATGAGACCCCGCAAAGATTACTTGCAGAGATCCACCCTTCCTAGTCGTGTGGGTAACTCTCAAAGACAACAACATTGGCATCGGCCTACTAATACTGTGGCTTATCCTTTGGTCTTGGGGTACTTCTCTGTTGCCTCGGAGCCCTAGTTTTATTTGGGTGGCTCGGGGTTTCCTTCTTGCCCCTTCCACCCCCCTCCCCCACCTCCCCCAACCTCTTTTTGGGGTCCTAGTCTTTCCGTCTCTTTTTTTGTTCTTCTTTGTTCTTTGGTCACCATTTGGGGTTCCTGCTGTGGGCTGGCCCCTTGTTGTACTCTGCAGTCCCATTGATTTGTTTGCGGTCATTTGTTGGACATTAATAATAAAATTATCTTATCTTCAATCCGGTGATTTACAGGCTGGCAGGATTCCAACTTTGATACCACTGAAACGAACCTGAGCCCTATATAATTTTGGTACAAAAACAATTAAATGCTGCAGAGATATCTTAGCTGAACCCAAACCCCCCAAACAAATTTAGCTAAACCCAAACTGGCAACTTAGGTTTCAACTAGGTTGCTGGTTCGGGTTTGGGTTCAAATACGGGTTTGAGGAACTGGTTAGTTGGTAGGGCAAAATTTTGAAATGGGGTTAAGGTTCGTTAGTACAAATACATGTAAAAGTTATACACACACACAACAACAACAACAACAACAACAACAACAACACCATAAACTTGTAATCATGATATATCAAGTCCCATAATAGATTTGAAATGAAATATAGTCAAATGTATTATTTATTAAAATTAAATAATATAAATTTTAATTTAATATATATATATATATATTACTCTGGAGTTTTGCTTCCCAGGACCTCCAAAGTAACCTCAATTCTCCAAAATACCAGAATGTGTATAAACTATTAAATTTGAACCAGAATATTGATGAGCAACAATATGAATTCAAAGAACACACAACAATATATAACACTGCATAATTATTCTCGGAAAACCCCTCCTGCTCGAGGGAAACAACACAGCCCACAAAAATGATGATGCCTTTATTTCAATCTCAAAGCCAATACAATGATTCTTGCTTATGATTGAAATCTTCAATGCATTCAGTCAATAAGACTAAATTTTCTTTTATCAAATCTTGACTGAGTCTCTAACCAAAGCAATCAAACACAAACACAAAGAATCACAGAAGTTGCTTAATGATCACACACATATCGAAAGCTACAAGATAATAAAATATATGTTTTTCTCTGCACTTATATACTAGTGCAATGACTCAGAGAAATAACAAACTAAAATTGTGTGAAC
This sequence comes from Chamaecyparis obtusa, assembly GCA_027943335.1. Classification (NCBI taxonomy): domain Eukaryota; kingdom Viridiplantae; phylum Streptophyta; class Pinopsida; order Cupressales; family Cupressaceae; genus Chamaecyparis; species Chamaecyparis obtusa. The sequence goes on along the minus strand of BSBK01006751.1, from coordinate 209,881 downwards.
TAAACAGAGATACGACAGAACATCTATATTATATGAGTGCGATACCCAGCACGATATATCTCCAACCTTCAGAAAAACCAACAACAAAAATACAAGAGTGATCTCCAACACCCAAGCATAGAGAATCGATGCCAAGTTGAATACCGACGGTCGGTCATTATAGACATACGTGACAGGATAATATAAAGATCGTTGTCCATGAACAAAGATAACCGCTCACCATAAAGAGAGACCACAAACTTCATACATAACGTGAGTGTTTAATAAACTGCCGACAGAAACAAAACAAATAAACGGTGGCGCGCTTGCATCCACATGGAATCAGGAGAGACCCAAACATAGAAGAGCACGAACGTAATAGACAAGAGAAGATGAGAAGGCATGACGCACAATAATGAATAAGAATGATGATAAAACTTCTGCAACAACTGGAGACCGGAGACACATAGATGGCAACATGATAATTATAATCAATCGAAGATGATAAATAATCAGCAGCCCTACCATACAAAGAACCAACCATAATGGAGAGCCGAAGATAATAAAGAGATGGTGGTCGCCAAGACTTAAACAATGATTCTAGAAAATGAATTGTCAGTATTACTATTCCATTAATTTTCGATAACCTCCGCCAGCTAACCATGGTCGTATTCGATGCCATGTCATCACATATAGCGCCAACCAGATATCTTCCAGATAAGTTCTCAACATATCATCAGAGGTAAAGGATTTCTATCGCAGCTACTAATCTTCAACACTCCCTCTTAGCAAGAGAGAAATCATTGATATGACATAGAATGTCTCAACCTGATAAGCACAAAGGAGCTGCAACCAAAAGGCATGTCAACAAAAATCTCATCACATATTTTCTCAATAAAACATTGTTATCTTAGCATAACAATATTCACCATAGCTGCTACTCAACAAGTAAAGCCATGGGTTCACACACATGATTTCCAACATGTCTACTCTCCCAGAGGGTGGATCTACCATAGCTACTCCCAAAGGGTGGAATAAGGACTTTCACCTCAAACTTCTCCCAGAGAAGAATGCATTACCACCTTGCCTACTCGTAGAGGGTGGTACAAGGGATTTCACCTCGAACTTCTCTCACAGAGAAGAACTCATTATCAAGGGATTGCACCTCAAACTTCTCTTGCAAAGAAGAACTCATTAACAAGGGATTGCACCTCAAACTTCTCCCTCATGGAGAATAACTCATTAACAAGTCTTCATGATGATAAGACTCTCTCTGAGACAGATATCAACCTTCCGGCTTCTCAAATTAGACTCCCTCTAAATCTGATATCAACCTCCTCGTCCAAGGTTGCTTGTTATGAATAGATAGACTCCCTTTGAATGGAGATTCCCTCTCAGCCACGGCAGCATACTGCATTGATTATCATAACATAATAGATCTAAATACTGAGACTCCCTCTCAGCCGAGATTCTCTCTCAACCTTGGACAACATACTCAAGTTTTGATAATCACAATACCAAGAAATTGACTCCAATATTTGTCGAACAATGAGCTTTAGGAGTCACACTGCTAGACGAGCTTGCTGATCCTCTGCAAAAGGTCTTGGCACTCTTCCTTTGTTACACAAGCTTCCTCTGAATCTCATATCCTCCTCTTAGAATAAACTGATCACAAGATAATCTGAATAGGTACTTCTTCTTCAAGAGCCACCAACTCATCTCAAGCTGCAATCTCTCATCATCCTGTGCTCCTCGATCCATCTTGGAAGCATTTTAGAGAGATTAGTAATAGAATCAAATAAACCAATGCTAGAAGCATACATGATTCACTACTCTCAATGTTATTGCATGAATTAAATATATAAAATTCATGAACTCATTATCAAAGATACAATCATAAAATACTTATCTTTTCATAGTTTAATCTTCCTCACAAGACGCCAATAGATCTTTCACCATCAAACAGTTATAGTGCAGGCAGAGAATGCAAATTTGAATGCCAACATAGAAGTTTGCTTGAGAAGCCTCAATAGCTGAGATTGAAACACCTACAACGAATCGTTGAACAGCGTATCCATTAGACATCACGATCCTTCTAGAATCCAAATGTCCTATTTTGGTTCAAATCGTTTCCTTAGACCCACTCTGATACCATGTTAAATTTGAACCAGAATATTGATGAGCAACAATATGAATTCAAAGAACACAACAATATATAACACTGCACAATTATCCTGGGAAAAAACCCTCCTGCTCGAGGGAAACAACCCAGCCCACAAAAATGATGATGCCTTTATTTCAATCTCAAAGCCAATACAATGATTCTTGCTTATGATTGAAATCTTCAATGCATTCAATCAATAAGACTAAATTTTCTTTTATCAAATCTTGACCGAGTCTCTAACCAAAGCAATTAAACACAAACACAAAGAATCACCGAAGTTGCTTAATGATCACACACAGATCGAAAGCTACAAGAAAATAAAATATATGTTTTTCTCTGCACTTATATACTAGTGCAATGACTCAGAGAAATAACACTCTAAAATTCTGTGAACTAAACAGAGATATGACACAACATCTATATTACATGAGTGTGATACCTAGTCACGATATATCTCCAACCTTCAGAAAAACCAACAACAAAAATACAAGAGCGATCTCCAACACCCAAGCATAGAGAATCGATGCCAAGTTGAATACCGATGGTCGGCCGTTATAGATAATATAAAGATCGTTGTCCATGAACAAAGATAACCACTCATCATAAAGAGAGACCGCAAACATCATATATAATGTGAGTGTTTAATAAACTGCAGGCAGAAACAAAACAAATAAATGGTGCCACGCTAGCATCCACATGGCGTCAGGAGAGACCCGAACATAGAAGAGCATGAACATAATAGACAAGAGAAGATGAGAAGGCACGACGCACAATAATAAATAATAATGATGATAAAACTTCTGCAGCAGCTTGAGACTGGAGAGACATAGATGGAAACATGATAATTATAATCAATCGAAGATGATAAATAATCAGCAGCCTGACCATGCAAAGAAACGACCATAAGGGAGAGCCAAAGATAATAAAGAGACGGTGGTGGCCAAGACTTAAACAATGATTCCAGAAAATGAATCGTCAGTATTACTATTCCATTAGTTTCCGATAATCTCCGCCAGCTAACCATGGTCGTATTCGATGCCATGTCATCACATATAGCGCCAACAATAAATTCAGAAAATATGTCAGTGATCATGAGCAATCAAACCAGGTCCAAATATGAACAAGGAGCAAATACGCTGTCCATATATCTTCCAGATAAGTTCTCAGCATATCATCAGAGATAAAGGATTTCTATCGCAGCTACTAATCTTCAACATAAACTACCTAGTGGCTGAGGTATACTACTATACTGTTAGTGCAGGTGGAAAATCCTTAAAAAATACATGAATTATTCGTTCTGTTGGCCTTGACTGGCCTAGAAATCACCACACGCCCCCTCCATTGGTTCAAACACTCAACAGATATATTGGACGGTTTATAATAGAAATGGTGGCTAGTATAAATCTGCTCACACTATGGCCACACTTCCGCAGGTGAACCCTGAACCAAAACCGGACACGTATCCAGCCATGAACGTGGTGAACCTTGTAACGTAGGTTGCAAATTTTAGCATTTAGGATTTTAGTCTCAACTAAAATGTTTTGTTTTCAGATTCTTCATCTCAATTATATTTCATGACATCTTGCATTTTGGGGGCTTTTAGAGTTTTCCAATATTTTGCATTAATATTTGGAATAATTGGATGATGTTATTTAATATTTTGCAATTTTTCATTTTCTAAGTTGCATTTGTTAAATTTGTTAGCTTTTGCTGAATAAATTTTTTGTTGAATTGCTGAATTCAGCTACTACATTTCATTTATTGATTTTTCTCTAAACAAAAAAGCTTTATATATATGCTCTATTATGAAGTTTCTAGTTATTGATTTTCAGTTCTTCTGATGTGTGTTTCTTGCCTTTGTTAACCCATGCAGGCATCGAGGATTAGGGATGCATTTGAGGCTAATAGGCATGTGGTAAGATATCCTATATATTGTTTCTGTTTAGGATATATTTCTGTTTAGGATATATAACCTTGATGGTTGATGAGATTTTGTTTTTTCCTTTTGACATTTAGTATACTGACTTTCGCAAGAAAATACTCTTATAATTATCACTGATGCTTTTCCAGCATTAAACTATCTAATGAATGGGTAGGAAAGCTGGTGATATGGCTCATTATGTAATCAATATGCCATTTATAGCAACTTGCTGGAAGTCAATGAAACACAACTTTCAATGTCATCTTAACTCTTTGCTACCTCTCTCCCTTATTTAACTTTGATAAGCTATAGATTTTTTTTTTGACCCATTTCAAATATTTAATATATTTGAACTCTGATTTTTATCTTCAATATCTAGCCAAAATGGAGTGTCTAGGAATTAAAGCATGGAACTCCCAAATACCAGTCTAGGTGTGCTACCAACTAAATCATCAGCCCCCTGTTGATTCAAGATTTCAATTTTAAACTTCCATAAGCTCAGCATTTTAAATTTGTGAACCACGTGAATTTATACGAGCTTCCCAGTATATTTGTTTAATACTTTCTCGAGCTGTTAGTCCTTTGCTGCTCCAATAATGCATGATAAATTTTTCACAAGGTTAAGATATTTATTTGTTAGCTTTATACAACCAAATTAATTTTTATACGAGCTTCAGAATAGTTGTGTTTGTCGTCCAGTCAAAATGGATTGGTTTGGACTTGAACACAACTTCTGAAATTCCAGTCTAGGTTCTCTACTGAGCTACCTGTCCTTTGTTATATCGAGATTTGAAGCTAAAGTTTTGGTAAGGTTATCAGTCCTTTGTTAGTTCAAAATTAAGTTAAACCTTTGCAAAGATGTTATGAACATTCTAAAAATTTTTAGATTATGTGATCTATTTTCCCAAAGTTGAAAGGGGTCTTTATTTTTTGAATATAAAAGGAGCTCCCGAGCTATTAGTCCTTCACTGCCTTAATTATGCAAGTTAAATTTTCCACAAGGTTAAATTTTTTATTTATAAGCTTTATACATCCAAATTAATTTATATATGAGCTTCAGAATAGTTGTGTTTAATGTCCAGCCGAAATGAATTGGATTGGACTTGAACACATGAATTCTGAAATTCCTGTCTGGGTTCTGTATTGAGCAACTTGACCTTTGTTATTTCAAGATTTGAAGCTCAAGTTTTGGTAAGGCTAATAATCTAAAGGGAAGCTCTATTGACTTAGAAATCTAAAGTTGAATTAGATGAAGGCAACATTGCTTGCATTGAAGATGGAGATTCAACAGATGATGAATGTGTTATTACTGACTCTTGTGGTGGTGCTAATTTTTCCTTAGTACTTTGAGCATTCATTTTGGAGGTTGGCAGTATTGGAGGATGGAGGAATTTCCACCATCTCAAGTAAACTTCTCATTTTGAGATGGTGTTTTGCATGAGAAGTGTTTTTGGCAGTTTAAGCTTATGTTTTCTGTTTTGATTTCTTTGTTGATGCTGATGGATTTGTAGAATACATGGATTGTTAAGTTTTTGAAGACAGGTGTAGGGTTTGGCAAATAGCTTAAGTATGGATGATTGTCTAGAGAGCATGAGACTGTGATTGAGAAGTATCACCCTTACATGTGAGGAGCCGTGCATGTGAGGAGCTCAATATGGATTGTTGTTGACAATAATTCAAGGTCTGTGATTTGAGAGCTTGGGACTAAGAGCTCAAAGGATTCAGCTCAGGGCTCCACCTTTACGAGGGTTGAGGAGGTAGCTTGATGGAGTTCCACATGATTTAGAGTTTGTTCTTCAAAGAAGATTTATCTTAAAATATATATTCATTTTATGTAATCAGCATTTTTTTTTATGTAAGCCTTAAGGGGGGTCCCTAGGGTAAGGAGAATTCGATGTTTTTAGGATCAACATAATAAGAGGGCGGGGAATGTTCAGATTAATAAATTGTCTAGTTATGCTATGCAGTTGTGAAAGCATATAGTTGGTACGATTAGCAACTGTTTACGACTATTTGGCACTCTTTAAAAATGTTTTGTTTATTTGCATTCAATAAATGAAGTTCTTGACTTTTCTCTAACATTGTGTTTGGAAGAAAAAAGAGGTGGTATTGGTAGGCTTGATCCATCTGCTTGTCTCCTAAGGGACAATATTGGGCTTGTGAATCTTATTGATGTGAAGCCAAGTAATGGTATCTTTACTTAGAACAATAGAAAAACTCAAGAAAATGCTATCTTAGAGAGGCTTGACAGATTTCTTGTCTCTAGTTTCTAGATTGCGGGTAGATGGTCTACTAGCACTGAGATTTTGGATCGGAGGGGTTCTGATCACTGGTCGATAAAATTCTTGGCTCTTTCTTTTAGACCTGCCAAGAACCCCTCTTTTAAGTTCCAACTAATGTGGCTTTGTGATCTCTCTCCTTATGACTTAATGTCCGACTGGTGGAAGGATGGGAAGCCTTGTCTTGGCACATCCATGTTTTCCTTTGTGAAGAGACTATGATTTGTTAAATATAAGCTTAAAAAGTGGAAAGAGTGTGTTTTGGTAATCTACATTTGAATAAATTATTAGCCTAGGCCTACTTGGATTCTATCACTCGCCAAATCAGGGATCATGGTTTAACTATGGCTCTAAGTAGGGAGGAGTCTACTGCTACTAAGGAGCTTGAGGAATGGGAGCTTCGGGAGGAGATTTTTTGGAAGCAAAAGTCCCGCATTGATTGGTTGCAAGAAGGGGATAGAAATACCTTCTTTTTCATTAATTCTATCAAAGCTAGAAGAAGTGGAAATATTATTACTTCTTTGGAATCTTTGGGGGGAGTTTAGCTTTCATCCTTGGAAGAGATCTCCCAGTAGGCTTCCTAGTTTTTCTCAGCTCTGTTTACTAAGGACTCTCTCCCTACACAAGAGAAGGAGAACATGATAATGGACTGCATACTCTCTTTAGTCTCTGATGCCATGAATGCGGCTCTCTCTCTGCTCATCTCAGTTTAGGAATTGGAAGTAGTGTTTTTTTAGATGATTAAAGGAAAGGCTCCATGCCCTGATGGCTTTCTTATTGAAATCTTTCAGGAATTTTGGGAGATTTTAAAATTGGATCACAAAGAAACAGGCAAATGTTGAGATCTTTGAATTCCACCTTCCTGACTCACATTCCTAAAAGGGAGGGTGCCTCAACTTCGAATCGGTATAGGTCCATTGCTCTTTGCAGTGTGACTCATAAAATCATCATAAAGCTGATTGCAGAGAGACTTAAGCCTTGGCTGAAAGTTTTGATTTTTGATGAACAAGGCATATTTGTTACTGGCAGACAAATCTGTAATAACCCTTTCCTATTACTTCCCAAATTATGTCAGACAGTTTACATATTGTCTTTGAGGCATACAGTTTCATTCCCTTAGTCAACTAGTTTGTATTCAATTGATGCAAAGAACATTATGTGCCATTAATGGAATTGCTGGAAGTAACCATCATATGCATTCTTATAATGCTTTCTGCAAAATGCAATGCCAAAAAAATGTTTCAACAGAGAACAATTATTAAAATCATAGTTCAAGATTGAATTGGTTTGACTCAATGGTTGGATAATACAATAATACTGATCAAGATTTGCAGTCACCAAGACACGGCCATCTCAGTAGTATGTCATGTACATCGAATCTAAGCAAACAAATTTCTGCTGACTGTAATTTGGCACAACTGATTATGAAGTTCCCATTTGGCAGCCACAAACCAAGGCTTAGATGCACATATATTAAATTTCCCAATTTATTTTTTTATTTGTAATCTTCGGATATTTGCCAGAACTCTGTTTTACTTTCATAATATTTCACAGGAATAAAAAGAAACCCATAAGCCTTTTAATTTGCATCTCAATTACATTTATCATAACACCGATACATTCAATTCATTAAAAATTCTCAGGAAAGATATCTGGTGCACCTGTTAACAATATGAAGGGTGTATTCTGTGAATAAACGGAAGAATAAACTCTTCAATCTGCCACTGTTCATGTAGTTGATAGATTGTCGCCAATCATACCATCTGGTGAAAACTAAATATGTCTTTGTGCAAGTCGCACCACTTGTCCATTGTGTACCACCGGTAGCCTTTGGGAATTACTTCAACCATCTTTATTGTTGATGCTACGTCCACTACAATCAACTCCAACTCCTCTGTGTTATGCTACGATCCTCCAAGGCAAGGTTCGCTGTGGTGAATGGTCTATGTCCCGTAATTGGGTTGAAACTTTGACACACAAGCATCTGTGTCAGCAAGGATTGGAATCACAAAGTCTCCTTGCAAATCAAACTTCCGTGTGGTTCAATATGTACACCTGAATGCAAGGTGTTGAAGGAACCCACGCTATACTACCGCCCGTTCACTGTTAACTCTTAGACGGCCATATTACGCATTGCCAGTTCCCACAAGTCCTTTTGCTATGGGTATTGGAAGTTTATCTTAGTACTGCTACAAACAAATTTGAAGAAATTCATCATCGTATGAGATATGCGGACAAGCCTGTTCAATATTATTTAATTTGTACTCAACAACCAACTATGGTGATATTTTAATTATTTGCCCCCTCTGTAACTTCAACGCCAATCAACAACTGCTTACTAGATCAAATATTTCACTGACGAAGTGAGCGCTCGGTTCTAGTTCTGAGTACAAATGAATAATTTCCAATCAAATTCCAACCTACTTCCTTCGTAGACATGCTTCCTTAAAGGAAGAAATTCCCGTAAACAACTTCCATGAAACTCACAAGACTTACTTATTTAAACATTAGTTTATAATATATTAACTAATATTTAAATAATTAGCATTATTTATTATAATTAATTATTTAATATTAGTTTATGAGATATTTAACTAATATTAAATAATTAACATTATTTATTCTATATCTCACTTGAAACTTTATTTAGGGGACATGACAAAATCCTAAATGGGATTGTAATTGCTTAAAAAACCAACCACTCTATGGCTAATTTTAAGGATAAGGCCATGTTCATAAAACTTGATATGGCAAAAGCTTATGATAGAGTCAAGTGGTCCTCGTAGAAAGTTGTTTTATCTTTTAGCTTTGATAATGTTTGGGTGGAGTGGGTCATGAGCCGTGTCTCTTCTATTTCTTTCACTATGCTTATCAATGGTGAGTATCAAGCTTTTTGGGGCTTTGCATGGCCTCTGACAAGGGAATCCCCTTTCTCCTTATCGTTTCATTATCATGGGTGAGGTCTAACAAAATTTATCAAGTCCAGTGTTAGAATTGGTTTAATTCATGGATGGAGATGGAACAATAGTTTACCTCCTTTTTCTCATCTTCATTTTGTTGATGATGAAACATTGGTGTGCATGGCCAAGATCAATGAAGTAGTGAATTTCAAGAGAGCTCTAGACATTTACTTGGCTTCCTTTGGACAAAAGATTAATGAGGACAAGTCATCTATTTTTTCCTTTAACACTCCTTGCCTTATTTAGAGTAGGATTGTGCACATCCTTAAATTTCACATTGGCTCACTTCCTTTTGTTTATCTTGGGATGCCCTTAGTTGTTGGATTTTAGGCTAGGGAGTTCTGGTAGGAGGTTATTGATATGTTTCACAAGAAGGTGGGTCACTAGACTTGCATGTGGCTTTTGACAGCTGGGCATGTGACTGTTTTGAAGTCATAGTCCAGGCCCTTCCGATTTACAGATGCTTTGTCCACGTTACCCCTTTGAGCTTTGTCAAGGATTGTGATACCACTAGATGCATAAAATGCCTTGTATATGTCATCTCTCAAGCGAAACAAGCTCTCTAAGGATTACTGAGGGTAAGGCAAAAAAGGCAAGAACTGGGATAGAAGTAGCTTCTAATTCTAATGATGTACGGAGAAATCATTTAGATGAAGGTGGTGGTGCACAACAATGTTTTAGGGAATTTGGGTCAACACCTAGAACATGTGGCCCAAACATAGGTGGAGGAACACTAATTCTTTCTTTGTACCTTGTACTTCATGAGTAGCACAAACCACTTTGGAGTGTACAAGATGGAGGACAAATGTCCATGAACAAGCCAAGAAGGTGATAGCAAACTTCTGGTATCCCCCTAGTTTGCCATTCCATGTTGCTATGTCTCTACATTGGCAAGTTATTGAGATTCTTTTGCGGATGCAGGTCGTGGGTATCAAACCCCATCGTACGAGACTTGAGGGCTAGTATGCTCAATGATGTAGTATAAGATGTTAATGATATAGTTAATGAGCATCGATTAGAGTATGCAAATAGTGGTTACACCATTATGTCAAATGGGTGGATAGGTAGAAGGAATCAAACCCTGCTTAACTTCCTTGTCTCTTGTGATATCAACATGATAGTTTTAAAACCCGTGGATTCATCAGATACAATCAAATCAACAGATGCATTATTCAAAATGTATGACAGTGGTCGAAGATGTAGGGCCGTAAAATTGGGTTTAGTTTATCATAGACAATGCTGCTGCGTGTATAGCTATTGGGAGATTCCCAAGGAACAAATACACCTTTGTCTTTTACCCAATGTGCAACACATTACCTTGATCTAATCCTAGATGACATTGGGAAACTTTAATGGGTTGAGGAGGTAATTCAAAAGGTGCACACAATTACCAAATTCTTGATCACAAGAAGGTTGTGTATGGTGTGCTTTCACAAGGGGCAAGGAGTGAGTTTGACTTGGTGTGATGAGATTAGGAATACAATTCCTTGGACTATAGACTCCTTATTAGGAATTTGGGCAAATGCGTATAGAAATTTTTGCACACAATAATAATATTCTCTTCTTCTTGGATATTTTTCATTCAAATACAATACATATTTATAGGATTCTCATATCCTATTATTTAGGAAACTCCCACAACAAATTACCTAAATATATTAAGTTGTTTTAACAATTTAATATATTCGTACTACTAACGCAATAACCTATCTAACAAACAATAACAAACCATGTGACATAATAATAATATTAAGTTGTTTATTAACAACTTAATAGTTTAACACCACATTATTTTATGCACTCTAATATTCCTAATATCTAGATGTGAACACTAATTCCCAATACCCCCCCTTAGTGTGAACATGGCGAGATTGTACATCACAATACTTGATGACCACACATAGTAGCTCACCAAACACATAAGATAAGAGTAGGGACATACACATCCACTCATGAAACCACAGATAGGGACTAACACATCTATCCAAGGTTTTACATCAGATTTGGATAGGGACAAACACATCTATCCAAACTCCAAACACAAGGTTATGAACAAGGACACACACTTCTACTCACAACTAAAGTGAATGGTGACAAACACATCCAATCATAATTACCCAACAAATGTGACTGGGGACAAACACTTCCAATCACATACATCATCTTGTGAATGGGGACAAACACATCCACTCACAAACAACCAACAAATGTGACTGGGGACAAACACTTCCAATCACATATCATCTTGTGAATGGGGACAAACACATCCAACCACCACATAAAAAACTTTGAGAGCCAAGTCCTCGTTGTTGCGTATGCATCCACCATTGTAGATCAGTGCCATTCCGATCACAAATGATATGAGAAGGTTGCTGCTGCCACCTGGAAACCAATCTTGGCTTTAGTCTTTTTGGCATGAAATGGGAATGGAACGTTGGTTATTATTCCCCCGATAATGTGAAATTTCCACTTATTCCAAAACATGTTGAAAAGAATAGAAAATGCCACCAGAGCTGATAAGCGACCCCGTTGTTGGTGACTGATGAGAGGACGCTGATTGTCCTCCTTCCTCCGTTGCCTCCAACCTCCAATTGATTTGCTACTTAGCAATTTTGGCTTCTATGCTCATTTCATCACTTGTGAAATAAGAATATTCCACCACCCTTGATGTGAACTTAGGAGTGTCGGGTACCACCGATCATGCACTCCAATTATAACTGAAACAATATTTATAATTTTACATATATGACATGACAATTAAAAAAGACCCTATTCTAGACTTGATGAAATGTCACATAGAGACACTCAAATGATAATCATTTTAACTTTAACCTAAAACTTATCATTAACACTCAATTTACGTAGACTAATAATCAAACTAAATACTATTAATAACTTGATTCACATTCTAAACAATGATATATGATATAGAAACAAAACATATTTATAATTGAGACTTGCTTGGCCTATTAGAGTCCCTCATGAGTGGGATTCTACTGATTTGTCCTGCAGCTAACCTATATGTATTTTTAATCCTACTTTGTAAGCCAGTGTCCAAAGCCACGTCAAAACATCAACGTTACCTATTCTTCTACAAAATCACCTTTAAATAGCCTTCAAAACATATAATGTGGGACAAAACAAACAACTCTCGCTTGACCACATGCAGACAAAAGACTTTACAAACTTGAGCCGCTCCATGAGGAATCGACCAGTAAAATATTTGTGATGCCACTAATACAGTTCACAATCTAGCCAAGCAACCACGACACAAGGATCTCATGGGCTGACTATACCATTTCGCTGTGCCACAATGGATTGTAGATTTTAAGAGATCCTCACTACTAAAAGGCGATACAAATATGTTAACAATAAAACCATTCCATATTGATCAATATTGAAGGGATGAATGTCTTGCATGAAGTTGCCTCACAGGTATAAGCTAATCATAGATCAATGTTGATGACAGCAAATGAACGCCACACCCGTTAGGAACTCAAAGAAACACCAATCAAACTGAGATCAAAATGAATCACACAAAATATGGACCTTAGAAAAGGTCAACATAGATATAAGTGCGCTTGCAGCTTAAAATTTGCCATGATAATGTCTCCAGCAGTTCAAGATCGAAAGAAAATGCCCTCCAATTTGAGCAAGTACAAATCACTGAATTTGCAGTCTGAACCTATTTGGTCAGAATAGTTGCTTGACTAAACAAACATGACGGCAAACACTATAAATTCGACCTGTATACCCAGTAGACGTTCCCGGCCAAAGACAAAGTAAATGCCCTTCAAAGAATATATAGTCGGCAATGTATATATGGCTGTCAGAGAGCAAAGTGCTACCTCAACAAAGAGATTACAAAAAAACCTACGCAGTATGAACTCTAACTACAGTCGACTTCCTCAACATATTTTGAGTTAGACAAGATCAAACTGAAAAACCACCTCCTGTAGCCTGATCACACCAACAAATAATGCATATCAATAGTTTGACCTGGGATCTGCAAAGAATCAAGTTGCCGATGGGGGGAACCACTGACTCTTCTAACCACAACAGGTCACAGGACCTTCTGATGGATAGACTGTGCAGACTCAAGCACTGACCAACTGACTGTAAAACTACACACTGAATCAATGATTTGGGAATTGCTAGTGGAATTGGTCAAGGTGAACAAATCGCAGAGAGATGCAAAGAATAGGCTGCCACCCAATGAAATCTTCTAACAATGAATAAAAATCTAAATGCACCTATGCTATTCTAGTCCTACAATCAGGAGGATGATAATGAGCTCATATTTCAGCCCTACTCATGAGAGATTCAAGGCTGAATTTGCTCTGATACCATATTAGGAATTTGGGCAAAGGCGTATAGAAAATTTTGTGCACAATAATAATATTCTCTTCTTGTATATTTTTCATTCAAATACAATTACATATATTTAGGATTCTCATGTGACATAATAATAATATTAAGTTGTTTATGAACAACTTAATATTGTAACACCACATTATTTTATGCACTCTAATATTCCTAATATCTAGGTGTGAACACTAATTCCCAACACTCCTTGCAAACATAAATGAATTTGAAATGAATTTTTGTTTTAAATGCATGGATGGAGTTAGGTTTCACAAACAAATAGATGGCATAGATGGTACTGTTGGCCATTTTTTCCACCATCAGCCCATCATAGATAACCGATCTGAGACATCTTCATCATAGGCTGAACTCTGTTACAGTGGGTTAACATGTCATGTTTGCTGCGTTTTGCCATTTTGCAGGGGGTGAAATGGCACCTTGCGAAATGGTGAAGGTCAAATGGTCAACGCCACAGAATGGGATAACACGTCGTGTTATCCCCATTTCACGGTTTCACGAGGGGCAAAATGGAAGCTTGCAAAATGGCAAAATTTGTCCATTTTGCGATTTCTTCTATCCTTCTCAGTGCTATTAGTTATGGAGTTGCACCAACCGTTCGATTAAGAGCTTTTTCATCAACGGTTGTGTTTTAATCTTGCATTGAGGGTTTTTTTGTTGCATATGGGCCATCCATTTTGATTAGGGATCTTCATCAATGGCTCATATTTTAACTAGTGGCCTGGCCTCATTTTTACTCATGGCAGTGTTTCTTACAGGTGTGCGGGGTGGGTTAACATGTCATGTTATCCCATTTCGACATTTTTTGCTAGCAGCCCAATTTGATTGTTTGCAGCCATGATATGTTACTAGGACTAGTTATTCAATGCCGAACCACTTCTTTTGCCTCTATAACACAACGCCAGTGTATCCCATGCTTATTTATTGACTTGCAAGGATATTTTTTGTCCCTTCCATCTGTCAGATGCCTCATTTGGGCCTTTTTCTATCACTTAATGAATTCAGTTGTAATAGAGATCAGATTTGATTTGATATTTATTTATTTCTGCATCTATAACTTGACTCAACCGTGGTTGGGTTTGAACTCAATGTAAAATCTGAGTTATGCTTGAACTCTATAAAGACAATTTTTGTACATATTTTCTGGGTTGTTCTTCTCTGGTTCATTTGCAGTGGCTTAGGCTTTGCAACTGTAATTTCCTTTTGCCATGCAATAATAGAAATCTTTGTTTTGTCTTATCTTGCCACTCTGATATATTGTGCATTTTCTTGCCTTGTATGGATTGTTTCTTTTTTGTCCTCCTTGTTTGTATGTTATGTTGTACTCATGGATGCTGCATCATGAAAACTATCTCCCTTGCATCATTTCATTAGTTACATGTATTTGGGTGCTTTATTAGTGTTATATGCAGCCATAGGCAGGAAGCAATCACAAATCAATTCTGGTGCTTCACCCCCTTTTCCCTTTCAGCATATCCTTCTTCTCCTTTTCCTCAAAAGTTAGTAGTTAGGTGCATCTTGATTGTAAGGAAGACGGTCTTCTTTGGAGATTCAACCTCAAAGCGCAAGTCCCACACTTGGAGGTTGTTTCCATGTTTCATAAGGTTGCTTGGGGGTCAAGCCCCAAGTATGGGTGCAAACTTTTGTGACAACAGGTACTTTACTAGCTTTTGGGAGGCAGCTAAACAAGTTGTAGACTTTTTAGAGCCTCGAGTAAAAGTCTCGCGACAATTGGATAGGGATAAATGCTCCATTGTATATTTGTACAAGGCCATGAATAGTTCCAAGGAGATGACAAGAGGTAAGATAAAAAATATCAGGGATAGATACATGCCATTATGGTACATAATTGATCGAATATGGGATTGACCAAATGCACTTCCCTCTCCACGTTGCATGATACTATCTCGGCCCATCATTTTTCTATAGCTCTTTATTCAGACATGATGATGCTGAGGTCCCACAAGGCTTATTCATATGCATGGTGAAAATGTTTCCAAAGACAAAACGATTGCATGTAGCTATGGCAAAGCTGCCAATGTACAAGCAAGCAAGGGGTTTTCTTTCATTTGAGGCTGCTGTGGAAGGCAAGAAAACTTTTCAACCAGATAGACTCTATAAAATTTTGTAGACATGACCATTAAATGTGTTTTAGATTTTAAGATATTCTTACATGATAACATCTTTGTATAATGTGTTTTTCAATGCAATGGTTGGAATTTTTTTGGTCATGAAATCAAAAAATCTTTAGATGGATGGCAAGACACATTTTGAGCTACCATGTAGCTCATCCACTTGTGAGCATTTTGGAGTGTTTTGAACGAACACATACATTCCAAGAAACGCAACCGCCTAAGGCCCTAACACAACTACGGATGAATGATTTGGTGTTTGTTCATCGCAACCTCCACTTGAAGATAAAGAATGGTCAAGGTTAGACTTTTAATATACTAGTAGTCAGTTGGAATCCTATTCATTATGTTTTTCATTTAAAGGAAAAGTCTTCTTCATGTATGGACAAAAAAAGGTACTATTATGGGCAACAAGCCAATTGACCTTGATGAGATTGGTCCAGAGTCTGAATGGATTGCGGCTGCTGATGAATTTCTGGAGCATGATGATTTTGAGGTCCTAATGGAGGCCAACATGAATCTTCATTATATTGAACAAATTAGGAGAGGCTCTTACCTAGGAGCATCAACATCAGGAGCTCCTATGCTCTAGTATGCCATTGGTTACATTTGATTTTTTGAAACTTTGTACTTAGTTTATAGGTTTAATTTGTATACAGTCACAAACTATAGTGTAATTGACATTTTGTCAACTGTCACCTTCTAGTTATCATTTATGCTGTTGTGGTATGATGTGCAATGTAATCAGCGTGATGAATATAAACAACAAAAATTATCTTCTGCAATTCATGGTTTAAACCCTATGCTGTTATGGTATCTTGTCCAATGTAATCAATAAGATGAATATACACAACAAAAAATATTTTCTCAATATCTCTATGCCATGGAAATGCCCTTAAACTAAAAAAAATGACTGTTTTTCTACATTTTTTTACATTTTTCTATAAATCCAAAATTTACCTTATTTATTTTCAAAAAATCTTATACTTTTGGTCTGCCAATTTTCTCCCGCAAATGATTTTAGCTGATATTGTCATAGGAACATTCCTTTATAGTATTATACCCATTTTCCTTGTTTCTCTAGGCGGCTTTATATAGAGATTATACATTTGTTGAACCATAACATTTTTCTTTGGTACAAATGAAGAATTAGTTTTTTGAGCATCAATTGTGGGTTTTTGAAATACTTTATTTTTCTCTTGCTTCCTTGGGACATAAGTGGCTTTCTCTTTATAAGGATAATTGGAAGTAATAATTATATCAGGACCTTAATGCTTAGATGCTATAGGATATGTAATTTGAGGTTCTTTAGGCCTTTTATGTTCATATCGAAGATGGGAAGATGCAGGTGTCTTACTCCAGTTTTCCTTTGTTGTTCTTCTAAGTGAAACTTGTATATGTTATACATATCATCTTTTCACTCATATGGAAGTTCCTTACGTGTTTTTACAAATGTATACAAATTAAAATATTGTATATGTGTGTGCCTGTGATATGTGCATGCCTAGTTTGGGTCACTTGTTGTCTTGTTTGCAGATGTGTTTGCGTATGTGATTGTGTATATGGATGAGTATGGGTTAACTGTGATTAGCAAGTCTTTGGAAGAGTGGAGGATGTCTCTGTTGTAAACTATGTTTACAAGGATTGTGCATTGTTAGACTTTTCGTGAATGCTCTACTAATCTGCACCTCACCATTGCCCTTGTGAACAAGCATCCTGCTATGAGGGAGGTCAGATGGAAAAGTAGGCTTGAGATTTGGGGTCATTGAATAAAGTCCTCTACACGGTGGAAATGGGTGATACCTGAACTTCTAATCCATGGGTTATATTTATTTTTAGTTGTGAGTATGATGAATGATTGTATCTATGTTTTTATTGATTATGTTTGATTACTTGCTTAGTTCCTTATTCATTATTTAGTGTAGTAATCTATGGTGGCCATCTATTTGTTTCCTATTTTGTTTGTTGCTCTTTGTTAGTGTTCTGCATCGAGAACTAAGAGGCCATATCACCCTTGCTGGATATTGTAAAAGGAAAACAAGAATATATTCTCAAGAGTGAAAATGGAAAATCCAAAAAATGACATTAAAATGAACTCTAAATGCCCCCACCAAAAACCTAAAAGACAGTAAAAATCAAATCAACAGAACCAGAGCTTGAGAGCAGTTGCCACAAGACAAAGGGCACAAAGGATGTTGTTGATGAAGATGAAAGTTCTGGTAATATTGTTGCAGAAAAAATTAAGCATTAAAACATCTAGGCATGTAGATAAATGCCAAATTAAACTATAGTATTACTGTTTACCTATGCACAAAAGTCATGTGAATAAATATTCTTGATATTTGTATCTAAAATTTAAAACAACTTGGGAATCAACCCTCAGTGTGAACTACAGTTAAGTATCTTGTAACTATAGAATAAATTTCAATTACTTTTAAATGTAATAGCTCTTTATGCACCAAATCCATTTGAAAAAGCATTTGAAGGACAGCTCAACAAGTTAGTATAAAGTTGAACGAATTCTATGCATTACTTTCTGATAAAGAATGAAAGCATTGACTTGTTAGTGGAATCTCATTGTTAGTGATAGGAGAGCCACTATTATATTAACTAAACATTTTGTTATAAACTAGGTTCTTAAATGCTTAGGTTTTCTGACTTTCTTGTGCTTGGGTATGTCACAGATTTTAGTGGAAAACTTTACCTCAGATGGTCCGTGCTCTTTTATATTTGCTCTAGAGAATACTTAAATTCTTTTTGGTATTCTGCAGGATGACATTGACACAATTGAGAGGATGATTGATGCATCAGAAGCGAAATTGACAAGATGGAGCCATCCAGACCCTTATATTGGTAAGTTTGCTAGTATCTATAATATGCCAAATTGTTTCAGGCATTATTAATAATATTTTAATCTTTATTTGTGAAGATTTTTTTGGAAGTTTTCAAATCATGTTTTCTTGCCATATCAAATTTTCTTTGTTTGTATTGTTCATTTTTATCCTTTTCTTCTTCATTTGTTTTGTTCATTTTTCTGTATTGGATTGCTTAATTAATCAAATCTAGAGGATGATTAATACTATTACTGAGGATTACATTTTGTTCTTTCAAGTACATTATAGGCTCAATATTGCAAGTGACATGGGTTGGGGATGTTAGGCTAAGTGGAACATAACTACAATACAGCTCAAGAAGGCTTTCTGAATTTGAAGTTTAAACTGAGTAAAAAGCTATAAGTTAATGATTACGACTTGAAAACGAATGTTTAGTACTACTGCAAATTGCCTTTTATAGCATGTTACATATACCCACTGACATTTAACTATAGTTTCAGTGAAGTCAAATTAAGATCTCAAGATAACTTGGAATATGAGGTGTTTGGAAGGAAAAATTGACATAAAATAAGGCTAGGGTGGATAGAGTGTTCACAACTAGTGAGGGAGCTAGTCTTTGCAGATGTAATGGAGTGTTATATTTATTAAAAATATTATATATACATGGAACTGAGCCATATCTTGCATGCTGGAAAGATGCCTTATTGAAGCTGCTGCTTTGAAGAATCAGCTAGAATGAACAATAGCATTGAGGTGGCTGTGTGAGGACTATAGCTAAAACCTTAAGTCTTTCCCTTACATCTCTTCCAGATCAATGAATTTTCTTCCTGTTGTTCAATATTCACAATCAGAGGCTGAAGTTTAGTATCTCTCAATGCAAATTGCTGTTATGACAAGGAGTTCAAGCGTACAACTAAATACAGTTTGTAAATAATATCAACCAATTGCTAGAGGTATCTTGAACTTAAATGCAAAAGCAATAGCTTCAAGGCTAAAAGTAAATACAAAGCTAATATTTAAACTTTTAAAGCAATTATGCTACAAAGCATTGCTGGCTTAGTTCTTTATGAACAAGAGAATCTCCACACCTCTCCAGTACCAGTCTTATCAGACCAGTCTTAGAGAAGAAACGCTCTTCTAACATTCAAGAATAATGTCCTGTGGGAGCATATTTTGAATCATCAGAGTCAGTAATTATTAGTATATTCGAATAAAGGGGATCTAATATTGATTTGGCATTTAATTAATTCACAACTTATTTTCTGGATTGCAGACCCACATAATGCCAAGTGACCATTACTATTGGGAAACATGCGTATGAAAATTTAGGTGATTGGGTTGCCTGCAGAGGGTTGACTAAGTAAACATTGAGTTAGAATAGTGTTAAGGGTGTTCATTGTTTCTATGATAAATGAGAATTTTAAACTACTTGGTATATTACTTATGGACTGATGGACCTTGCGAGTGCCCAAGAAGAAAGAAAATGATGTTGACATAGCAGAGAATGTTGACTATTGGAATGATGGATTATTAAGTGCTGGAGAAGATTGACAGGTTGTTGACATAGTAGAGAACATGATATGTGAGACTGCAGTTTTCTGCAATAAATTAGGGTTGGGATGATTTAAGTATGCTCTGAATTTTCCCATGCATACACCACAGATTGTGTTAATATGTAGAATGGCACCAAGATTTCATGTGGATGGACTTATTCTCAATGATGTTGACTGTTGAGGGTTGTCTGGAGTGGTCGTGAAAGAGTAAATGTTAAATGGGATGTATATATATCCAGAATCTCAACTGTTGTAACCTTTTGTGTTTGGTGCCCCCATGATCTAATCCCGTACTTTGTCTATAAAAAGAGATAAGTATTGACTCTTGGGTATAGGTGAATCACAGAGGAATTCAGTTACTTGTATGAGCCTTGTGGTAGTCTTCTGTGGATGAATACTATACAACTGGGAGGTGGATCAATCCATCAATCTCTGTTGGTTATTGTTGATGTGAGTTTTATGCCACTACAACATGAAAAATCAAATACTTAGTATTATGAATGAAATATCAAATCTCCAACTCTCTCTTGAATAAGGACGCTCATATGCTAAACAATGTATCTGGATTGTGTGATCAAATGGGATGACCCCAAAGTTCCTTCTTGTTATGGACTAAACTCAGTTGTAATGATGTGATATGCTGGGTATCATGAAGGGACTTACACTATTCATTCAATGGATATCAACCACTTCAAATATTTCCAATAAAACAAACTGCAAAGGATAAGGGTTGAGAAAACTTTTCTACTTCTAGAATGCAAGAAACTATGGATGTCTTTGTGACTCTACTAGACTTGGTTTAACGATCAACATCAACCAAGCTAGTGCGATTTCCTAAGGTAGATGTAATATGTTCAAACTATTACCATTCCATCAACACCATCCATCGGTGCATATCAATGTACAAGCAAGGCGTACTTTCAATCGGCAAGCAGCTAGTGGTTTGGTCTACGTGAGTTCATCAAGGATGCATCCAAAATATCTTCCATTTAACTAAACATTACTTCTAATCAACATGAAACAAAATCCTACTCGTAGTGAGGAAATGTAGAAACTATACAATACTCCAAAGCAATACAAGTAATCCACAATGAAGATTGACAATGAATCAGCAATTACTTTGATAGCATTATGGTAACAATTTCTCAAAGTCTCTCCCTTAGCTAATCTAATTTAATTCTAATGAGTTACAAATGAGAAGGCCTTGGCCTTTTATAGTTCAATTACAATCAATGGCCAAGATTGATTCAAGATCAAGGGCCAAGATCTTGCCAACAAAGCCTTAATCTATCTAATAGCTACAGGCATTAAATGCTTGCTCAATTACATTTAAAGCACCACCATGTGGGCCAATTAGAAAATTACATTGCTCTCATGGGCCAATAAGAAAATAGATTATGTAGAAGCTTGCAAGAGAATACACCCATTAAAGGGCCCATAAGGAAATTACATGGCATTTTATTAACCAATCAGAAAAGAGTATAGGTAGAAGCTTGTAGAAAGAAACTGTAGAAGAAGACACTATTTAATAAACCATCTAGAAGATGCCACTTGTATTCATAGCATGTCCTCCTTAAGAATATTTTTTCCCTTATCCTTTTCTTTCTCGGCATATTCAATGAATTTAGACATGATATGATGAAGCTCCTCCATTGGGACACTTGGCACGTTCTGATTGGTTGAAGGTGAATGGGCACCACCTTAGCATGTTTATCTCATAGACTTGATAAATACCCCTTGATGATGAGGAAATATCTCTTGTTACTCAACATTATCAAGCCTTGGATCGGTTTTGGATGCCCAAGTTTTTTCCTCTTCATAAATTTTTTCTACTCTTGGAAATCTTCTCATTGCCTTGGCTTGGTCTTGAATTCTGGACTTCTTCTTGATGTATAGACCCTAATCTTGCACTTTTCTTCATTAACATGCCTTCAAACTTGTATTTGACTTTGCTCTTGTAGAAGTGGTGTGTGGCCTGTAGTTGAACCATACATTGAACTTGGATTTTTGGAGGAAATTCAAGTTTGCATGAGTTTCTCCATTGGCTTGTGGACTTGATTATGATGTTGCACACGCTTCTTGAATTCCACCTTGATGCCTTGGACTTAATCTTTGACTTGAGAGCACCTTGATTGCTTGGTGATCACCTTAGATTTGCATTTTGACTTGAAACAACCTTGCCATCCTTACTTGGATTTTAAATTCGAACCTCACCCTTCATGCTCAGCTCCTACCACTTTTATCCAGCCACACAGTGCCATGCATTAGATTTTCAACTCATTTACTTCTTCTTGAATTTGCCACACAACTGAAGGTAACATCAAATCTTTGTTCTAAACTAAATAAGCTTCAATAACGCAGCAAGAACAAACTCTAAAATCCTGGTCAGGAACTAAATGACAGTGATATCTTTCTGCTGGTTGCAAGAAAAAACCTTTCAAACTCATCATACTTAGGCAAAACCACTGTGAGTTGAGTGGAAACCACCACTGAGTTAGGCAAAACCATTAAACAATAAGTGGAAACCACTCATGACTTAGGCAAATTTTAGAGGTATTTTAATGGAAGTGCAAGGCTACTTAGGCAAGGTGTTGCAAATGTGAAGTGGAAAACATCACCCACTTAGGCAAACTTGGCAATGAAAAATGGAAATCAAGGGTGACTTAGGCGAGTGCATCTAATGATTAGTGGAAATCACCATGGACTTAGGCAAGTGCATACAATGTGAAGTGGAAATCATGTTTGACTTAGGCGAGTGCATCTAGTATGTAGTGGAAATCGACATGTACTTAGGTGAAATTCACTTTGACTCAAAATAACTTAATGATTTGAGCCTGATTTTTATCTTCTCAAGTTGACTTGAATTTACACCTCAGCTGGTCACTCCATTAAATTGTTATATTTTATTGACAGTTAATCACTACCATTTTCATTCCCACTAAATTGCCACTTACCTTGATTGAAACTTTGCTAAATCTGATTCCCTTGTTTGCCATAACTAACTCCTGTCTTGCCCTCACCTATCAAAGCTCAGGTTTTGAACATGATGCCAATCTGTTCAAACACTAACACCTAAAACCAACTAAACTAACACCTGCTAAAAGGCAAGAAAAAAGAGGGGGTCCCCATTTGCAACAGGGTGATGGTGTGAAAACTTCACAACAGTTACTTGGTCAATTTAATTTGTGGCATGCATGTACTCGTGGTTCAGTTTTTTAGTTGATTGTCTTGTTAATATTCCTATAAGGGATTGAACATGGTAATTGTAATAGTGATAGTAGTTAGGATAAAATCTATTTTCTATATGAATTTGTAGAATAAAGAGTATGAAGCACTGTAAAAACAAGGAAAGCAAGGGTGGGTTGGACCTTGACACCTGAACAAGGAATGCACAGTTCTTGCACCTCCATATTGTAGGTGGAAATGGGTTGGAGAAGACAAATTAAGTTCGTGTTGATAAATGTGGTTCAATTTTACACAATGTGGCCTCCCCCCTAATTATATGCAAAGATGGAATTTTATCTTAGGGTCCCAAGTTACTCTTAATGGTTCATTAGGTCCCTATTTGATGTAATTAATCACTTTCAATCAGCTAATCTACATATACATCATATTCGATGCAATTATGATTTTACAATGTAACACAGAATATATTAAGGACCTATTACTACACATTAATATGATAACACTAGTATATTACAAACTAAAGAACATAATAGCATGCTACATGATTATGTTAAGGGATATAATACGTCCTCCTTTCCAATTTTTTCTCTAAAGCTTGAAAAAACATGAATAATAAACTTTGTTGAGGGATGGATACCGCTTTACTGGTTTTTCAAGTTTCTTTAAAATTTGAAAATATATGACCTACAATGCATGGGCATATCATTAAGAAGTGCCACTTCAATCCAAAAGTCTTCCTAAACCTAATTCACATCAATTTATGTGCCAATCAACCTTTCTGTGCCAGCATCGGTCCCCAATGGAATTGCCAACTTGAGGTGCACAATGGGTTATTGCAGTCTCCATGGTTGCGGAATCAACCATAGCAATATTATCAAAGTAGCTAGAAAATGGTGGAGAAGATAAACATAAGAGAGAGAGCATAAAACTGACCTGATAAGGTTAATAAAACTGCAGGTTTGTTTAGCACTTGGTCCTCGAGTCCTAAAATAATACATCTCTATTGGGCATTACCCTCGTCTGTACAACATATGCCTCATTATATAGGTGTAGTTTAAGAAATACAAAACACAAAGTTGGCTGTATCGAACACAGAGTTGGCTGTATATAACACATCATTTTGGCTGTATATAACACATCATTATTTTTTGTAACCATAAGCGACCAATCAAGTACCTTAAAATACATGGTGCCCTAATAGATATGATAACACAGCATGTTATCAATCCACCTGCATGATAATATGATTACAATTAAGGCATGACGTGCATTTTTTTTAAAATGCCCCAACAAGAATACTCATAGCTTTTATAACATCCACACCACATTATGGAAAGTTTGTCATTTGACTTATGTACTCCCAATTGATCCATACTTAGAAAAGCATTAAATCCATATACAATGTACATACATTGTAATGCAATGATAACTACTGTTTGATGATAAAAATGATAAGGGACACCTTCATGTATACAAAGAAGGAAACAAAAAGGGCATGGATTCTTGCTACGGATTATTGTGGCCCATAACACAACTAATCATATTCATTTAATGAATTGACTTTTATAATTTCTCAAAGATAAGTGGTTTTTATCATTTTTACAACATAAGGTCTGATATCTTCTTTATTATGTGTGTACATTCTATATTCATGCATATAAGATGTTTTGAGATTTCAAAATATGTCTAGTTTGTGGTCATTAAATAAGTTTTACTTGACTTCAATCTTTAAATCATTTTGAAAGATTAATCTTACTGTAGAAAAATGAGATATCTAACATGTGGGGAGTTTGCATATACCAAAAATAAGTTGAATATCTTGTAATTTATCATGACATGTGGACTTGGAATCATGATAAATCCCACAAATCATCTTGGGAAATTATGGGTGTAGGAAGTAGATTTTTGAGACCTAAAGTTGAAGTCCAGGAATGATATAATGAGACTTGTGGGAAATCAAGGCAATGATATGATAGGGATTTGATTGGCTTTGTAGAAGGTGGAAACACGTAAGATACAGGAACGCCTACCAAATTTGGGGTATTTGTTGTTGTGAGCCACTTATCTTTTGGATGGAATTTAAAAGCTCAAGACACTAGGAAAGGCATAATAATATAGGAAAATAGTTTGAAGCCCGAATTTTGAAAGGGCTTTTAGAGGGATGTGACTGCTAAGGGTAGTCTTGATCAAGCCATAAATGATGAATAGAAATGATTAATGGAACTCCAAATAAAAACCACATTATGGCCAAAGGAGATAACAAAAAGTTGAGAGACATTGTGATGGCTATGGAAATGAAAATGGATAAAAATGTTAGGATTAAGGTGCCATTTACCTTGCAATTCTATGCATATTTTATGTACCTCCACTCTTAGAAAGTGTCCTTGGATGCCTAAGGTGTAATTGGAAGTTAATTTATAATTAAAATTCTTTGAGAATCTTGACATTGCTTGTCGTATGCATTCATGAAGGATATTGAGCATGACGGTGACAATTATTGTTGACTTTGGAAACATTAAGGGCAAAATCTATTTCCTACGTGCCTGAATGACAAGTGTGTTAGCAATTTAAGTTGTCATTAGTGTAGATTAGTTGCAAACACCATTCCCACCGGTAAAGGTTCACCGGTAGTTCACTCAAGTTACTTTAAAGGCACCGGTAGACTAGAAACATAATGTATACACCGGTAGACTAAACATAGGGGATACACCGGTAGACCGAACTAAGTACATTGTACCGGTCATATATTGCATACAGGGATGGACCGAGTATAAGAGTATACCGGTCAAAATTGCATAAAGATCCGCACCGGATTCTGCGGAGCAGTTTGAGTTACAACTGGAATATGCGGAGCATCCACCGATTAGAATTGATGTTAGCTTTTTAACAGGAGTTAGCTTTATTTCTGCGCGGATGTTTTCAAGGTAAACTCTAGATCAGAACGCAAAGCTTTACTGCTAGTTGCATGATTTAATGTTGAGTTTACAGCTTGGCGGTTCTATGAGTTAAGGGTTTCATTGAGATGAACTTTTGTATAAATACAAGTCATAGGACGCAAGAAAGGTAGTTGTTGATAGTTGTTGAATAGAGAGAGCCGAGAAGAGAGAGATTACAGTCACCAGAGGTGAAAGGCAAAGAGGCAGAAAAGATTCAACAGCCAGGCAAACCGGGGAAGAGATCAACAGGTATGATCTAATCAGACAATCAGTGTCAATTAAGATCATTGCTTTTATAAGGTGTGAAAGCATATTGAAATCCCTCAATCAGGGTGAACCCTAATCGGTTCTTTGTAAAAATCCTTTAACCGGGTAACATCTTTGTTGATGTTGAAAGTCATTTAACCAGGCAACTCCTAACAGAGTTAAGATCTTAACCGATCTTTTATCAAATCCCTTAACCGGGTAGCACCTTCACAAGTGCTTTGTAAGCTCCTAATAGGGCGTCTTTATTTTTGCAGAAGTGAAGTTGTGAGCTCTGTCTCATCGTGGTTTTTTCCTTCTAACCGAGGGTTTCCACGTATACATCATGTGTTGATCTGTGTATATCTATTTATGCTTGTGAATGATTGTTTATATTCTGCTTATCTTGGAAGAATAATTAAACAAGTGTAATAGAAATAGTATTTACTGATTCACCCCCCCCTCTCAGTAACCGATTAGGAATAACAAAGTGGATGGAGCACTAGACTTGGGAAAGTGAGCTGTCAGGGGTTATGAAGTCAAAGATGCCTTTGCTTTTACATTCTTTAATTGTTGACTCATTGAGTGCACCCGTTTGACAACAATGTGAAGTCATTGGTGTATTTACTATTCTTGGAAGATGCTCTCCAAGATGGATATTGGATTTTTACATTATACTGTTGTTTTCATGAAATATTTATGGTTTTGTCCTTTCTCCTTGCCAATATGGAGGGTATAAGATAATGAATGGTTTTGGACATGTTTATTTTATAGGCACATAGATGTTGCTGAACTGTTACAGTGAATAGAGTATTCGTGTGTTGGTTGTATTTATTTCTTTAAGATTAATACATTCTCGCCTTCTTTCTCTGGTGGAGTTTTTTCCATGTTAATCTTGTGTTCATGTGGTTAGCTGATTTTATACAATTTCATAATCATTATATGGTAATCTTTGGATAAACGATTAAATTCCAGATATGCATACACTAGTAGGATATTTAATTGTAGTAGTTTCACCTTGTTTTTCAACATTTGTTATTAGAGCTAACAATTGTGTATAGAGAGCACCTTTCTATTATGTGTTGAAGCTTTTTTTGGCTACAGTTGAAACTTTTGTATTGTGTGGTTCTGCATATCTATGAAAATTGTGACATTCAATGGTATCAGTTATGAGTTGTGGATGTTGAAGATGGAATATCTACTTGAAGAAAAATAGCAGTGTTTGGTTGTTGCATAAGAGAAGAAGCCATCCAATGTGTTTTATAAAGATTGGTTGAAACTAGATAAGAAGGCACAAAAAACTATTCTGTTGTGTCTTGTTTTGAGATATTGTCTTTGATGTCATAGAAATGTAGCAAGAATAGCTATGCAATTCAGATCACTATGTTGTCATTGATTGAAGGATTTGATCAAGATTCATTCTGAAGCATTCTGTATATACAGCAAACATGTTACTTGTAGCATACAAACCAAGCAGCAATCCAAGGTGCGAGGAGGTGCTGTTAATTATTTATGAACAACAAGAATTAAATGATATATATTTAGCAATGACTATGTATTAAGGAATAAGCAGCGACCATATGTTCATGAAGCAAGCAGCAACAAACAGAAATAAGAGGTTTTGATAACATCGATTTGTCATTTCCTATTGACCTCCTTAACTTCATAATAACAGTAGATATGATCTACCAGATGACAGCATGCAAGTAGTTTGGTTACCTCTAAAACCAATCTTTAGAGCCAGCGATTCCCAAGACAAAAAAATAAAAACAGAAAAAGACAACTCAGAAAAGGATAAAAATCAGAAAATGACAAAAGTGAATAAAACAAAGAATAAAAGGTACGATTTGATTATTAGTTAATTCCTAATTCAAAGGAAGTGAATGAGACAAAAGAAGAATATGCCAAAAAGATAATAAAACAAAAGAAGAATAAGATGAAAGTATATGCAGGGGCTTTCATTAAAAGATATATTTGTATGTTGTTGTTAGGACAAAAACAAAAGCGTTTTGCTCACCAAGAGGTTCAAGTTAATTGTGGACAAAACTATCTTTGAAGAGGTACGGTTTAATAAGAGTTTGAAGAAGGTGAAATATTAATAAATAAAGAGGTGTGATCCACTTCAATTGTGATGACTTCTCATGTGAAGGTAGGCATCTCTTTATGAGATTTGAAGATATAAATGTTCTATCAAGTATTGTGTTTTAAAGTGTGTGTGGTGTGAGTATAAGAAAATAAAAACTTATGCACCAAAGAAGACAAAAGTATACAGATTTAATGAGAAGAAATTGAGAAGAAGAGTGCAGATTTTATCTAGAAGACTTCCAGATTTGTGAAGACTTGGTGTGTTGCGTTTGAGAGAATATAAAGGGATGCATACCAAGAGGAGGAGCAGATTCAAGAGATAATAAACAGCATATTAATAGGCAGGTTGAAATGAAACCTTGAGGCAGATGCATAGCTGTTGAAATTACATCTACATCTACATATCAGTTTGAGAAGAGAACTTGGGGAAGTTTCAAAAGAGATATAAGAGCAAGAGTATAGCATATTTGGTGAAGATTATTATCATCCACCATCCGTTGTAGAAACAACATAATAAAGGTGGAAACTTAGCATAAGAGGTTGGTGCCTCTAGTGAGCTGGTGCTTCTAGTGAGTTGGTGATCACGAATCAAACAAGGGGTTGATCCCTCTAGTGAGTCAGTGCTCAGCAACTAATCAAAGGGTTGGTGCGTACACTTCTTTGTAAAGAAGTAAACATGCAAAAGCGTTAATTTGTTGTGGTTTTCTCCCATGACGGTTTCCATGTACATCTTGCTTTCCTTTTTGTTTTTACTTGCTTATTGATCAAGTTTCATAAGATATACCCATTACATCTAATGAAAGTTGAAAAAGCAAAATTTGGCAACTATATTGATTCAACCCCCTCCCCTTTTGAGTATAGTCATGTGCTCTTTATCTTGGTCCTCGTGAATGTTACTAAGGAGAACATAGCTTGCAAGTTGTGGAAGAGGATAGGGGATGCCTATCAAAGTTATAGTCTTACTAACAAGTTGTATCTGAAAAGATGGTCTCATTCATCAAAAGTGAAGGATAGTGATTTTGTTGTAGACTACATAAATGTGTTCAAGTAGCAACGAAGGAACAAAGTAGCATGATGCATGGTTAGTTGGAAGAAGAGGATAAATACATTTTTTGCCTTAGTGTTAGTGTTGCAAACCAATAATCGACAATCCTATTGCTTCTTAGCTTTAGAAAAGTTGAGAAGAAAACCAATGAATGAAGGATTGAAGGATGCTTTGTGTGCATGAGGGATATCCAAAGAAAATTGAGGTCCTAAAGGAGATAAAAAAAAGATAGATTAAATTCTAGAGGATACTCTAGAATTTGAGGGGAGAGAAAAGTGTTCGAATCATGGAAAGGGAGGAAGAGTGAAGAAGGAATATAAAAATAAGAAAAAAGAATCTAGATTCATCCGCAAAAATATCTTCTGATAACGATGATAATTATGCTTTGTTTATTTCCATTAACACTATTTGTTATGATTCTTGGCTTATTGGTTCATTTGTTCTACCCTATGATTCTTCACAAGGAGTGACTTTATACTTACATAACTTATGATGAAGAAGAGGCTTTTGAGACAATTGTACCAAGTGGATTATTGGTAAGGGAAAAGTGGAGTTGCGTTTCAATTATAGATGGGTTAAAACCTTTGATAATGTTTTGCATATTCTAAAACTTGCAAGAAAATTACTTTCAATATCTAAGTTGAATGATTCTAGTTTGCATGTGATATTTGACAATTTTGGTTGCAAGTTGGAAAGAGGGAATTTGGTGGTTGTTAGAGGATCTTGAATTGGGACCTTGTTAAGGCTATATGCCTCCACATTTTGTAATTTTGGAGCCACTTAAGTGGAAAGGCTTGTGGGACAATTACTATTAAAAAGTTAGTTTTCTTGATTACCTGTTGGCAAAAATGATTTTTGTGAGCATTGTTTGTTTGAAAAATAGAATAGATATTCATTTTTTGTTGGAAGCAATAGAGTGAAGAAATTGTTAGAAATCATTCAGTCAAATGTGTGTGGTGTTGTGGATGTGTGTTCTATGGGAAAATCCCATAATTATGTTACATTCATTGATGATGCGTTGAGATACACTTGGGTTTATCTAATATTGCGCTTTCAAAATTTAAAATTTTCACTAAGTTTAAGAAATATTGTCTTAAGTAAAGAAAACGGATTATAAGATAATTTTGTCAGGATTTAATAAGGGTAGTTGTTGTGGGGTTTTCATAGCATTGCCCCATTGCAAATGGGCACCCCCTCTTTTGCTTTAGTAGTGGTCTTAGATGTTCTTAGGAAGTCCTTAGGAGTCATAGCTCGTGGCAATTTCATGTCTCTAGGCCTTAGAGGAATGTAAATTCGAGTTTGATGAAGTCAGGAAAAGGGATGTCGAGCCAAAATCACCTTGGCCCTAGGCCTAAGCTTGAGTAAGAGTACATGATGAGGATGAGTAAGTGAAGGTGTTTGAGCCCAATTCAATTAAGTGCAACTAATTGACAAATACCCCCTTGCATGTTCACCTTGAACAGTTTGGGAATGAGGCAAAATTCACTAAGTATGGTGCAACGAGTCGCATGAGGAATAATCCTCAGGGCAGGGCAGACTCCGCTTGCCCTTGAGGATTCAAAATCCTTGCCTAACCTTAATTTTCGCCCTAGCAAAATTGGAGCAAGTATGAGCACTGCCCCCCTCCACACACACCCCCCAAACTTGCATTGTCAAGAGCAAACAAATGAAAATGAGTTTTTTTTATGAAGTTTTAAGGTGGAATATAGTCGAAATTCTTAGTCAGGTGGAATCCGCCCGCTGCCTAGGATTTTATCCTCTCAACTGCAAGATTTCTGCTCCTTCCTAGAGTCTAGACAACTAAGCATTTCAAAGACATGGGGTAGGTCAAGTAATTGAAGGGTGAAATCATAAATTTGACGATGGATTGAGGGAGAATGGAGTGAAATTTGATAAAGTGAAAATATTGGAATCCTTGGGTAGGGGCAGAATCCGCCCCCGACCAAGGATTTTTATCCTCCACATTTTGCCTCCTAAAATAGAGATAAACTTGACATCCCTTGAGGGCATGGTGCAGATTGAGTGATTAGGGGGTGAGGTCATAAGTTTGACGATGAAACAAAGAGGGAGTGTGGCGAAGTTTGTGAAGTAAAATATTGGAATCCTCGGGTAGGGGCGGAATCCGCTCCCTACCTAGGATCCCAATCCTCTGACTATGAGAATTTCTGCCTAAGTAAATGAAAAGAAATCCTTGGAACCATCAAAATTCTGCCTTGACTATTGCAAAGGCCTTGTGTTTTAAGTGATGTTTTGAGAAGTGAAAGCCAATGTATGCTTGAAAACAAAGGATTGATTGAGTTGGAAACAAAGTAATTCCTTGAGGGATGGCAAATTCTGCCATCCCCCAAGGACAAAAATCCTCATCTTATTGGAATTTTCTCTTTGCTATGACAGTAGCAAAACATGAGCTCGATACCTCCTTGATTCGTGAAATGATAGATGATTAGGTGTGAAACAATCTTGGGAGTCAAATGTAGGATCAAGTCTACAAGGAGAGGCGGCTAATTAAAGGAGCATGAATATAATGAAGGACTGAAGGGGAGTTTGAATGAAGAAAATCCTCATCCATATCAGATTTTCACCCAGCTTGTGGACATAATCCTTGACCCCCCTCAAAGTCTGCCTTGATGATAATTGAGTTCGGTTGTATCTAAGTACGAAAATAAATCGATGAGAGGTTGTGGTAAGTGTTAATCCGAATGGGAGGAAGAGGGATCCAAAGGTTGGCAAAGGAAAATCCTCAGTGGAGGGCGGATTCCGCCTTCCCATTAGGATTAATTCTCCTCCCCTACGTCAAATTTCTGCCCCCTATATGAAGATTGGCCAAGGCCTAATAAGCAGCGATTTTGTTATAGGATAAGAAAAACATTTAAAATAATTAATTTCTTTTGCCAAAGCCGTCCTACAAGGCTTGAAAAACAAATTAAATAAACAACTTTATTGGTAAATAGGGGCTAGGTCGGCCTGGCTTGAGGATCATGCCCCTTCCAGAGAGCTATCGCCTATATAAGAGAAGGCAGTTCAAATCATTTTAACATCAAAACTTGGCAATCTTATCTCTGCTGTAGACAGCGAAAATCATAAAAAAGGCAGCGATCTGCTCTCAAAAAGGCAGCAAAATTCTCTAAGGGGCTGCAAATTGTTTCAAAAGGGTGATAGATTGATTCAAGAGGTAGCAGATCAACATAAAGAAAGAAAAAAAAACTTCTTTAAAAGCAATTACTGGGCAGATTTTTTTCAAAATCAGCATGTGGGGGTGATAGGAAAATGAGATCTGGGACTTGTTGTGGATTGAGAGACTTAATTGTTTCCAGATTTCTAGCTATAAGCTAATGTGAATACATTTCACGAAGATTTTAAGATTTATTTCATGTTTGAGTATCATTTTCATAAACTTGATACCTTTTCTACTCTTGTTTTGCAAGGAAAATTGTTGAAGGAGGAGGCGAGGAAATGTTTAAGACTTAAAGGGGCGAGATCAAGCTCAAGAACTCCAAGCAAGTGGATGCTATAGGAAGGAAGGCTCAAGCTCGAGGACTCTCAATGAGAAGGAAATCAAGAAGAATTGAAAGAGGTACCAAGTTTACAAGTTCAAGATGCAAATTCAAGTCATGACAATGAGAAGATTTCAAAATGAAGATAGAAAAGGATTGAGAAGATGAATCAATTTGGGAATATGCCATCACTATTGAAGGCTTGGCAATGTTGAGTATCAAGATATATTTTCCCATCATCAAAAGATTGATCAAGTCCACAGGATGAGGATGATGAGGTGGCACCTAGTTGTCTTCTACCAATTAGAAAATTTCAGTTACAAGCACATTCAATCATATCATGCCAAGTGTACAATTTTCTCATTGGCTATCAAAAGCTTTGTAATTTTCTTATTGGCCCACAAAGTGGTGCCTTCATGTAATTGGTTGATTGTGTGGCAACCCTAGTTAGGTTTTGTAGGGATAAATCTCGGCCCTTGATCTTGAATCGATCTTGGCCCTTCATTGTAATTGACTACCTATAAAAGGCCAAGGTCTTCTCATTTGTAAGGGGTTAGAAGATTAGATTAGAGAGCTAGAAGTAGATTAGGGCTAGCTAAGGGAGAGACTTGATCAAATTCTTTCTATAATGCTATCAAAGTGATTGATGATTCATTGTTACTCTTCATGGTGAATTACTTAATGTTGCTTTGAAGTGTTGCATGGTTTCCTCAATCCTCACTTGGAGTAGATGGTAGGAGTGCCTTGTGTAGTGAGCTAGTGATTGTACTTAACTTCAATTGATATCTAATCTTTAGTTTGCATCTATTGATGAGATTGAAGAGGAAATATTGATTTGAAAACCATTTGAGTATACCTTAGAAGCTTGCACTAGGTGGGTGGAGTTGTTGACAAGATTGCATCTCGTAGAGTCCAAGTTCGTGAATACTTCCTTCCATTCCTAGATTAGAAGTAGAAGTTAAGTTTGAATTTAAGTTGAGAGTTGAAGAGTTGAAAAATCAAAAGATATATTTTCATTGCACATTGTGAAGCCAAATATTTAGAAATCAAGTTGATATCCATTGAATGAACAAACTTAAGTCCCCTAAGTGATTACCAACAAATCACATTATTTCACTGAGCGAGTATCCACAATTGAAGGAACCTTGAAGTCATCTCATGATCTTACTTTGTAAGCTTAGCATGAGAACTGACCTTATTCAAGAGAGGATTGAGTATATGGTGTTTCACTTCGAAACATTGAGTGGTTGATTCTGTATGTTGTAGTGAAATAAAACTCACATCAACAGTAGTGAACACTAGTTTAGGAAATTTGATGATATTTGTAGGCATGCATGTATTGTTCGATAGAAGATTACATATTACACTAACAAAATGTTGTAGGAAAAATAATGTGTTGGTGAGAGGGAACTCAGTGGTTGTTAGAGGATCTCAAATTGGGACCCTATTTAGGCTATATGCCTCCACTCTTTGTAATTTTTGGGGCCTTGCAAGTGGAAAGGGTTGTGGGATAATTACTACTAAAATGATATTTTTTTGATTATTCTAGTGAAAAAAATGATTTTTGTGAGCATTGTTTATTTGAAAAATATAATAGATATTCATTTTTTGTTGGAAGCAATGGAATGAGCTAGAAGTATGCTAAGTGGTACATAGCTCGATTGATTCTTTTGAGTATGTGAATAATAAATCTTCTTGTTCAACTCTTGAAAACTTCTTGGAGTATAGACAAGCAAGAAGTCTTCAATTTTACATTTAACGATATTTGGTTGTGAGGCTTATGTTCTTGTGCATTATGAAAATTTATCTAAATTGGATTCAAAAGCTCAAAATGCATCTTCGTTGGTTATGATGAGGATGTAAAAGGTTATAAGCTTTGGAATCGTCTAACATAGAAAACGATTTTTCCTAGAGATGTGATTTATAGGGAATTAAGAGCTTAGTTAGGTGACGAGCAACCAAAAACAATACAGGAAATAACTGAAACATTGCACTTGAAAACAAAAATAGAGTAGGAAGATGCACATATGGATGAAAACTTAGAGGAATTAGAGGAGAGAAGAGGGTAATAATGTATATGATGAGCACATGGAAGGACATGCAGATGCCATTGCTTCTAGCTTGAGTAGATCCGTAAGACAACAAGATGTAATTGGCAATTATAGTAGGCCAATTTTTTGTTATGCATTCTCATTGTTGAGTATTGACGATGACCCTAGATCTTTTAGAGAGGCCCTCTCGTTAAAGGATAGTGAGTTTTGGATGCAGGCTACATAGGAGGAGATGGTGGCCATGGATAGTTTTTTTTCTTTTTCTTTTTTGAGAGAAGAAAACCCATTGGTTGCAAGTGGACATATGAAAAGAAATTCGGTGCAAATGGTTGGTTAGAGCAATAAAAGGCTAGATTGGTTGCCAAAGGCTACTCATAAAGAGGGCGTTGATATTGGAGAAATTTTCT
This sequence comes from Chamaecyparis obtusa, assembly GCA_027943335.1. Taxonomy (NCBI): domain Eukaryota; kingdom Viridiplantae; phylum Streptophyta; class Pinopsida; order Cupressales; family Cupressaceae; genus Chamaecyparis; species Chamaecyparis obtusa. Next base: position 174,229 of record BSBK01006751.1, on the reverse strand, counting down.
CTCTTATTGTTAAATTTTCTATCAGTTTCTTTTTATCTATTGTTGTAGCTTATGATTTTGAGATTGAGCAAATGGATGTTAAAACTGCTTTCTTGCATGGGAATCTTGAGGAGGAAATTTATATGCTACAATTTGATGGTTTTGTTGTGAAGCGGAAGGAACATTTGGTTTGCAATTTATAACAATCATTGTTATGTTCTAATGGAGTCACCTAGGATGTGGTGCCAAAAATTTTATATGCTACAATTTGATGGTTTTGTTGTGAAGCGGAAGGAACATTTGGTTTGCAATTTATAACAATCATTGTTATGTTCTAATGCAGTCACCCAGGACGTGGTGCCAAAAAATTGATGTTTTTGCATTGAATTTGGGTTTTGTTAGAAATGAAAAAGATCAATGTGTTTATGTTAATATTATTGATGAATAGATACCAATAATTATGTTGTATATAGATGATATGTTGTTTATTGGCAAGAACAAGGTGATAATCAATGAGTGCAAAACTCAACTTTTTGGCACTTCTGATATTGTGGACATGGGAGTTGCGAAGTATATTTGTGGGATGGAGATCATCAGGGCTTGGGTACATAGGAAGCTTTGGTTGAGTTAGAGGTAGGATGCGGAGTATTCCATTTCTTTTCTTGATACTAAGCTTACTCTATACATGAGCCCTGAATCTAATGATGATTTTGATGGGATGTCTAATGTGTCTTAGTGTTTTGTGATCCTCGGATGAACAATTAAATTTCAGATTTGCATACATTTTTAAGAGATTTTATTAAAGCAGTTTTGTTTTGTTTCTCAACAAAAAAGAGATTGAAGCAAATTTAGCAATGGCAGGAAAGACATTGAAAAATAATAGAAAAGGCAAGGGAAGTCAATTTAGAGTGCACTAGGAGGGTTGTTGCTCAAAGATTTTGAGGAAAATGAGAGATATGAAAACCAGCCATCATTAGGACAGTTAATTATTGGTGAGAGTACCAAAAGTGGCTACACCTGTAAATTAATTACAAGAATATGGAAGGGATAGATAATGAGTGTTCTTATCAATAACAAAGATACATTAGAGCTCCTAAAATTCGAGGGGACGTCATGCAAAAGCTTGGTGTAATAGGATACATAATTTTTTGTAAACACTAGAAAATCTAATTTAGTGCAGAATTTAGGAGACAAAACATCAATTTTAGGTTTTATGTTATACTAATGCCAAAGTGTAATAAGAAAATACCAATTGAAGTGCATTATAAGTGTACAATTAATCTATAAATGATACGAGTATTTTGTTAATGAAGCATAATTTTGCCTAGTAGAACTGAAATCGAATAAAACATGAAAGAACATAGAACAAATAATGTAAATGCAAATAGTATTTGCTAATTTCAATCCTGCCCATAAATATAGTATGCATTATTCAAGTTTGGTGTTAGTGTAAAGATGCAAGAATTAATGAAAATGACTAAAAATGAATATATGTGAAGATTCCTTGCCACAGTAGAGAGGCTCTTGAAATCCTTTTATAAGTATGTCATTTTTATAGTAGCATTCTTGCTTTTCTTTTGGCTTATCCATAAGATATGCTTCAAGAACTACATTTTTCAAAACTGATTTGTAGCTGCTTTCTATTTCCTCTGAAAAATATTTATTTCTACTTTGGAAGTTGTATATTTTGTGTAAAAGTTTTTTGCATATAAAAACACTTTTGTTTCATGGAAAACCTAGTTTTGCATTTTGCAATGTCTTTTACTCATATAATATGTAAAACATTTGTAGTCTTAATATCGTTTTCATTCTTTGGAAATATTTCTTTTAACTTATGTCTATTTTGATTGGATCTTCATTTCATCATATTTTTTTACATTAATAAAATATAATATCAATGTAGGCCTTGATTAGATACAATGCTATTAACCTTGTCTTTTGGGCAGTTCCCTGGGCTCCTAAAGGTTCAAAATTTGCTCGCAATCCGCCTGTTCCTAAGGTGATATATTTTATATTTGTTTTTTTCCCCCCAAATTATTAACCTGTATTATTTTAGTTCGTTTAAGAAGAGCTTTGTAATTTTTCATAATTGAAATGCATTACTATTAGTGAATGAAGTCAGCATTGGCGAGTTTTGCAAACATTCATGAAAAATATTGCAAATTCTTTGAGCCGAATTTCTAATATTATTATTATTTTAATGCAACTGCTATTATATTTATTGTGTATGTTTTGAGGCGTTTATTCTTTTTAAGGTTGAATGATTGTATTTACTGTGTTATCTTTTATCATTTTGTGTTCGAATTTGAAGGTTAATCTCTCTCTCTGTCTCTGTCTCTCTCTCTCTCTCTCACACACACACACACACACACACACACTCAGTGCGCATGTTTTTGCAAACAAACATGCAGGTATGCAACTATTTTTTATTGCTGTAGAGCTTTATGTTTTTGAATTCATCAAATTACTACATCAAATCCATCTTAATATGGATTTGATATTCACTGAGAGATATCTAAACGATGGGTTGTGAATCCCAACCGAAGTGCAAGGATGCTGAGACTGGATCCTTAAGCCTTTTGGATATCTCTTGACACATACCTGATCCTTTTTAAAATAGATCTATGCTTGTATGTTGGAATATAATGCTCCAACAATTCGAGAGAACTTTAGGTGTCATTAGAGTTCGAATAGGAATCAAATAATGAATGTAGATCTAGAATCACTTTTTTTTGGGTAAAACTGTGTATACTTTTTTAGATCAACATTTCGAATCACTCACAGTGATTCATCATCAGGAGAAGATTGTGAGAAAAATAGATTGCAGAATAGCATTTATAATTGTTGCAGGTATGGGAGAAGAATTAAAAAATATAGGGAAAAAGACAAAAAATAAGTAGAAAAAGTGCTATTCCATCTAGCTGGCATAGCTGTAGATCTGTTCCAGTTAGCTGGCAAGAGTCTCCAGTTAGTTGTCAATCATATCTATTGCTTTCATTTCTATTAGCATAATTATAGGATCTTGTTGAAGTCAATTGAATCTATATATTTGTATTCTCGAATGATGAATAATAAGTTGCGAGTTTTCCTTCTCTGTATTTACTTCTGCTGTTTTATTTTTTGTTTAGTATAATATCTCTGTTTTTAACATGGTATCATAGCAGCTCGATCTGCTTTAACTGCTCTAGTCATAGTTTGAGTGGTGGAAGAGAAAGGAGGGGCTTTTTCTTTAAGAAGAGAAACACTGATTAAGAGAAAAAGTTGTCAAATGAGTTATGCAAAAGAACCACCAGATTTGATGGTTTCATTGAGGATGAGGCTTTTGTTCTATTTTGAAGACAAGGAAGGATGCAGTAGAGGATAGATAGAAGCTCAATAGTCCGAGGTGCTAACAGATCAGAGAAACTATACCTCATTGGGGTTATGAGACATACATGTGAGGATTGGTGTCCAATAGTTCATGGGAGATTCAAAAATCTGTGAGTTTAACATCATACCATTACGAGGGTGATGAGACACTTCATGTGCGTGGTGTCCAATTATGTTGGGAACTTGGATTATAGCTGCGTAACTATACATATAGTTGGGAGAAGCTTGAACAAGTCTTACTAGTGCACGAATTGTTTTGAAATAAAAGTTTATGCCTAATGTATTTCGGTTTACTATTATTTTATGTTGTATGTCAGTTTAATGTTGTAGCATTAAGAGGGGGTATTGGAATATAATGCTCAAACAGTTTGAGAGATCTGTAGAGTTTGAATAGGAATCAAATAATGAATGTAGATCTGTTTTATTTCTGCTGTTCTATTTTTCGTTTAGTATAATATTCTCTGTTTTTAATATAGTATTCATTGTATTGCTATGAAGGTGAGCATAAAAAAATCTGACAAATATAAATAACAATTTTAACATTAATTGTCCTATGTTATATTTTTCCTACATTATAAAATACTCACCTATCAAGAAATGCTGTATAAATTTCCATTTCTGTATTAAAGTGGAAAAATAACTTTTTTAGAGAACAAATACACAGAAACATAGCTTTGCAAGTGGTTGGTTATGTGTTAGTGATTTTCTTTAACAACATTTTTTTTTGACTATTAAATCTTGTCACACCCCTTTCATGTTTTATTTTAAGATAATTTAGTGGGGTTTTTTTGGGAGCCTGATTGCCTTTGATGTTCCTTACAAAGAAAAGCATATGTGATCTAAGTAGCTTATATATAGATGATTCATTTTTTAAATGCACTTTTTGAATAGCCACTGTGGTCCAACCACCATTTTTTGGCAATGCAACTTTTGGCACCAACTCTTTCATAGACAGCTATTCCTGTATCAAACAGGAAAATCTCCTTTGAAAGAGAAAGGACACACCTCAAACATTACCTTTACCTCTAAGCATTCAACGTTATTTGCTAATGTCATTTCAAATAAATTGAGTATCTCCTCTTGATTTGGGTCGGAACATCTAGTTTTAAAATTGCCTTTCCATTTTCCTCCCATCCTTACCCATACAAGCATTCGATTGCATCATTTGTTTCTCTTGCAAACTACCTTCCACTTTGTTAGGACTACTTATGTCTTATACCTTGCAAGTTCTAAGTCTTGTAATTGTAATATAAATATGTACATGATAATTAATGTTTAGTGTTCAAGCATCATGGAATGGGGCCAAGTTGGACGCCTATGTGAAGGAGGAGATTTGTTTATTTTCTATGTTCCATGGCGTTTTGGGGACAGGTTTGGGGGGACGACAGGGGATGCATTTTTGAAATGCTTCCTAGAGGGCCAAAAACAGGGGACGATAGGGAACGACAACATGTACATATATATATATATATGTGTGTGTGTGTGTGTGTGTGTATCACTTGGATTTGTTTCTACTTTTATGTCTTAAAAAAAGATTGACTTGTTTTGGTTTTTAAAATGTTCCACAATATTTCAGGGATAGGGATGGGGGGACGACAGGGGGCATGTTTTCGGAATGTTTCCTAGAGGGCCAAAAATAGGGGATGCATCCCCATGTAACATAGTTTATGTTTCAAGATACTTGCCATATTGTGTAAAAAGATATACAATCGGGAGGTTACAAAGATCGGTCAAGTTTGCAAGTTGTAAGATCTTTCATATTTGGTGCTATGACAAAGCAATTAGTGCCCCCATGGAGCACCTAAGATTTGGATCCTGGTCAAATTGACTAATATGACCAAACCTATGGCAAGGGTGTGTAATAGGTGTAAGAGGAGCTACATACTATTATAAGATACTTGACCATGATTTAGGTGCACTAGATATTTTCCGTGGCTCATGGTTTTGGATGCCACTTGATGGTTTCTTGTTTCTGATTTCACATATCTCAAAGGCATGGACAGTGAATTGTATTGTTCTTCATAGGTACTCTTATGCAGCTAGTCTATAGTTAAGAGGGATAAATGGATTGTATTATTGTTAATCTTTTGAGAATGAGACAAGCTTGGGTCTCTTTGGCATGAAATTTTTTCCAGCAAGGGTTTCTCCACATTTGTTTGGTGTAACAGTTTGCATTTAATGAGACTTTTATTTGTTATATTGTATATCTATTATTTTATTTATATGAATTTTTTAATTTGATGTCATCTTAATTGGACTAAACTCAGTATTGTTCATTATTTTCATTGTCAGTTAGCTTGTATTTGTCAACATTTGGTATTAGAGCTTCAGCTAGTTTATAGAGGGTTACATTTTTCTTTTAGTGTTGGGTTTTTTTGGTTGAAATGGGAGATCTAAGTGTGGTTAGAGAAGGCATGGCGAACACTTCACAAGCAAATATTTGCCCTAGATATCCTTTACCATATCTTCCATCTCGTCCCTTACTGCTTGATGTAGTAGGTCTCCTAATTGAAAATTTTGAATAATTGAAAATTTTGAATTGATGGGATATATCATATTACTAAGGTCAACTTGGGAACCTACCACCTGAAATTGGAGTAGGTGTGGGGATGCTATTGGCCGGATATGCTTCTACTTAGCCAAAAAATCTTTGATTGACTGCATAAGTGAGGTGTTGGAGCAAGAGAGTGTGTCATAGGGGACCCTATGGTTTGTAGGCTTTGATTTAGAAGAAGTGATCGTTTCATATTTTTCTATTTCCTCACACAATTCTTTGTAGGCCGTGGCAATAGCTTCTTTGATTTCTATTTGCGTTTGTTTGGCGATCTTCAGCTTCCCCAACGTCAAGTTTTCCATCCTTTGGTTGGATTGCAACTCTTTTGTCTGTATTTCTGTTAGCTTTTCTTTCTGAGCTGGAGTGGCAGAAGGAACCACCCCCACAATAACTACTTCTTTCATCTTCTCTTCATACTGTGGTACTTTTTCTCTTTTGTGCTTCAATGTGGCATCTAGTTGGTCTAGGATTCTATCCATAAGCGTCTAGTAGGTTGTAAACCTTTTTTGGCTGTGGATCCTTAGGGAGGCTCATAAGTGTTGCCACATAAGAGTCTATCTCCACTTCAAACACCTCGTAGGGCATCTTGGGTATACAAGATGTCTGTGGTTCAATTGCTTCCTTTGATGTAAAGTCTTTGTTGATTAGGAAGACAAGTGTGTCCATGTACTTCTAGACCATGTCATCGGAGATTCGTTCTTGAAGGACTAAAATAATCCCTAGTATGTGGTGGTGTAAGAGGTTGTATCTTGGAAGTGCTTCACATGTTCTTGAATTTGTGAGGTACTAGTTCATTCGTGTCCCAAATCTTCCTTGCAAATGTTGGTAGTTCATTCATATAATAGAATGCCAAATAGATGATTAGAGTATTGTATTGGAATTGATAATGTGCTAGCTTGGTACGCTTCACATTCTTCAATAGTTCTTGTTGCAAGACCATATAGTGGTCACTATATTTCCCTTCAACCACTATTTGATATGCTACATGGATAGTTGTTGTGGTTGCATATTCTTCTCGATTGGTGTAGTAAACTTTGTATGCCATGACCATGGTGGCATACTTCATTGCAACGTTTGTAATTTTGTTGACATCCAAGGTTTGTAGGTAGCCCTAGTCAGTTTAGTTACTTAGGCATTCTTGATTGCTTTCTTTGGCAGCACCTCCCTACAGGGTCGTGTTTTCTTGAATAACCTCCTTGGTAATTCAATGTGGTCGTTCCAAATAGAGATATTCATTGTGGACCCAACTTAGTATAATTCGGACCCACTCCTCTTGTGTGAAGTCTAGAAATTCTTTCCATTTAGTAAATCAAACATTTTCTATGCTATGTGGCATTATTGTGGCATGTAGTTGTTTTGTTCTAGGCTGTAGCAAAGTTGTTGAGTTTTGAACTTTGTGTAATCTATCTTCGTTAATGGTGCATGTATGTATTTCTGGATGTCCTCTTTTTAAATGACATCTGTAGGCATTGTAGAAAATGCTCCTTTTGGGTTTGTCTCCATAGCTTTGTAGAATAATTGCTTATACTTTGTTTGGGGCTTTTGGGAAATATCAACAATGATGGGGGCTGCCATCACTATGTGAGAGCTAAGAAATTCAAGGATTTCACAATGTAAGGGTAGTAGAGCGCATGAGTAGCAAGTGTAGATGAGAAAGCAAAGTAATTTGTTTATGATGTATGGCATCTGTATTCGAAGGGGTGGAGTTAGGGGATTGTATTTTATGATGTAGTTGTTTTCCACCTTGCATTTTTCTACCTGTCAACTTTTCTACGACTTTATTTTGGCCAGTGAATTTTTAATATAGTTTTATACAATTATTGTACAACTATGATACACATATCTTCTTCTTGAAATAGTTACTGTACGTTGAATGGTGTGAGGTTTGCAAATGCCTGTTTTGTAGTAGTCCCTTTTTTGTATTCATTTATTTTCACCATGTGCATTCTTTCCTTGTTTCCACACTACTCGATAGGGGGGTGTCTTTTGTAGAATTGGTTCATTTGTTTAGATCTTGTAATAGATTGAACTGTTGGAGACTCTCTGCTAGCCTTACTTTTTGCAGTACCATCCTTATTGCAATGATTTACATGAGATTCTTATATTGTCTCTCTAAAACCCTGACACCTTTCAAGAAGTTAGTTCTTGTTCGCCTTACATCCATGCACCTAGTACTTCATCATTGCCTAGACTAGTATTATCATTGTCCAACTCTATTTCTCCTATACAATTTGGATCTTCTACTTCATCTGTGGTAGGTAATTTAGAGATTGAGTATCTCGACCTTCAATTATCTTCTTTTCATCTCTATCCTGAGCGATTTCTTCTCCATAGACTTTATCCTCAACATTGCCTAGAGAGATGTGTATCACCTTATTTTCATCCGCAAATGAAATTTCCTCTTTCCTCAAATCGAGAACGCCATTGGTGTATACAAACCACTTCAGATCTAGAGCGCCCTACATGTATTAAATGGTTCTTTCATTTCTACCACTTTAAAATTTGTTAGTTGTTTCAGATCTTGTATATTCACTTCCACATTCTTCAATGTCCATAATGTCTCCATTCTAGATCCATTTGCTAGAATTATATTAAATGGAGTTTTTACCAAATAAGGTTGCCCTACTCTCCCCCAAGTGGTTTTCGATATAATGTTTATATCAACACCCAAATCTACCATGACATGTTTTACCTTGAAATTGTTTAGGTGTGTAGTGATTAAATAAGTTCCATTCTTTCAGTTTTGGTCTTCTGTTATTTTATTTATTTGCAGTTGCTTTTGTTTATTCTAATATTTGCCTAATTGCTTCAATTTTACTAGCAATTCTTTTTGTTGAGCCAAAGAGGCGAATATTTTCAGCATGAGCACCTCTTCTTTTGAAAAACAAGCTATATCTTCATTTTTTGGTTATATTATATGTTGTTTTGCATTTTTAACTACTGAGTCATGTTATTGCTTTGTAGGTCGGAACTAACTATAGGCATCTTCTTCTAGTTGAAACTCTTCATTTATTAGATGTGTTTGATGACTAATTGTTTATTGTTTAACATCCTCTAACACCTTGCAGAGGGATTTTGCTAATAACCCTTGCTCCTTTGTTCCCTTGAAGGTCATCATTTTTGGATTGCGCTAGGGTGTTCTAGAAGTATTGCTGTGCCCTTTCACAATTGTATAGGTCATGGTTTTCATTGTTATAAAATGCACAACTTTTCCTCTTATTGGACCAGGATTTCGTGGCAAAATGGCCAATTTTTTCACATTTGTATTAAGTGATGGCTTCTCTCTTGTGGTTTCGCCTTCCGCACCCTCTTCCTTGTCTATAGTTAAATTGTCTATGATCTCCTAATAGTTGCGCAGGAGGGGTATTTTGGTGTAGGCATTCCTATTGCTCCTTCATGGTGGCTGTCAGTATCCTCTATTATTTGCATACAAGGTTCACTCTATGAGTCCCTTAACATAGACCATATTCCAATCCAACTCCTTGTCACATCCATGGTGTAGCAAACATCTAGTGTCTGGTTGGTCTTCTGCATTTCTAAAATGGAGTGTATTAGATGGACAATTCCCTGTTCTTTGACTATCCCATTCTCCGCATGTTCCATGGTATAGTGAGTTTAGTTTGGCTAGTGCTGTCTGAAGTTCAACCTTGATAGAAGCCGCTCTTATGTCTCCTTGTGCATTTGGGTACTCATTTCTTAGGCATCCTCTTAAACTATAAGAGCACCAAATCTTTTGTTTTGTTTTCTCAAACTCTTCACTCGCCATAATGTCCTTATGCAAAGTTAATTGTTCAATAGTCACTTGTAATTTCTGTCTTATTTTTCTCCTTATTTATCTGTCTTTCTCTGCGTTTGTGCCTTAATGTGGTAAGCCATAGTTACCACATCCACACATGTATCAAATATCCTTCAGTGTTCTAATATCTTTTGCAGTCTGGAAATAAAGCACATCTTTTACTTTTCAGTTAGTGGTTCTTCCAACAACTTTTTAGATTTTCCATATTTGTGCATTCTCTTCTCCAAATTTGTTAAGAGTTATCCAGCTCTTTCCTAATGTGATTTTGACTTTTTTGAAGTCTTCCTGTCTTGTTTTCTAGTTTTCTTTCCTTTCTCTTTCTTGACAACATCCACCTTGGCGCGTGCAGTAGCACCCTTATTGGCATGCTCATTTGTCCTCTTTTCCGCATTCTCCAATCATCTGCGGTGTCTCATTTGAAACAAGATGTGAAACTTTCTTGTTTGAATTTGAAATATAATGATGTGAAATTTCATTTGAGACAAAATTTGCAATGGTGATATTGTTCGAGTCTCAAAGGTTAGAAAAATGTTCCAATTGGTTGATGTCATTCATGAAGACAATGACTTTTGTAGTAAAAACCAATTCATCCACTACTATTTGACATAGAAGATTTGGTCATCTCAATTTGGGCTGCTTTCTTGCATTGAGTAAAAGAGTGTAAGGACTTCTGCATGAAGAAAACAAAATTTCTTTGCTTCGAATAATTTGTTGGAAGCTACATTAGGATCTTTTTTGGTAGAAACTTGAGCCTTCGTTCTTTTGGATTTTATGCACACTAATTTGTGTGAACCCATAACATTTATTCATAGTCATATCTGACACATTTTGCTTTGTATGGATGATTATTTCAAAAAAATGCCCGCCTATTGCTTGATTCACAAAGATCATACCTATAACAAATTCAACGCATTTCAAACCCTTGTAGAACAATCATTTGATCTCTTCTTCAAGGCCATTCACTTAGATTGAGAGCAAGAATTCACTAGTAAGAAGTTTTCAAACTTCCTTTAGCAAATGAGATAAAAATCCAGTCGACCATTGCATACATCTCTCAACAAATTGGTGTTACCAAAAGGTGTATAATAAAAATTGTGGTCTTTATCTAGAAATTTTGTAGCAATTTTTAGTAGTTTTTTGATTGTTTTTTATAAAACAAAAATCGTGGGGTTATTTGGTGGATTGTTTATGTAACAAAATTTGTGTTTTTTCCTAAACATTTTGTGAGAGATTTTCAGATTTTTTGATCAATTTTTTGAAATAAAATCATGGGTCTTATCTCTACAAATTGCAAGGGTTTTTCTTCTAGAGATTGAGGTTTTTTACCTGCATAGTTTTTGAATGATTTTTTTGATAAAAATCGTGGAAATTATTTCTTCAAGTTGCAAGTTTTTCATAAAATTGTGGTGTTTGGTTTGTTTTGGTTGTTGGTTATTATATATTTTCTACAAAAACATGGGTTTTATGCTCGACCTAGGGTTTGATGATAGCGGGAGGGATGGCTTCATTACCGAACATCATGTTGGAAGGCAATCAAACATTCTTAGCGAGTCTGAGTCTAGACAAATTTGTAAAATTTAGGGACAAATTTGGTGTGTAGTCAGTAGAATGACCATCAAGAGAGTATATTAAAGTAATACTATTATATTTAGTTTATAATAATCATTTAAGTTGTTTAGTTAGTTTTTAGTAACTTTCTATTTAGTAAGTTGTTTAGTTAGTTTTTAGTATCTTTCAATTTTGTCTTTGGTTCTCGATCATTTCCATTATGGAAGGATCCTTTGTAATTTCTTATTTAAGGAGTATTCTTCTCCGTTGTAATTAATCGATTATCCCAATCATCTCAGATGGTAGAATGGATGGGTGCACAACCTGAATTGTGTGTAATGGAATGCTTAGAAAGAAGGCATTGACTATGAAGAAACTTTTGACCCTATTGCAATGATAAATACTATCCAAACGTTTTTGACAGTAGCAACACAATTTGGCTATTAAGATCATTAGAGGGATTTCGAGAGAACCTTTCTCAGTGGAGATCTTTAAGTAGAAGGCTATATGACTTGATTGAGGGGTACGTTGCACCTAGATAGCAACACAAAGTTTGCAAACTTATGAAATCTCTCTATGGTATAAAGAAAGCTCCTTGAGCCTAGTATATCAAGATCAATGAGCATCATTTTCAACATGGATTCACTAGAAGCTTGTGTGATTCCAATCTTTACAATATAACAAGGGGGGCGATTGTGATTTTAATTGTTAATGTTCAACTTTTGGTCACGATAGGGAGTTCTTTGTAGATAATTGTAGCAGCAAAGACAGATGTCAAATTATTGTTTAACATGATAGATCACATGCTCTTTCATTAATCTCTTTGACTTGAAGTGTGGTAAAAAATAAAACAAATTTTTGTACTTCTTAGTGTTGGACATTTGTCATTGATGTCAAAGATCAGAAGATTAATTGTTACTGTTGTCATGTTGTCATTGGTGTCAAAGATGTGAAGATTGATTGTCATTGATGTAAAAAATGAGAAGATTTAATTGTTATTGTTGACATGTTGTCATTGATGTCAAAGGATCATGGAGATCGATGAACATATTGGATGATGCTCACGTACTTGTTGAACATACACAAGTTTGGATTGTTGTCATTGATGTAAAAAATGAGAAGATTTAATTGTTACTGTTGTCATGTTGTTGATGTCAAAGGATCATGGAGATCGACGAACATATTGGATGATGCTTGTGCACTTGTTGAACATACACAAGTTTGGATTGTTATGCTTTACACTACATATTGTCATAGATTTGTAAAGGGGTAAAGGAATTTGTTTTAACAAAGATGCATTCTAGTCATTGGTTGCCCTCATTGATTCACATATGCATTGCACAAGTTTATTTTTTATGCTAGCCGACTTCATAATTTGTTACCATGACAAATGCAGCGAGAAAGATGTTTAAGAGCAGCAATTATTAAATACAAGGAAACAATTATTAAAGCAGCCATCGATGAAAATAGTGATTATGTATGTTGATACAAAGGGTGGCAATTATCATCCTTTTAGGACAGTAATTATGTTTGTTAATGTGCAGCAGCTATTAAGGAAGGCAATGTTTAACAGCAGTGAATCAAAAGTAATATTTAATAATTATTATTGCTGGCTGACCACCTTTGCAAGAATATCTAATAATGTTAATGCGTATATTTGGCCGACCGCAAAATGATTTATATGCTGGCTGACCTCCTTATGGGTGCCCAATACAGTTAGATCTCTGCTTCCGGACTTGCACAAAACCAACATTAAATTAAATAAATTGTGTTTTATGTGGACTGACCCTTCTTGGAGAATTAGAATAAAATAAATTGTTTTATTCCAAGTGTGGACAACCTTTTAAAGAGTCTTCCCTTTTGGGTGAAGTGACATGTTGGGGGGTATAAAACAAGGAAAGAAGAAGTAATATGCAAGAAATGATTGGATATCTTTAAGATTAGGAGCACATTTAAGAATGAGATCTACAGCAGTCTTGAGCTATTTTATAAGAAGCTTATACTAAATTTGTGAGGAGGATAAAAAGAAGTTCTTGAATAAATATTATAGCAGATTGTTGAGGCAGAGTGAACTCGAGTGACATTCTTGAGCAGATCTAAGACGAAATTATTGCAGATTTGAGCAGACCATATTAAGTTTTTTTGTTGCAAATTTGAGGGAGTCTTCGAGAAGAAACCACAGCAGATCTAAAGACTGATTTACAACAGATCTTTTGAGCATATTTTCAAATGAAATTAGAGCAAACCTCAAGGAAGAATTATCAAGGGAAGTATTGCATTATTTGAGAGAAAATCTGTGAAGAAAAGTAGTTGCATTATTATCAAGAATACTTTTGAAGGAAAGCTGATTACATCATCTACAAAACAAGTCGTGAAGGAGAGCACTTGTGAAGACAATATCAAATTTTGATGAATTTGTGGAAAAAATATTTTGGTGCCTACGAATTGCGGGGAAGGTGCCTCCAATAGGTTGGTACATAACAATTGCGGGGATTGGTGCCTCTTGTGGTTTGGTGCCTACAAAGTTGTAAATAAGACTTTATATAAGAAATATTTTGCTGTGTCTTCTCTTATAAGAGTTTCTACATAAATTATGTGTTCTACTTGCGTTGTGTAATTGTTGCATCTTATGTTGTTAATATTGTGCAATTGATATTCTTATGGTATTAAGTTTGAAAAAGTAGAGAATTATTTGGTATTATGGTTCCGTTGTCTACTATAGAAGTAGACTACATGGTTGTAGCACATGCTGGTAAATAGGCAGCGTTGTTACAAAGATTGTGTTTAGGTATTGGCGTTTGATGTAAACAGTTTAGGATTGGATATGATACACGAGGAGCCATTGTGTGGCTAAGAACCAATGTAACAAGCTCATATGAAGCACATTGATATTCAATATCTCTTTGTTTGCAAGATGGATAAGTGTGTTGAGATTCATGATAGAGAAGGTTAGTATTTTCTTCAATGTTGTAGGTGCTCATAGTAAGCTTGTGGGTACATAAAAGGTTAGATGGCATAGAGAGGCAATGGGCCTTGCCTCTTCAATGAGCAAATGTCAAGTGTAAGAATGTTAGGACTAAGTGTGCCATTCACTTTGCAACTTCTAAGTTTTGTAATTGTAATTTAATTATGTAGATGATAAATAATGTCCAATCACTAAGCATCATGGAATTTAGCCAAGTTGGATGCCCATGTGACGGAGGGGATTTATTTATTCTTGAGGATACTTGGGATTGTTTGTAGAAGGCATTTAATAGGGAGGTTACAAAGAATTGGTTAAGATTGCGAGTTGTAAGAAAATCTTTCATATTGGTGCTATGAAGGCAATCAATGACCTCATGGAGTGCCTACCATTAGGATCTTGATCAAACTAACCATTATGACTAAATCTATGAATTCTGTAATATGCAAGGGATGTTTAAGATGCGTAAGTAGAGTCACATACTATTTCGAGATGCTTGACATGATCATAAGAATGTTGGATTTTTGCTGCAGCTCATGAATTATGACACTACATAATAGTCTCTTCTTTTCATTTTTCTATATTTTGGAGGCATGAAATAGTGGATTGTATGATTGTTTGCAAATACTTTTATGCAACCAAGTTACTATCAAAGGAATAGTTGTATTGTATTATTGTACTTAATCTTTTGAGAATAATACACAATTGAGTCTCTTCCTGGTGGACTTTTTTCCCATAAGGGTTTCTCCCAAGGTTGCATGGAGATGTGCCTTTGACCTTTTGAGACGCATCTCGGGTACTGGGATGCGATTCCCTATACTGAAAACTCGACGAAGATGCCCCTTCTTGTGGGAGACATCTTGCTGATGTTACCTTAATTTTTCTTCAAAAAAATACTCTACATTTCTACGAGTCTTCTTATGAAAAGTAAAACAAATCAACTTTTCTGAATGTCAATATGTAATATCAAGCATGCATGAATTCTCTGACTCTTTGACATTTGTCTGTTTAAACTTTAAATTTAATGTTAAACTTTGCCAGTGTTCTTGCTTTGAAAGTTCAATGTCATGATACTAGTAGCAGTCTCCCATACCAAAACCAGTATCGGTTCTCTAGGCAACTTTGGTTTCTCCACACATATTTATAATAATGGTTTGCATTTTATGAGTTTGTTGATCTGTTATATTGTTTCTCAATTATTGTGAGGCCAGAAGGAAAGTAGGTAACAATCTTCCATCCATTGATGTTACCTGTAGCTGAAGGAAACTGTTTTATACCCTCAGGCTGGCAAGATCAAGGCTCTGATACCATTGAAATATCCCTATCTGTTTTCAACTCAAATTTGTGCTCTTTTCCTTAACTTCTCACTGTTTCATATTCAGACATATTGTCAAACAGTTGGCATACCGTAAGAATGAAGGGTTTTTTGTTTTTCCAAAGATTTATATCTCAAGTCTTGCAGAGATGTATGAATAACAAGTAACTTGCAATATTGTTTGAATAAGGACTGAATCTTAAAACTCATAGTAAGCTTGCAACCGATCTTCTTGATAAACGATAGAATGCAGAAAATATGTATAGTGTGCTCACCTTTAATTTTCAGCAGTGGAATTCCATACATAGAATGACAGCTACAACTTCCATATTAAATGCCCAGTCCATAAACAAATAGTTTTGTGTCTGAGGGTACAAAAGTACGACCCAGAATACTGCTGTCTCAGAAATGAGCTTTATCTATATGTCATCTCAAGCCAGATAATGCAGAAATAGAAATACTTAGCAGCGGCAAAATGAAGCTCCACAGAATGGATCCTTTCATTGATAGATGGAGCCACACCAAACAAGGTTCCTTCCACTCCACAAATGAAGAGCTTTTCTACTAATGCATTATTCACACGGCTCATAGCATGCCGGATAATCTTCATCTCGAAGAAACTCCTGCGTGGGCTTAGCTGAGTGATCCTTAGACACTTCTGTGCAGGGAAGACCCCATGTGATTTACCTTGGTGACTCCTGCCAGTTGAGGATGTGATTCTTGGGGAATTAAGGTAGCACTTATTGAATAATCAATGCCAGTCGTACCCATAGAATTAAATAGCCGAACCTTAGAATTAGTGGCTTCAATATTTCAAGAAGTGGCTTGTGCCTTCAATATATTTGCTTTATGGAAGAGCATGTGCTTTCTTAAGTTACTGTTAAAATTAGGAACCAGAATATCAAATTATACTAGATAATATACACAAATGCAAAACAACAGGAAGCACAAAGCAATTATCCTGGGAAAACCCTCCACCTGAGGGTGAAAAACCCAGCCCACCAAAAGTAGATAGTTTATTAAGTTCCTCAAAACAAAATTACAAGTTCTCTGCCTCTTTCAAAGTCTTCAATACTCAATGATCTCATACAGATCAGAGTTCATAGAAACAAAGTATCACTACAATCAGCTCACAATACACTAAGCAAATGACAAACATACTATTGTTGCTCATTCACAGAGCATAGACAATAATTACAATATTCATGGTGCTCAGAATATGAGCACGATACAATTCTTTAAGAACTGAATAACAAACTTGAGATAAGAAGGTGAATATCTATATGTCCACACAAAAGCCGATAATCAGGACTGATATATATATATATATATATATATATATATATATATATATATATATATTTTTATCTTCTTTTACTCAACTGCGACCCAAGAAAAAATATCCACATGCGATACAATGAATATCAATACCTTTTTAATCATCGTGATAGATGCGATAGTAATAGACATAACTGAAGTCATCTCCTTAGCAATGAAGAGGTGAATACGAAACTCAAATGTCAGCTGTTACACATTAACATTAACGGCACTTATAAAAAATGTAAACCGATACCATGAATAATATAAACCGATGCCATGTAATCATGATGACAAGGATAAAGAAGCCAAGACAAACAAGGTCAGGTGACACGATGCCAGCTATGCACGAAGCCTCCGACTCATCATGCCACATAAGTGCAACGCACAAAAAATAACACACACACACACACACACACACACACATATGCCTCAGATAGAATAGACGATACTGCAATGACAGAGAACATAACATATGTCGTAAAACAAAAGCATAGAACAACAACAACAAAAAGAACTTGGAGAGAGAGAACGGAAAACATTAGACGGAACCAAAAATTGCAGAGCGTTCATGAAAGGTAAGATTTGTCTCATAGCTTCCACAAAACTCAACAGTTACGCCTATCACAATATCTAGAGGCCTAATGAAAAACACTATAACAAGAGAGAAATAATATGACAATAATAAACTGTATTCTCACCAAGAATTCAATAGAACTGATTGGATCCATCGTACATAGGAGACCCCTTGGTTAAATAGGCCAAGATGAGAACATAGGAGTGCATAAGATTATGACAGGTGGCTTAATTGAATGACATGAGACAAAAAGTGATAACCTGTTATGCACATAAGGTGGATTAGTGAATAAGATTATGACAGGTGGCTTAATTGAATGACATGAGACAAAAAGATGAGAACATAGGAGTGCATAAGATTATGACAGGTGGCTTAATTGAATGACATGAGACAAAAAGTGATAACCTGTTATGCACATAAGGTGGATTAGTGAAAGTGTCACATGTCCACTTAAGGTGTATCATTCTCCAAACTGGAAAGGAGTTTGCGACACATTTAGAAAAGTTGGATCACCTTCCAAGGCGGAAAGGTGTTTGTGCAACACATCCACAAAAAGTGGAAAAGTGATAAAGTCTTAAGGGCACCAAAGATGGAAGTCCCACATTAGGTGGAAAAGTGATAATGTGATAACAACTTATGTTGTCCTTAAGTAAATCTAAGGAATATGTGTGTCTAGAACCAAGGAGAACTTACTAGGTGCAACAAATAAACACACCAACATATATCAATGATATCCCCATGAAATAATATTCATCAATACTTGCATAAATTTATCAAAGGTCCGCACCATTAACTTTCTTAATGTCTGCCAGCTCCTCAATTCATGATATCGGACTAAGCACACCCAATATTATATTGTGATATGTATAAAATGACAGCTTGTTCTGCTATCTACATTAAGAAGCCACTCTACCTTTATATTTCCATTCCAAATGAAATCGCCCGGGCAAAGAATAAATAAATCTTGAACTCCATCTCTGTTAAATATTACTCATCAATAGTTATAGCTGCGCAAATATTTTTTAAAGAAAAACTTCGATCATTTTATTCGGAATAATATTTTTACAACTCCAAAATAAATGCTGATGTTATTGTCTTGTAATTTTGTCTCATAGAGACTTCACAAAATCAAAAGAATTCCTTGCAGGCACAATGTATGATAGCTGAAATGATATTCCAACTGCAGATTAGGGTGGATAGTCTCACCCATAGTTGGAAAACTCGGACTCGGCAAAAACTTGGCAAGGCCTGAAAAAAAATCAGGAAAAACTTGACTAGGTTTCGGAAAAAACTTGGCAAAAAACTTGGGAACTTAAAAAACAGCTTAAATTTAATTAGAAATGCATTTTTTTTGCAAAATTCAATGAGAAGATGCATCCAATGAGTTAATTAATGAGAACACAAAAGAAACAAGCTGAGTCTAGATGTATTTAAATGCAAAGTGGGTACAAAATCGCATTCTCATGAAGAATGCTGATGGCTGGAAGCAAAATACTAAATAGTAAATAATTTTTGACTTTTTGTTGAACTAAAAGTAAATACTGTTAGTATTTTCAGATTATAGCAAGGAATATACAATCTATAGAGGTCTTTCAAATACTAAGACACAAGATATAATAAATATTCTCAAGTAAAGAAAGATAATACCCGGATTTGAAGGTCTGAATTTATCCTTTTGTTGGTTTCAAATCTGTACTTGTATTCTTCAAATTAGTCCTCCAATGTTGCCCTTGGTGACTTATGAATCAGCTCTTGAAGGTCTTCAATTCGCTCTTCTAGGGCTGCGCCAATTTTGCCCTAATTCAACCTTTTAAGGCTACTTTATTTGTCCTTGAATTTTGCTCTTAGGAGCCTACAATCTGTTTTTTAATTCACTATCAAGGTCTGCTCCAAATTTGCCACCAATCTGATTTTAGGATTGCTTCAGATCAGCCCTAGTTCATTGAATGTAAGGATCGTACTATATCTGTTCTAGATCTGCACCTCATCAATAAACAAATCGCCCAGATTTCAAGCCTTATTTGCAGTATAAGGGCAAAACTAATTCACCATTAGTGCGGATGATTATTGTCACCAATGTTGGTGTAGATCGTGTTAGCCGTAAAGTTATGTTATCGTCGGGTGTAAGTTGCCGACGGAGGTTAGTTAGTTATCGACGAATGTTTGTCAGTTGTCGACGATTGAAGGGTGACGACGTTTGGTTGCACCCCTTCGGATTGTATATAAACTTTGTACTTGCTCTATTGAAGCATCACGAGTATTGTACAACTGTGAATGATTAATGAAAGCTTTTGTGTTCTTTGCTCTATCTTATCCTTGCCAAGTTACATATCCTGTTAATGTCTGTGCATCACTAACAAGTCTACCCCATTGGGTAAATAGATCGGTCCAGAAATGCTGGTTTGATTTGCTCCATAATGCTGAACTAAACTGCTCATTAACTCGCTCTAAGCATTGATGAAGAGGACATTCACATGTTATGTTTTTGATATGTTTGTCCTTCATCAAAAACTCCAATTTATATGAGCATCATTAAATAAACTCTTCCACCTCAAGTTGGCCGACTTGGGCCCTCCCAAGTAATTTCTTTTATTTATAATAAAAATAATAAATGCCTTATTATTTATTATTATAAAATCGCACTTCCACATATATATTAATTAACCAAAGGTGTGATAATAAAAATATATATCCATAATTTATTATTATCAACTTACTTGTCCTAATTGATCTTAGCCGAAAAAGCCATAATATTAACAAATACATCATTACAATTACAATCTTCCTCTTCCCAACTCTACTAGAAAATAAGGGAGGGGTAGAACTAGAGGGTCCAGTCTTAGTAGCCTGCACTGGGTGTGACTGTGCCTCCTCGCTCAGTATCTCTGATGATGTGTGTGGCTCGTCCTCCACCTTGAATGTAGCTTGTCCTGGCAATGGCAATGACTCCTCATCTGACTCATCCTCCTCAATGTCATCTAGTGTGAAACAAAATCCACCTCCCTCTTCCATAACCTTCCTCTCCAAATCAGTGACGTCATCCTCTGTAAACAACGGAGGCTGGTCTTGTGTTGTCCAATCACTATAAGGATCTATATCATCCAAATCAAGTGGACCAACTGCTGCTTTTTGTGCCTTATGCGTAACTAAAGATTTTATTGCACATAGATAAGGTCATTGAGGCATTTTTGAGCTAAATTGTTCCTCTTATTCATTTGGATGGCCTCAAACAAGCTCCAATTGAACTCACAATTGGATGAACTACAAGGCTGACATAAGATTTTGAGGGCAAATTTTTTGAGATTTGGGGTATTGAAACCCCAACTTTGCCACCAATCATTTGCAAAATAAAATATTGAGAAGTTAGAAAGAAAAGAGAAAAGAGAAAACATAATTTATCAATTTATCAATTACTTTAGACCTCAAAATCCAAATGGTAAATGTTTTACTTGGGGTTTGAGTGCCTCTTGCTCTCTTTGCCAGCTCTAAAGAGAATAAATTACCCCTTGCTTCCACATAGTTTTGTTGTTTGGCCACAACGAGGTCTTTCTCCTCAATATCAGGTATCATCCTCTGAATGCATGCAGTGAAGCCCTCCATAACCTCTCCGTTAGGATCTGAATAAGAATCATTGAACCTGAAACGAGGTTTGAGGAAGTACCCTGCTACATGAATGGGTTGGTGGAGCTAATTGTTCCACCTCCTATCAATAATTTCCCAGATGAGATTAAATCTGAGTCTATCCCCCTTGTAATTTTTTATATACTCTTTGGCCCTATCCATGGCCTCATAAAGATACTCCATTGGGGTTTGATCTCCATCTACCAAGCGCAAAACTCTAACCAGGGGCTCAGACACCCACAATTGAAAAATACAAATTACAAAAAGATTAATTAATGAAGTTAGTAAGTTACAATTTAATAATGAGAGACTTGAATCAAGAATAATTAAAAACCAAAGTTTTTAAGTTACCTTCACAATCTCTGTAGCCCTTTGTGCAAAATGGTTGTCAAAGACGATGGTTGCGACAACCTCTCCTTCAGCCTTCTTTGAATAAAGTGAGTCTAGCCATGCTTGACTCACAAACATTTGCTTCAAAGAAGACAATGCACCAATAATGCTTTGCAACGTCAAGAAGATCATTGCAAACCTTGTGACACTGGATCTCACCAAATCTCTCCCATGAGTGTGCTCTCTCATCAAATGTAGAACCCAATGGTGATTGTAGATATATTTTGTGATCCGCTCTCCATCTTCCACAAGTGGAGTCACTGAATCAAGTTTTCCTATGTCCTCCAAAAGAAGGTCAAGGACATGTGCTGCATAAGGTGTCCAAAAAAGAGTGGGGTTCCTTTTTTGGAGGATTCTACTTACTGCCACATATGCTGCTGCATTATCTGTGATGATTTGCACCACATTCTCTATTCCCGCCTCCATGACAACGTTCTCTAACATTAATGCCAATGTTTGTGCATTTTTCACCTTATTGGAGGCATCAACTGATTTCAAGAACACCACATTGTCCTTGCAAGCAACCAAAAAATTAATAATGGTGTGGTTTTTGCCATCTATCCACCCATCAGAAAGAATGGTGCAGCCAAATTTGTTCCACTCTTTTTTTTGCTCATCCACCACTTGTTTTGCCCTATCAATTGCATTTGTGAGCAACCTACAAGAACAAAGTGAAATTAAATATTAGTACACAATTTTGATGTAATAAACAAGAAAAACAATAAAAATTTAAAAATGAAATCAAGTAGACAATTTACTAACCTCCCACCCAGATCCTTGCGAGAAGGGGCCTTGTACCCTTTTCTTGAAACTGTCATTGCGATCACAAATTGAGCCAATAAAGACTCTCTGCCACATTCAACGGGATGTTGTTGAAGTACCAAAAATCAGCGGCAGAAATGTCCGTTTTCTCATGTGCCTCCTTATTCCATCCAGTGGCCTCCAATGATGGTTGTGCTCTAGGTGTGTTCCTGTGCACAAAAAAATTGTCTATAGGCTGTGTCCTAGATGGTGATGCAGCAACAGACACTCTACTATAGAGGAAGCGGAAGCGGTAAAACTAAAAGAGGGGGTGCTCATTTTGTGGATACGCGGGCCATGACGAGAGTCCGCTATGCTTTGAAGTGCCTCTTCTTCTTCAATGTCAATTGAATCACCTTGAGATTTAGCTATGACTGCCCTCATAGCTAAGTTTGCCCTTTCCCTTTGTAATTTTTTCTCTTCCTCAGCTGCAAGTATGGCATTAACAAATCTTTTTATCTCTTCTGTGGTTTTATCACATTTCCTAGTATCATGCTTGTCAATGCTTGCAAGGTGGTATTTGAGGTGGTTTATGGCTCCATGAATTAGTTTTTCACATTTTATGCAAATCACCTTCCTAGGCTCCGGTCCTTCATAGGCATATCTCCATGTCTTATCTTTAGCACCTTTAGTATGTGTGCCTATAAATCCAGATGGGCATGGTTCTAGTGGCCAATCATTCCTTGAATCTGCCATGCTGAATTAATGGTTAACTGCCGTCCTACACAGAAAGTGAAAAGACAAAATAAATATTTTAGTTAAACAATTAAGAAAACTATCTAAATTAGTTTCAATATTTTTATACATCATTCAAAGTTAAAAAAAAAACTAAAAACACTACTAGGGTTTGATTTTTTTTAATAAACTAGATATTCTTTAATAAAATAGTGAAAGA
Organism: Chamaecyparis obtusa; assembly: GCA_027943335.1. NCBI lineage: Eukaryota > Viridiplantae > Streptophyta > Pinopsida > Cupressales > Cupressaceae > Chamaecyparis > Chamaecyparis obtusa. Next base: position 151,105 of record BSBK01006751.1, on the reverse strand, counting down.
TTCAACAAAACTTGTCAAAAATAGTGTTAAATCTTGTTCTAATGATTCAAAATCATTTCTAACTACTTAGGAATGATTTTGTATTCATTTAGATATAACAAAAAATGAACAGAATGTTTTAAAAAAATATAGAAACAAACTCAGCAAACCTACCTGAAAATGTGAATTTTCTTGAAAAACCGGTTGAAATCCGCTTGAAATCCACTCGTTTCCGCTTCTAATCGATCACAATGAGCTACCAAGGGCTTGGAAGCCTATACTCTCCCCTCACTGTCAAATAGAAATGCTGAAAACAAAAAAATGAATGTTTGCTGGACCGTTTTTTACCCTTATGTCGACAGTCAAAAGTAGCTGAGTTTTTTGCTTGGATTCGCAGAGTTTTTGTGGAAAACTCGCCGAAAACTCAGCGAGTTTTCCACAAAAGCTCTGCGAGTCAAACTCACGAGTTAAAGTGGCAAATATTTGCCACGCCAAACTCGGCGAGTTTTCCACAAAAACTATGCGAGTCATACTCGCGAGTTAAAGCGGCAAATACTCGTCTGCCAAAAAATGCTGCGAGTTTTCATTACTCGGCGATTAATTGGTGAATATGCCAACTATGGTCTCACCATCAGAATTGCACTCTTTCAGCTTGCAAGCGTTCGGCAAAATAAATAATGAGACTCCAAACATTCGATGATGCCTTCACCTAGCCTCCTTATAAAGAGCTCTAGGAAACATCTAGAAGATTAGTCCGACTTTAATATTTGACATAACGTGACTTATGTTATTATTTCCTTTTTATTTTATAATTAAATTAATTAATTAAAGTCATCCTTAAGAATTTAATTTAATTTTTGAACAACTTAATCAATTAATTTAACAAGTCCCTTTATAAAAATTTGGGGACATTACAAAGGCATTGGACACATGGATAAATCACTATAGGTGCTTCTAAGAAAGGTTTCCAATTTGTTTCTCTCTGTTAAGACCAAACCTTATTTTTTAAGTTGATACCATCCCAAAAAGTTTGATTTATAACATCAATTGGGATGCATTATATTTGCTTTTTTTTTTGTTTCTTAGTAAGTAACATATTTATAATTAATAGTTACACATCCATTACAACTTCATGCGTGTTCTCGCATGTATCAGCTAGCCACCTACGACCACATGTTGAAAGTCAAGCTAACATATAATTTAAAATGTACCACTTGGCACAAAATTTATATTTACATCCTTGTAAGTTATATTCTAAAAAAATCCAACTATATATAACTAGCCTGTGTTTCATAGTAGTTACTGGAGAGTTATAATAAACACACATTGAAGTTAAATGGTGTCCCTAAGAATGGAACTGCAATAACTGTTATGATTGGGGACTGGGTCATTTGAAAGTGCATTCCAAGAGCTTTCTAGTGATACACAATATGCCTATGCTGCTGTTAACTGTGTGAAAAATATCTTGATGTTAAGTTACTAGGTTTACAAATATGTCAAAACTAGACATTTAGACCAATCTATGGAATATTCATTGTTTGGCTAGGGCTTGTATGTAGGGCGCCCAATTTGTTTCTGGACTGGAATAGAACTGAGCTACTAGCCCTTTGCAGTTGAGAGAGGATTGTTTTCTGATTATCTTTCCTTAAGCTATGTTTGGTGTTTGGGACTCCCAGTCCGACTTTGATACTGAGTTAAATTCCATGGATCATGAAGGACTCAAACTCATGACCTCCCATTTCCTACCGGGCTATTCTATTACTAAGCTACTGGCCCTTTACAGTCTGGCGTGTCATTTTTTATTCCAACAAGACCACTAGAACAAGAATGGATGGAAGTATTAGGCTTACACGAGGAATATGGATGGCCCAACTTAGACAATAGTAACCCAACATGAACACATTTTTTCAACCATGATATACATGTATCTGCTTAATATTATGCATGTTTACATGCAACACATTATGTTGTTTTAAAGACCTACAAGTTTCATTCTACATAGGATTACACTTGTGTCGTCCTTTGATGCCCCCTTTTATCAAAATTTGAAAATTGTGAATCTTGAAAATGAGTTCTTTAGCTGATTATAAAAGGAGAATGTGAGCATTCATTATCTTTTTACAATATGTCAGTAAGGTATATTATAGTTGTGGTAAATTTTAACAGTTTATTTTGTTTTGTTTGACTTTAAAATACCATTTAGCTAGAAAGGATTTCACCACATGCCATTTTGGCTAAATGCTCCGTTTGAGAAATATTTAGTCCCACCATTTGAAATAGGGTCTTTTGTATCCATTTGAGAACTATAACATCTATGTCTACTGCCACTTGAAATTGGGTCTTTTGTATGGTGAAGTCATCTCCCAAAAACTTTGATAGAGCTGAATGGACATGAATATACTGTAATAGCTAAAAAGCTCGTCAGAGCATCGAGTGGTGAATGTTTCTTGAAAGTTTACAACAAAAAATTTAATGGTTTAAAAACATTCAAGGAAGTTTAATAAGCAAATTCCCCCCAAGTTTGGAGAGCTTAGGAGTAAGTTTTTCTTTGTTCTGCGAAGGCATTGAATATTAAAAGAAAGCTATGTTGTAGGTTTTTACAAAACACTCCCATATCTATATGGGTCCTATTTGAGGCTTGGTGTTGGCCAGATGGCTTGGTGTTCGCCTGGGGTCCATATCACACACCTTGGATTCCCTCGTGTCCTTCACAAAATTGGCTTGGTGGGGTCTGGATGGCTTGGCGTTTGCATGTGTGTGGTTGCACACACACAATGTGACCACACACATGCAAACACACACACACATCCACACACACAGATATATACTGTTACATGTCCCCTTTCCAGACTCAACAATTTAGAAAGTTTATAATTTATGTACAAAAAATTAAAATTGTTTTAAAACCTTTTTTTGTCATTTTGTTGTAATAAAGTGCATAATTTAGTTTATAGTCTATTAAATATTTAAAACATTAAATATACATTTTAATAGGTTAACAGTTTAATATTTATTATTTTATAATCTAATTTATAATTAATAATTACAAATGTGTAATAATACCTAATTATTATATATGTTCTTAATAGATTATATTTGTAGTCTTTGAGGATAGTACTGCTTGGACTGTAAGCCGTAAGAGGAAAGGTCCTTCCCCCACACTCTTCTGTGTGTTGTGAAAGAGAAGTCTTTGGTATAGGGTTTGGACCCTTATTTATTGCTGGTTCCTTGCTCCGGTCAAAAGCATTTTAATTGCTGATTTTTTCTCCCCCAATCTCACTGCTTGTGAGTTCACTCTCTTTGCTTTGATGGTTGATATTTAATGGGAAGGGACCCTTCTCGAGCTTATCTAATTTAAACTAATTATCAACATGATATTGTTAATTCGAATTAACATATATTAATATTATGATATAAATATTTATATTTTTATATTGTTTCTGTACATACGTACCCAAATGTACACAATTTCAAATTTTTTAAAAGCCTTGCTGACATACCCCTACCTGATTTGGCAATTTAGGTTAAAAGATACCCTGTAATGGCATTTTAGATCACTTGCCATGTTTATAGATAATTTCCCATCGACAGAGCATAGTACCAAAGGTTGTATCAGCAAAAATGTCTGTTTGAGGAGATCCACCATACCCATAGAACACAAAAATCATTGTTGCAATTTCAAATTAATAGCAATGCACGAGCATCAAGTGGCAATGGAGAGCATTCATTAATATTATAAATGGAGACAATGGGTGAGAGAACCCTGGCGAAATTGTGGAACATAATTATTTAATTCGTTATTGCTTATTATTAATTAACAGCCACAGCAAGCTTGACATGTTGAATGTAATAATAGGATGTTTCCCATGTATAACAGATTTTTGCTTTAAGCATTGTATGGCTCGCCTGTGCCTTTTTCTTTACTTTTCCTGTTTGTGTATCTTGGAAGATTTGATAGTTTGAATGAAAATGTTTCTAATCATCATATTGGTTTCCCTATGTTGTGTAGGTGGAAATTGTATTTGATTATGGCCTGGAGAAGTACAATTAGACGGTGGTGCTATTAATTACGTTAAATCTGGGGTGAAACATTCAGTGTGCCGTGTAAAATTCTTTTCAGGCCTGAATACTGTCAGGATTTGTGGATTGAACAAAGTCCACTTGGAATTGCAGTTTAATAAACATCACAGTAAATATTTTTTGCATGGTGTTGTTGACACCTCCTAGAGTTAATTAAATATTAACAGTGGATTAAATAGGTTAAATATTAGAGTTAAGATTATTTATAATTATAAGATGTAATGTTATTAAATAACCAAACTATAACATATACTAATTTGATAAGAATTATGAAGTCAATAGTTAACACAATAAATTGAATAACATAGCCATATAATTCAATCATATTATCATAAAATTGTATATAAAATAATCTCAAAATCTAAGAGCATCAAGGGTTTCCACATATTTGTCTGAATTCTGAACACTTAAATGGTCATTCTCACTCTAAAACGATTTCAGTGCTCCTGGCTCCCATAGCTATCACAGATCTTGGAGGAACCAGTTCCTTTCGGAACACATCACACTATCGTGCTCTACACAAGAGCTGGTTCAATATGACAATGCTCAACACATGTACACACCATGCCCTGGCCAGGACTGTCCTGAATGAGTTGAGCACACACTGTATGCCCCCCTTCTCCCAATGCTCATAGCCCACCAGACCACCACCTACTTCTTTTTGAGTGATCTATATGCCATTTCAAAGTCTCACACAAATGCTTTATATAACCTTTCAATGGGTGGTTTCTAAATCATCACAGCCTCTTATAAAAGTTTTCTTTAATTATTATTTAATAAATATAATTATTCCTCTCTTTTAAAAGTATTCTCTATTTATCTCCATTTTAACCAAAGGATCATATGTATATGAATGCGATGACTGGTATATGAATGTGATGCAGCCAGTAAGTTGAGGCCTAGTTGGATTACAAAGAAAAATAACTAGAAAGCTTCTATTATGGTCCACGGTGATAATCATTTATATATGAAACCTACAATTAAGGATATAAGGACAGTTTTGTTTGGTGCACTGATATTTTACATTCATGAAATTTCCAATCAATAACTTCATAAAGATTTAATCTCTATGTCGGAGTCCAAGAAATAATAAGGAAAATTAATAACCGCGGATGGCTTCTCACTTAAAATAATTGGAAATTCCTTACATTTTAAAGACTAGTCAAAATAAAAAGAAAAAAATATCAACATTGTGTTGCGAGACGGTTAATAAAAAAAGGGGAAGATGCCAAATTATCAACATTGTGTTGCGAGACAGTTCATAAAAAAAGGGGAAGATGCCAAATATGCCCTGTTATTGCGTTGCATTGATGTTGTTCCTCAAGATTAATGCCTTTTTGGCTTCATTTTGTTTGATTTGAATCCTAGATATGTTCTGTAAATCGAAACATATTTGCGTGTCGTCATCATTAAATTTTGGAGTGTAAACAGATGTTGAAGTACGTTGTATAGAAATAAATATACACAGATCTTGAATAATGAATGCAGTTAGCAAAATTAAAAAGTGAGATGTATATAATTTAAGGGTTTAGGACTTGCCAATGAAGGTTCTAGTTGCATTCTTTGTGGGTATTTCCATGTGGAATCATTTAATATATGCAATTTAAGGGTTCAGGACTTGTCAATGAAGGTTCTAGTTGCAATCTTGTGGGTATTTCTATGTTTTTTATTATTAGAAGTAGCAAAATAGGGGTACCGTCCCTTACAAAACCACAATTTGAAGGCATAAAAACAAAAGATATTTTACAAGGTCAAGAGAAGACCATTGACAAGAGACTAACAACACAACTAGTAATCCACATCAAGTATGGTGGGTACATAACTCACCCACAACAATGGGAGGAGGGTAAGAAATTGTAGAGTGATTTTTCATTTGTCGGCAAACAATCGTCTAGGTGATATTTTTAGCAGGATCCCCAACACAAGATGGTGGGACCTAAGAGAGAGAATTAACATCATCAATAGGACTAGAGTGCTGACAATGTTGAACCTCAACAACCACATGTTGGAGCATATCAGTAGTAGTAGTAGTCAAAGAAGAGTTAATGCCGCTAGAGGGGATTGAATTTGCAACAAGAGGTGGACACAGATCCACTGGGACGAAGGAGGTTAGGACAGAAGGAGCATCACCAAATAGGGAGGCATCATCAACTTGAAGAGTGTCATCAGAGGAAGAGTTGGAGGCTAGGGCAATCAAATGATCATCATTTGCATCTTTCCCTCATGTGGCAACGCCTTTATGACACAAAAGAGAACAATCTGTGGCCAAATGACCAGTAGAGAAGCATCGTCTACATCTGAAGGGGAGGCCCTCAAAATCCAATGATTGGGTCCATGGCCCTTCCTTGACCATGAGAACCACTTTCCTGAGAAGGGATGTGGAGATGTTAAGGTCAACCAGAATGCAAGCAAAAAAAAAATTGACTCACCTCAGTTGTAGCCTCATCGACCTTTAAAAAATGACCAGTAGAGTTGCCTATGGCCTCAAAACAAGAATTCTCCCAAATATGAAGGGGAAAATTTGGGAGATGAACCCACACCAAACGCACGTTAGCGATTTAGTAAGAGGGTTAAAGGAGATTGTCAAGGGTTTGGTTGAGAGAGTGATTCCCCCACATCCATAGTTTGCTCAATATCAAATCATGTTCGTCTTCAGAAATAAAAACAACAATTAAAAAACCTTTTGCACAAGGAAAGAGCTCGATGTTGCCAAAGACTAACAATCTCCAAGACTTCGTGACCCAACGATGTAGATTCAGAAGGGAGGGCCAGAAACCAACAAATCTACAAACCAACCCACACTCTTGGTAGAAATCCACATTTCCCACCACTTTTGGGCTACAAACCACAAGGGAAGGTCTTGGCACAGACAATGGGACGAGCTTTCAACTTTGAAGGAGTAGATATAGTAGCCTGAGCATAACTCTTTCTACCAACCCTTTACAATAGTGGAGACCCCACCTCCACCGAACCAAACATCTTTGAGTCCCCCACAGGCGAAATTGTCACAGACCCACCAATAGTAGAGGATGCATTCAATGTCCCAACGAAAGCCCCCAACCTAGGAGTAGTTGAAACCAGGAGGGAAAACGATGTTGGCGATTTCAAAATGGCCATTGAGTAGGAAGCGGCCCTGATAGACTCAAGTGACACAAACAAGTATTTCATGTTGAATCATTCATTCTCTTAAGATTTTGACCAAGTGAAACTGCTTAACATTTATAGTGGTCAAATTGCCATGTGAAGTTTAACTTTAACATTTCACTCGGAGAATCATCTACTGAGAAATATTGAATGTTAAATATGGAAGGGCTGGTTTGGGCAAAGGGGAAACCATTTCATGAACATGACTATTCTTGTTTCAATTCATATCAATGAATTGCAAGAGAAAAGTATTAACAAGAATAGTATTTATGGGGGTTGACAATCAAAAAAATACTGGAAGACAATATTCGTGTAAAAACATTCAAGATGTAAAGTAATTTATGGGGGTTGACTATAAAAAAAATTGAAGTCATATTGTTTAAATATTGGAAGACAATATTTGTGTAAAAACATTCAAGATGTAAAGTATTGAACATGGATTTAGTTCGCCAGAAGTTGAAGTCATTAAAGGAGGAAGGAGAAATGGTGTGCACTAATACAAGAATGTATTTGGTTAATGGCATGAGAGAGTTAGTGAAAGAAGATAACATGAGTTGTAGTAGTATAGCTTGCATTGAAAGCAACAAGATCAAAAGATCTAGTAGAAAAGGATGAGGTAAAATCTGATTCTTGTGATGAGAAGGATAGTAGTAGGATGGAGAAAGATATTACACCAATAAATCCTTTGGAAGACAAGAGTATAGTTGGCAGTGAACAAGAGAACACAGGGTATGCTAATGGTCCCTTGTTTAACATTGGTGATGATGAAGATCTTCTATTGGACGAGGAGATAAGAAAGACTAATAGTTTGGTGCAAATTGAAAATGATGAATCCCATGATGTATATTCTAACAAGACCTTGAATGCAAAAAATAATGAGTTTATAGCAGAAACATGTCTTTTTGAAGGCAAGGAAAATATAAAACATAATTTTGTAGTTAGGGTGATAATGGTAAAGATGTTGTAGTAGTAGTAGAAAAGATAATCCATGTCATTCATGTTGAAGAAGAAAATACCTATGACTTCCCAGTGTTTGATAGTGCAATGTTGTTCGAGCTAGATTACACTTAAAGGGGAAGAAAAAGAACAAGGATAAAAGAAGGAAGGGACATACATGTGCAAACTAAGATAAATAAGTGTGTGGAAGTAAACAAGAAAGAATAGTGGATTTGACATCAACATATGGTTTTCAATTGTTCATGAGTTTCATCATGGAACATTTCTTCTTACCCAAGGTGCCTAATGTAGGAGTATCCAAGGTGTAAGAGCTATCTTGCATTGAAAAAAGAAGATTACAAAAATAACAAAATAGGAAGAGAGATAAAAAGAAAAAGAAAAAAATTACATGTGAAAGTAAATGTCATTTATAAGTGAAGTTTACTTAGGCTTAATTGGCTTAATAAGTAACTCGTCTTTTAATAAATGTTTAGTTAGTTATCATAAAGTTTTTTTTTTATAACTTGTCGGATAATAGAGTTCAATCATCTTTGAAAGAGATAAATCTAAACCAAAACCTCTAAAGCAAAAGAACATGACACAAAAATGTAGGAAGCTTAATTTCAAAGAATTAGTACCCTTATAAATCGATCTTGGCCTTAAGTCTTATCTATTGGAAGATAAATTTTTTTTGGGCGAAAGTAGCAAGCCACTAATATTTTATTATTAATATATATAATAAATTGGTTCAAGAGCTCAATAGGGAAAAAAACAAAAAATAAAACCCTATATCATAGCTCATAGACAACCAAGAAGACGAGAGAAGGAAGAAGAAAGAGACTCCCGAAGGAGGACAAGCATAAATTGTTATTGAATGTTTGGGTATTTTACTAAATATTTTATGGTTAGTAGAATGGTTTTAGAGTGATCTTTCTATAATTTCAATCAATTTAGTTACAAGCAAAAACTAATGGAAATTGTCATATATTTTTCTTTCAAGAAATTAAGAAAATGATTTATGAAGTCAATCACGTTTCCATCCATGAAAGTTTTGACAAATAAAAGTATGATTATTAGAACATGTTACAATATAGGACAAATTAACAATAATTTTTAAATATTAATATTGGTCTTTCAAATTATTTGTAAGGAAGTCTATCAAGATGATTAGAACTCAAATCCTCTATATGATTAAATTCCCTTGGTTAGAATACATGCATATGATTCTTACAACAAATATAACCAATCTAATAATAGAAACTGAGCACTTTGAATCATTGTTCTCAATATCAATGTTACCTTTACCATTTTATCAAGACTATACATGTTAATAACACATGAATTATTGATGATAAAAGGGAGTATCAATTACCTTTACCGTTTTACCAAGTTTGCAAGTGCTAATAGCATATGAATTATTGATGATAGGAGAGAAAATATCATGATAAAAATCCTTCACCTACTACATAGGATACCTTGTGCACTAACCAAACTAGGTGGGACCATACATTTCATAGATGGGCAATAAAGGAGAATCACATAGGAAAAATATAAGGTTAACCAATGCAAGTACCTTAGCAACCAACATACACCTCATGAAAATAACAAAACACCTTCGACAAGGATTTCTCGTTAAGTTACAAATCTACCCAAAGGTAGATAAGACAACTGAAAAATGGGACACTTAATATAGTTTAGGACCTTTACACAAATATACTAACATAAACTATGCACATGTACACAAATAGAGGCGCATGCTCATCTACTATATGGAGATGATAACTATGGTCCTTGAAAAGAATATGACCTATAACTTCTATGAGATTCAAAGGAGATATAATTCACCACTTGAAAAGATTGTATATAGTGTTTATATTTCTCCATAATATCTCCTATAAGATTCAAAAGAAAGATACTTCACCATTTAAATAAGATTATATTTAGTGTTTTTATTCCCCAAATTTATGGTTAGATTAAAGACTATATATGTTGATTATTTCATTGTACCTATTGTATTAGGTTTATACCATCATTCAAATTAATCTCTTTTAAAAAAAAAGAAGATATTTATACTATATGATTATATAAGAATTACATTCTGATGATTATCCTAATTGTATATTTTTTCAAGTTCATTTTTTCTATATAATATTTTTGATTAAGTGAAAACAGGTTTTGAAGAGACCAAAAACCCTGAACAAAGGAGGTTTTAGAGGGACCTAAAACCCAGACTTAAAGATATTCAAGACTACACACTATCTAAAATAGGACACATATGAAATGGAGCAAAGCCAAGAAAGGGGAGAAAAACTAGAGAACTTCCCCCGACAAACCAAGAGGCTGCATGTGAAGAGGAAACAAACCAATGAAAGTCCCGCATGCAGCCCAAGCATCTCAAAACAACTTAAGATTTCCTTACCGATTTACCCTTATGAGAGCGAAGGGTCATATCAAATGTGGCCCGAGGAGATTTAGACTTTTTACTTTTAACCATGATCCAACCCTCTTCCACCTTTGCAGTAGCATTTTGCCAAGAAATAGAATCCAATACAAAAGTACCCCCACCCTGGGAAGGAAGACCAACATAAGAACCCAAGGCAGGGCTAACATAGGCTTGAGGTACAAGATCAACAGAAGTCTGAGAGGTAGAAGGACCTAGGATAGGTCCAACACAAGTCTTAGAAGTGGGATCAACAACATGCAAGGGGGAGCAGTCGTCAATCATCACCCGATCAACATAAGAACCAACAATCAAACACTCATTAGAACTAGCAGCAGTAACACAAACAATATTAGCAGCCAGAACCTCAATAGAGTCTGAAGAGTCAACAAAAATAGCCTCACCAGCAAGTTGAGGCCGACAAGCCTCAACACTCGAAGGATCCTATGAAACCACCTAGGAAATTTTTTTCTCTCGAACAAAATAATGATCAGAAGAAGCACCCTTCTACCAAGAGAAAAATCTTTTCTTTTTCTCTAACTCACACTGAGCGGAGACATGCCAAGTTTTGAAACATCTTTGACATCTGAAGGGAATGCCTTCATAATTAAGTGGTTGAATCCAAGAACCTATAGAAGAATCGATCGAGATCTCAGTGGGGAGCCCCTTGGAAACATCCATGTCAACTAAAATTTGAGCATAAGTGGAGTGAAAAATATCATATGCGTCTTTATCCATCATAAAAAAATCCTCCAATGAATCACCCACTTCTTCTAACAGGGAGTTAGTCCATAGATGAAGTGGAAGATTAGGGAGCCTAACCCAAATGAGAACCTTATTGAACTTCTCAAAAGAGGGGTTAAAATCTGGATGCTAGGATTTAACCATCAACAAAAACTTATTAGCCTAGCTGAAGAAGTGATCACATAAAATCTTAGTTCTATCCTCAACATTATTGAATTTAGTAATGAAGTAATCCTTATCCATAAGATACATATGAATAGAACCTGTAAGGAGAGGCTCCCGATGTTCAGTAATCCAAGGATGCAACTATGGAAGGCTAGGTTAGAAACCTTGAAACCGACAAATCAGGCTGTGAGATAGGAAAACAAAGGTATTGTGAGTGATCTCTTCCATATTTGTAGACAACCTAAGGGCCAAGGACTCACACACAGGAACATGGGCCCTGTGCTGGACATCTGAATCCCTAACTTGACCTTTCAGAGCAACCAAGAAAAGAACAAAGGCCACCCAAGAACTACCATTTGCAGCCAATGTCAAACCACAACCAACCACCATAGGGGTTTGAGAATGCGAGAAAGAAGCATAACCCACATGATCAGAGACTACACGAGCATAGGGAATAGTCACACATGTCACACTCGAAGCAACTGCGGGGGCAACATCCAAAAAAGAAGGGTGAGTGGTAACTATGGGAGATAAAGTAGGTGTCAACGAAGGAGCCTTAGCAGACACGGTCGCAGGAAGTCTGGGCAAAGTCGTCGTAGGAGAAGGCCCAATCAAAGCAGACTTGGCACCCACAGATTGGGTAATCAAGCCACCACTCAAGAACTTTGCACCCTTGTCTGCAGAAGGAGGATCATTGCTAGCACACAAAGGAGATAACATGCCATCAACACAAGAAACCCTAGGAGCAGACATTGTTAGGATCCAATTATGTAATCTGCAACTATTATTAAAGTTGTTATTGTTAATGATGACTATTTTTTCAATATAATGTTAGATATATGTAATTTCCCCCTTTGGGACATTTGTAGTCAATTAAATAATTAAATTTTAAGTTGTCAAATTATATCAAATTACATGACAATTTAGTTTAATTATTTAATAAAGTATTAAAATGAGTTTTATGGAGTTTATTGAAAAATTAATAAAGTAATTTTAAGTTAAAAATGAAAACTAAAGAGATAGAAAAGGAATATGAAGAGACAAACAAAATGGAAATGAGGAATCACAGGGTTGTGCTTTAAAATAACATTGAGAGGCTCATTCTCATTATGCTTTTTATGTTTGATTTATTATCTCCTCTTGGAGACTTTTGGAGTTTTGACTTTCAACTCACTTGAGGACGGAAACCATTGTCTTTTGTTGTTCTATTGAAGATTTAAATGCAATTTTCATAAATCTCTATTTTAGCTGGATATTTTATATTTTTTTGTACAATGTGTTGGATAAATTGAAAATAAATTGCATGCAAATTACCTATTTGAATTTTCTGTGGTAAAATCTGGAAATAATATCGCAAAATTAGAGTTGGTTCATCATGTCAGCCTATGAAGGTTTTATAAGAGAGAGCTTCGAACCTGCCATCTTGTTGGGTATATTCAATAGATTTCTAGAACCTCTATTAATAAATTATTCCTATTTTTTTAAAATTAAGGGCAACGTAAATTTTTCATCAACAAGATTAAAAGAGAAATAAAATATTATAGGAGATAGTTCTTCATATTTGTGGCCCTCAATAACATTGGCTATCTCTCATTGGCATGAGTTTCTCTAGAAGGTTTATAAATATTAAAGTCTTGAAACTATTAGGTGCCATTGTCAATATATTTTATGAATTATTTCCTTCCCAAAGTTGGGCGAAAAAAATAATTGAGGAAAATATTTAAATATTGAATCTTACATGATAAAAGGAGGACAAGAGCTGCGATTTATTTTATCCGGCCTTAATATTTATTGTAGGGTGGAGAGCTCCAAGGAGGAGATGGTTTGTGTGAAAAGGGACTTTGATAATCTGGGGTGTACTGCTTTCTTTAACAACCTCAACACCATGAAAAATGACATCAATACTATTAAAACCCAAATCCAACAGTTTTAGAAGGAAATTGGGGCTCTTGGAAAAATGAATTTGGGAGAGAAGACTATGGGACAATGTATTGATGAATTGAAGGAGGTTGTTGGTAGGGCTGAGGGGATAACGACCTTCACAGACAGAATCATTTTAATGGAGAACAAAATAAAAGAGGGGGATGTGGTGAAGGTTGGAAACATGCTTAAGAGAATTGATAAAATGGAGAACAGAATTGAGTGGCTGGAGAAGATGATGGGTAACATCACTGAGAAAAGTTTTACCATTCTCAAGGCCTTGGCTGAGCATGTCAAGATACTTGTGGACAAGATGGGGCAGGGAAAAGGGGAGCAGACGCCCATGGAGGTTAAGGAGGATCACAGACCTAGTAAAAGGACTAGATCAAGCTTCAAAAATTTGGAGGATCACAAGAACAAAGATCTAGAGGAACTCAAAGTGTCCTCTGCAAATATGCAGATATTGGCTGAACAGACGACTGAACTAATGAAGACTATCTAGCCAACTTTCTGCTGTCCTGCTGTCTTTTTGTTGTCCTTTTTTTCTCTGTTTTTCTTTTGATGGACTTGTTAGTTTTTTGGTGTTTCCTTTTGGTGCTATTGCATTGTTTCCACTGGAACTTTAATGCTTATTTTGTAATATCGCCGTAAAAGGTTTTGGGTCCTTTCAAAACCTATTTTTACATAATCAAAACAATGACAGTGGTATCTTTAATGTAAACGGACTGGACATTTTCTGTCCTTGTTCTACTGTTAATGACAGTATGGAGTGGTAATATGTTCCTCTTCAATGGTTGGCTTGCACCAAAATCATCTCAGGTTAGATTGCATCTTGCTCCTTTGTATATTCTGAAAATTAACATCAAAATCTATAGTAGTCTCTGTAAAAAGGGAAGGCTTTGGATTTCATATTTCTGCTATGAAATTCTTATACAGATTCTATGATGGAAAATTAGTCCCTATTTAATCAAAATCCTCCTTGTAATTTAAATGCATGATTATCGATGTTCATAAATTGGCAAATCTGTAACAACTTGAAAAACCTGTGTATGCCTAACTGGTGAAATCAGACAAACTTTATGTATATTTTTAATGTGTCCACTTCAGTCCTGTAGCAGCAAAGCACATAATTTCAGCTAACAGTGAACTGTCTTTTGTTTGGAGTTTGAATGCAAAGTGTTTGACATAATTACCATGGGAAAGGAGTAACAAGTAATGAATGCTATATTCACTCAAGTGTTTGATTAAATGTCATCTGGTAGTCTTGTCTTACATGCAACATAAATTTGGCTTCATAAGTAGTTGGGTGTTTTACTGTGGGAATGTTTTTTTACATCAGATTTGGGAAATTGGTTTTCTATTGAATATAGTCATTAGAATTTTCTGAATCAAGTGGCAAACAAATTTCTACAAATTTAATCACCATACAAATTGAGTTTGTTTTATAAGAACATGTGTTCTTACAATTGTATCATCTTTCTTGAAAGGTACCGTAATCAAAATGAAGTCATTGGCAGATTTGAAAAGTAATCTTTTCTCAAAGGAATTCAATACTACATTCAATCAATGGTGATCAACTAAAGGACTTGCAGAAAGAAAAGGAAGTCGGAGATTGTCTCTATTTGATTGAATTACAATTAGAGTCCATGAATTTTCATGATGGTGTTCTTTCTAAGATGGAAGAATTTGAATTGTACTTGTCCAAAGTAGACCAGTCAGATTGGAGACTTCTAAATTGGGCTTTGCAGCCCTGAATGCTTGCTTTGGTCCAACATAGGTTATTGGAACATTTGTGTAAAGAAGTCAGACTTGTAGTTGTTTCATGTCTCAGTGTGATTATATGAATAACAACTCTTGTAACACCTTACAATGATGACATACTAATGAAGGTTCTACAAGTGGAGAGCTTATGTAATGGATTGCATGATGTCAAAGCCCCCACCTTTGGCAAGAGGGCCGAGATTCTATAAATTATGGAAAGAGCTAGGCCATTTATCATTATGTTGGATCTCATATGTGATAAAATGATTCTTCAAATGTTTCAATGCTTCTTAATTGAAATTAGGAAACATCATCCAGACAATGTGAGAGCTTGTATGCAAACCATAATGTCCTTAATCTTAGATGAGGATGATGATATTTAAAAAAAAGTTTCAATCAGACTTGTTATCTATATGGATAAATGAACATAATGTCACCTATGCTTATGAGCTCTTAATAGGATTAATCAACAAAAAGATTGAGAAGTTCAAGCAATAGTTGACTGAAAATGAACTAATCTCAATGAACTTACAGGTTGCAGGATCTCCTAAGAAAAAGTAAGAACCAAATGAGAAGAGAGCATATTTGTTTCACATGTCAGGGCACTTGGACACCTGGTCATAATTATGGGATTGGAAAAGAAGAAAATGCAGTGAAAGAGATTCTGACTAGCGATGAAGAAGACATGAATCTCACAACTTTGTTCCAACAAAATATCACAAATGCTTGTGAGGAGATGGATTCAGCTGTTGTTATTAATAAGGGATATACAAATCTCTACATTGGTGACTGGAGGTTGTGATTGACAAACATTCTATTGAGGATGGTTTTACTCAATGTGAGAGCATGTTGGGGGTCTCAAGATGTTTTCAATGAAGTGTATGAATCTTCACATGTTCAGAATTATTTTGAAAATGATGACATAGCAGCAGCCTTGACCTTGCACACAAAGCAATGAAATAAAGATTTAGAGGCCTATGATGACATTGACAACACTCGTGAAAAGTATGATGAGTCATGTGTTCTTAATAGTAACAGTTAACAAATGGATGATGGTGCTTTGGAGGATCAATTAAACAATGCAAACCAAGATGATAGTGTTGTGACACATACTTTGATAAATGAGCTAAAGATCACCAATAAGATGATAGTTGTAGCCTTGGTACATTATGACGACACTCATAGGATCATTGAAGATATCTGTAGGAAGGCTTGGATGGAAAAGAGACAAAGAGGTATGGAAGGTGATTCTTATGTTGTTGACTTGCAGGTGGTCAAAGTAGCCATTGAATCTATGAAATCAGATTATTTGTGTTTTCTTTCAGACATTGATCATATTTTAAGGGTTGCTGAAGTATATGTTGATAAATTGAAGGAAAATGAGGATGAGGTTAATAAGCTCATAAGGGAGCTTAACGATACACATGAAATATTGTATAATACACAAATTGCTCTCTAAGAAGCAAAAAATCAGATTGTTATTACTGATCATTTCAGGGAGTAGGAAGACCAAGGAAGGATTGAGTTTTTCAAGGAAGTGATTAAGGAACTTGAAAACATACAATAGACTTATGATTTGGATAATTGTCCTAAAAGATCACATAATAAATCTTAGGGCCAACCAGAACTTTAGTATGAATTGGGAGTAAAGGATAATATTCAGGTTGTTGACAATTTTTTGTTTGAGGTGGATGCTGATTGGACAATTGATAATCCACCCTTCGAGTTGGATGAGGGAGATCTTTCTGACTCCAGTGATGTGAATGTAATTGATTGCAGGATTTGGGATCTAGGTGCAGTTTCTAGTATTGATTTTTGGTCCTAGGATTGGAGCAGTGGATCAATTTCTATAGTTAGTACTACTGTCTACTATTTGATCAACTTACATAGGGGTTTGGATTTTGATCTACAAATGAGTTGGATGGATTTAGTGGGTCCACAATTGAGTAGTTCTTGGTTGAGAATTGATGGTAGATATGGTTTGAGCATAGGAGATGGATTTTCAACTACTCCCTTACTCATGATTCATACGAATTCAATAGTATTTGAGATTGATTACTGTTGCACTAGTTCCTTTGCACCGTAGATGTTGACCTTAGCTTTTGAGCAATTTGATTTTTACATTAGCAACTCATGAAGAGCTGCTATATTTTATTATGTGTCTATGATGGGTGTCATGCATTTCTAGGGGAGATCATTTACAGTTGGAGAGTTTCTCAGTGTTGATAACTCCTTGAGATACTACTATCTCCTCATATTTGACAATTATTATAGCATGATAATTTGGGATCCTGACATCGACATGTTTGGTGCATTACTTCAGTGAGATTTTGATGAGTGGCTTCATAATTTCAGGCATGGTATTATTTATATTAGAGTAGTGCAACAGATTGGTGGACAACATTCTTGAGGTTGATATGAGATACATACATTGGGTTTCAACAGGTAAATATAGATTGCCCAAGGGCAAACAATCTCTAAGAAGGGAGGACTGTAATGTCCCCTTTTGGGACATTTGTAGTTAATTGAATAATTGAATTTTAAGTTGTCAAATTATATCAAATTAAATGATAACTTAGTTTAATTATTTAATAAAGTATTAAAATGACTTTTATGGAGCCTAGTGAAAAATTAATAAAGTCATTTTAAGTTAAAAAGGAAAAGTAAAGAGACAGACAAAAGGAATGCGAAGAGACAGACAAAAGGGAAATGAGGAGTCACAGGGTTGTGCTTTAAAACAACATTAAGGGGCTCATTCTCATAATGTTTTCTTTATGTTTGTTTTATTATCTCCTCTTGGAGAATTCAGGAGCTTTGGCTTTTAGCTGGTTTGAGGACAAAAACCCTCGAGCTTGGAGACAATGGACGAAAACTCATTGTCTGTTGGAGATATCACTTAGGTGTCTCATTTGTATTTCAAATTCATATTTATGGTTATCCAATATGACTGTAAGTTCTGTGACTATAATTGGATCTTTTATTGTTCTACTGAAGATTTAAATGCAATTTTCATATTTATCTATTTCAACTAGATATTTTATATTTTTCTATACAATGTGTTGGATAAATTGAAAATAAATTGCATGCAAATTATCTGTTAGAATTTTTTGTGGTAAAATATGGAAATAATATCCTAGGGGGATATTACAATATAGTGTATGATGATTAGATCACATTTTAATTATCATCATTTCATATGCTTTTAGTTATTGTATTTATTGAATAAGTTTAATATGGAAAAAACTTGATTATGTATTGGCAATGATAGCTATGTGTAGATCCATATCTGATTTATGATAGTGTTATATTATCATTTATTCCTTTATAATATTTTTGAAATACATGAATGTTGTACGTGCAAATTATTGTATGGAATAAATAATCCACTTTAATATTTGATTTATTAATGTATATTATGAAGATAAAATTCACACAATTATGCCCAATGGGTTTGGGTCTAGCAATTAGGAATGAGAAGTTTCACATCACAAACCTAGTTTTAAATCCCACCAAATATGACACCCCTTAAAGTAGTCATGGAGACACTCGAAGGAAGAATTTACACTTTTGCAATGAATATATCAATTCCCACCCTTATGTTTCACCAAAGGGGCACCTTGAGGTATAATTGAGAACGTATCAATATTAGGAAAAAATACACTCCCCTATTTACTATGAGATACCCTACAATTTACCCCAAAATTTTACCCATTGAGTTTGGGTCTACTTGTGGTAAATGAAGAGTTTCAACCCACAATTCTAGGTTCAAATCTTATTGAATGGATACCCATTGTAGTGGCCATAGGAACACCAAAAGGAAGGGGTATTGTCAATGTAATCATATTAAGGAATTGAGCTCACCACCATTTTGTAACGAGATATCAAATAATTTAACCCTATTTTTTTTCCAATTAGTTTGGGTTTGGTGTGAAGAGGGGATGATAAGTTTCACACCACATAACTAAGTTCAAATCCCATAAGGTGGGACACCCCTTGTAGCACCCATATGGACACTTAGAGATAGGGGTTCCACTTATGATAGTACACAAACCGATGCACTCCCGTGTTTCACCATGGGGGCTCTTTGAGGCATGGTTGAGTATAACCATACTAAGGAACTAAGGCTACAACATGTCTACAATGAGATGTCTCATAATTTACCTCAAAATTGTATTTCCAAAGATTATTTGGGTTAGGTTGGTCACCCACTCTAAGTGTGCATTTAATCATAGCCTAGGGGTTATTGAGTGCTCACCCTAGCTTCTAACATCTTATGAGTTGGTTTAAATTTTTTAACCGTTGGTTACCCTAAACATATAAAATGAAAATCAATGAAATGATTGAGACCATGTGGTGTGTTTGGTTGTGTGTGTATGAATCGTTGGATATATCTATTATTTCTTTAATTATCATTCCATGATATATTTGATGTGTGAATTGAGTGTGCATATATCATGTATAAGCCACCAAAAGGTAATTTGAGAGAGTTACAACATAAATATATATTTATTCACCATTTTTCCCCACTTGAAAAGTAATTGAGACATGTCTATATGCATACTAGTATTATTACATTACTCACGTCTTGTGAGACCTTGGGATTATTTATAAATAACCATAAATGTTTTGTTTATGCCAATGCTTCAAATATGATATCTATGTGTTAGATAAATTTTATTCACATGTATATATATTCATATGTTTAAAAGTGAATTTAAATGTATGCAATTATAATTGAGCGAATAGGGCATTTTGTGATATTGTTAAAGAATATTTCCTCCACACTTATGTGACATTTGACTCTTGATTATTATGTATATGTCTAGGATCATCTACAAGATTCTAGAAATCCTATTTGGTATATTTGACTAAGATACTTTCATATAATTATTAAGGGAGTGTTAATAAAATTGGAAGAAACTCTTTCAAGCCTATATGCATTTTCCATGGAAAGGTAAGGGTGTAGTTATGATTTTTCTCATAAATATTTTAAGACTTAGTTTTTTAAGAATTGAATATCAATTAAAAATATCTTGTTCATATGAGCATCAATATTATACCAATACAAGCTCATTGTGAGAAAACACATTAGAAATCATCTATGGAAGAACAAGAGTCACTAATTAGAAATCCACTTCTATTTAGAAACCATGTCCACATTAGAAGCTCACCATGGAGGACCAAGAGTCACAACTTAGATTTCCACTTAATATGTCCCTATTGGGAATTGAACTTGGATCTTCACAATGAAATCCAATGTATTAACCAATTAGTGCCAATAAATTTAAATATTGTGAAGATTTTATATGTGCATTTATTATTTCTACACTAAGGATACCTATCTTGGAATTATTTTATTTATCCGCATTAGAACTCTCAAATATCCATAGAATGCCTTCATTGACTTTTATATTTGCTTGGATGGAATGGATATATGTCATTTTTTATTTGCAAGGACTTGGAAATTTGAATTAGGTTTATTTAACCATTAAAATGGGTAAGGAGAAGGGGTTGGTCCTTTGGTAATTCATTATCACATTGTAGTTTGTAGGTTTTGAGAGATTAGAGAAGAAATAGAGAGTTATCTTTGAAGATTATAAGGCAATTTTGGAGATTTGGGAATGATATTAGACCAGGGATAACTTTAAGGAACCCCCCCCTCCTGAAAAGTATAAAATTGTGGCGAATCACATGTGATTTGGGTGAAAATTTTTTAATAGTGTTGGCGAATTATGTGTCAATCTATGTATATTTGGTGGCGAATTTTTTAATAGTTTACACAATTTTTATAAAAAAATGGCGATTAAATTTTTTTAAAAAAAATAAATTTATTAATATTGATGGCGAATTATGTTTTGAAATATGGGTATTGGCTGGCGAATATTTTAATAACCGATACCATTTTTATAAAAAAATGGCGAAATTATTTTCCAAATAGTTGAATTAATTTATTTGTTATTGGAAATTTGAATACTGACACGTTGCATCGGGTCCCACAGTCCCAGTCCCATCACCCATGACTATGATAATGACGTCAGACTCAAATGACAAACGTCCGTTGGATTTAATACGTATCAACAGCCAAAGATGAATTTCGAGCATATTGCTGGTCCTTATAACATTTATTGAAAACTATCGGCAGAAACATGACACGTGTCATGTTTCCGCCGATAGTTTTCCGTAAATGTTATAAGGACCAGCAATATGCTTGAAAAGTATCATTCTTAATTTGGCATTTATTAGATAGAAATAAAGTAAAGTTTTAAGTAATGTACTAAGTATATTACCATTTACCATAGGCGATGTGTAGAATTAAAGCAATGTACTAAGTATATTTATTATCATATCGATTTGAAATTTGAATTAATTATAGAATTAAAGTAATGTACTGACAGATACGTGTAATCTATTCATTGCCTCGATAGAATAATTGGTTATAGTTAAGGCTTGAATGAAAAGTAAAACGTCATCTCATCTTAGAGTTAAGGCTTGAACAATTGTCGCATGATCGCATAGCCAGGAAATGGGCTATGCAAACATGTGACATACCTCCACGTCACCCTTCTACCTTGTCGTATGACCGCCACCGCCAAAACATAGGGTTTGTCGCATGATCGCAAAGCATGAAATTGGTTCATGCGAACATGCGACAAACTGTCACGCCAGTCGTAAATCTTGAAACACACTGGCCAACCCGCAAGCCCCTCTGACCACAGCCCCATCGATAATTTCCATGTCTCCGCCACATCAACCAATCAGAAAATGCCGCATCACCATCTACCACCGAGCTGAGGAACAAGTGTCAACCAGTCGCATGATCACATGTCAGAAAACTCTGACATGCGATCATGTGACAGCCACCCATAGGATGCCACATAACCACCAGTGGGACCACTGCCCTCCCCTCCAATGGACCCAGCACAAGAAGTAACCGGTCGCTTGGTCGCATGTCAGAAATTTATGACATGCGATCATGCGACAACTGAACATTTTACTAGCTCATCCAATCACAACCTAACACCTTGATGATGAATCATTACGTGGTCCCATTGCAGACAAACCAACGACATCTAATCAGACGGTGGGCGCATGATCGCATGGGGAGAGAATATTCCATGCGATCACACGCCGACCGTCGATCAAAATCTCTAGCCCAAGCCCCGCTGACCACACTCCATCTCTTTATTTCCTTCGGCCAATAGGGGAGCACCATTTGTGCATACATGTCACCATGGCCCACAGTTTGAAACCCTACACCATAAAGAAGAATCAACGACCGGCGTGATTTTGCATATCTCTGGCAACTCCCTTGCACTTTAGTGACCACCGTTGATGCTCTGACATGACAAGACCGTCTGACTCATCCAGAGACCAGGCACCACCATTGAGATTTAGCAATAAAGGCAAACTCCCATTCGCTGGATCGCTGAGTCGTAGTCGTTCTGGTTCGCTACCGATCGCAATTGTGAGCTCTAAGCTCAGAATCAACTAAATTATTATGCTACTAAGTACTAAATGAAAATCTCTCGAAGGCTCCTTCTTTCCGGCATGTTTCAATAATGAAACTCATATATCTTAAATAGACAACTACAAATAAACCGTTTTCATATCAGCCATCAGATTTTGCCTCATAATCGGCATCGTCCATTTTGGCGAATGGGCCGACCGTTACATATGATAAGAACTAATATTTGGTGAACCCCGTGTAATTTCAAGTAATCGAGTGGGCGAATAGGGCGGGAACTTGGGACCCCATTGCGTGTGATGCATGGCAAATTGGGTCCTAGGACAAATAAAAATTTCACATAGGAAAATGGGAATTTGGAGAATGATGATCCTCAAAAGAGACACTCAATTTAATCCGTGGTGAATAAGAGTAAATAGTAAAGAAAAATATGGGCGAAGAACCCGACTACCAAATTGAAATTACATAATAATAGTGGCGAACATTCTGACCACTATATGACCATTTTATAAAATCTAGGCGAATGATCCGACCTGTATTTGATTGTTTTATTCGCCAATTTCTATCACCCGATCGTGACATATTCGCCAATTGGTGAATATTCGCCACTAAAAAAATCCCTGCATTAGACCTTGGATAGTGATGTAGTCCAAGGTCAGAGGATCCAATAAAGGACTATCCAAACTTGCAGCCAAACACCAACAATGCAGAATAATACAACAAGATAATGATTCAACATAATTTTCATTAAACATGCCCAGCTGTAAGGCCTTTCAGGTTAGGGCCAAATACAATCACTTACAAAAGTATTTCTGCAATCTCCTAGCTAGTCCAACTCTGACACACATCAACAAATGATGGAAAAAAAAAGGCAGATGTAAACTTGAGCTCACAAGCGTCCAAGCAATCTCCTAGTCTCCAAGCATGCAAACCACTAGCTCTGCTATTACAACTATCAAATGAACAATCCGATCTTCAAGATCTTGTAGGATCTAATTATTATCCTTGTCTATCTGCCCCCATTGACTAACTCCCCAAACATCTATCCAAACACTCCTTAAATATATTTCCAACCACAAGTCGGCTGGTAGAAATAATTAACTCCTAAGCCAAGTTGACTTCTACTACAAAAAAATATTAAATGCAACAATAGTCAGCTCTCAAATAGCCTTACAAACAATTAATTCTCTATGTTGGCCTCTAGATCCACATAGGAGAATACAACAAAAGCTACCAACATTAAATACACCAAGTCGGCCAACCAAAACTTCAAGAAATCCAGTCGGTAAACCATAAGTACCGAGCACCAGTAAAACAACCGAGAACGCCAGGCATCATTGAGCAAGCACGTCGACCAAGCATCACAAGCATCACTGAGTACATGTTCCACCGAGTGCTAGAGGTTTTACCGAGTTCCTTCAGCGACCGAACCTCGAATAACCGAGATAGTCAGTTAAATTAGCTACAACTGAGAAACACATAACCACTTCAACACACCACCATGCAGATTTGTTGAGTACCCTAGAATGCCCCTGCATTAGACACCCCAAGTTTGAAAAGCTGTTCTCATAGGCTGGAAGAACATCTTCCGAGATTCAACACATAAACCTCAAATTGGTTCTTCACATACAAGCCTTTCAACTCCTCATCTTGCATACTCTTCCACTTCTGCTTCCTCTGTCTCTTCAAGTCTTTCCTTGATAACACACAGATCTGTTCTCCATACTAATCAATCCTTTCAAAATTCCTCAACTCATCTTGACTACCAAAACTCAAGTTTCTCCTATCGAGTGTCGCATCCAAAAAAGGCATTAGGGAAAGCTTCTTGTTATTCTTCTCAACAATAAATACATTCTTGACACAATCATACATAGCTCTGCAATCATACTGCCAAGGTCTACCGAGCAATATGTGACAACTATTCATCTCCACAATATCACACAACACTTGATCCTTATATTGTCCAATCTAAAAATCAACAAGACATTGCTCCCTTACTTCCAGAGCATGAACATCTTGCAACCAACCAATCCTATAAGGATAAGGATGTCTCATTCTCTTCAAACCAATTTTCTGAACCATCTCCTCATCTACAAGGTTATTAGTACTACCACTATCCATAATCACATCACAAAGTTTACCTCCTGACTTCCACTGAGTTCTGAATAAATTACTCCTCTGACAAGGTTCCACCTTTGCACCGAGAAGTGTTCTCTGAACCAACAAGTTCTCAGATTTAGGTTCATTTTGAATGTTCTCATTCACCACAACATTCCTTTGGTCACCAAACTTCTTCTGTGTACACTCAAAAGATCTATGTCCTTCACCACAATTATAACAAGTTCCCTTAAAGATAACCCTAACTCTCTTATTTTTCGGCTCCAGAGGCTTCGATTCATCTTCAACAGTCAGTTTATCCTTCATCGAGTGATCAAGCTTCTCCTTCCCTTGGGAATTACCATGTTGTCTCCTTTTCAACTTATCTTTTGCCTTAAGAGCATACTGATAAGCATCATCAACCAAATCAATCTTCAACATACCAAGCTCATCCTGAATATTGAATCTCAAACCATTCACATACTGAGCTACCTTTTCTTTACCAAGTTCTCTGTGTCTAGACCAAATAGTCAACTTATAGAACTCCTCGGTATAGTAATCCATAGTCAAATCTTTTTGCTTCATATTCTACAACTTTTTAAACAAGTCAAGCTCATAGTCGGTAAGTATGAACTTATTTTTCAATTTAGTCACCACCAACCTCCACCGATTGATCTTCATTTCACCTTCATCTTCGCTATCTCTTTGTAATTCTTTCCACCAAAGAGAAGCATGTCCTTTCAACTTAGTCTGTGCCAATCTTACTCTAAGAGGATCTTCAATTTCTTCAAGCTCAAAGAAATCTTCTAATTCACCAATCCAATCAATCAAGTCCTCAGGTCTCAAAGTACTAGAGAAAGTAGAAACTTCCATTTGGTAACTAGTACTTAACCGAGCTCTGGATCTATGCAACTGACTAGTTTTGTCTTCACCAGATCTATCTCTCTAGCCATCTCCACTAGATCCAACGGCTTCAAAGTCTTCAACAACTTCCTCATAACCATCTTCAGTACCAAGATTCCTCGGCATACCAACAATAGCTCTCATGACCTCAACGATCATGTCATTCTTCATTAATTCCATCTCAGATCTGAAATCAACTTTAATTTTCTCTGTAATCTTCGATTCCACAGTATCACAGAGATTTTCAATCACTCTAGGGTCCAATCTTCTCGAAGGCATCCTTCAAGATCTTTGAAAACCCAAGGCAACACATCACCAACCAAGGTCCTGGTGCAAATTGCCTCAACTCGGAGATCAGTTTACACACTCAAGAACTTCAAGCTCTGATACAACCTGACATATTCCAAGGTCAGAGGATCCAATAAAGGATTGTCCAAACTTGCAGCCAAACACAAACAATGTAGAATAACACAACAAGATAATGCTTTAATAGAATTTTCATTAAACATGCCCGACTGTAAGGCCTTCCAGGTTAGGGCCAAATACAATCACTTACAAGAGTATTTCTGCAATCTCCTAACTAGTCCAACTCTGACACATTACCAACTAATGGAAACACAAAGGCAGATCTAAACTTGAGCTCACTAGCCTCCAAGAAATTTCCTTGTCTCCAAGCATGCAAACCACTAGCTCTGCTATTACAACTATTAGATAAACAATCTGATCTTCAAGATCTTGCTGGATCCAATTGTTATCCTTGTCTATCTGCCCCCACTGACTGAATCCCTAAACATCTACCCAAACACTCCTTAAATACATTTCCTCAACCACAAGTCATTTGGTAGAAATAATTAACTCCTATGACAAGTCGACTTCTACTACAAACAAATATTAAATGCAACAACAGTCGGCTCTCAAATAGCCTTACAAATAATTAATTCTCTATGTTGGCCTCTATATCCACATAGGATAATACAACAAAAGCTACCAACATTAAATACACCAAGTCGGCCAACCAAAACTTCAAGAACTCCAGTCAGTAAACCATAACTACCGAGCACTAGTAAAACAACTGAGCACGCTAGGCATCACCGAGAAAGCAGGTTGACTGAGAACCACAAGCATCATCAAGTACATGTTCCACCGAGCGCCAAAGGTTTTATCAAGTTCCTTCAGCGACCGAGCCTCCTTGACTAATCGAGACCGTCGGTTAAAGATGCAACCGAGAAAAACAAAACCACTTCAACACACCACCATGTAGATTTGCCGAGTACCCTAGAATGCCCTTGCATTAGACACCCCAGATTTGAAAAGATGTTCTCATAGGCTAGAAGAACATCTTCCGAGATTCAACACATAAACCCTGAACTGGTTCTTCACATACAAGCCTTTCAACTCGTCATCTTGCATACTCTTCCACTTTTGTTTCCTCTGTCTCTTCAAGTCTTTCCTTGATAATACACAGGCCTATTTTCCATACTAATGAATCCTTTCAGATTTCCTCAACTCATCTCGACTACCAAAAATTAGGTTTCTCCTACCGAGTGTTGCATCTAGAAAAGGCATCAGGGAAAGCTTCCTGTTATTCTTCTCAACAGTAAATACATTCTTGACATAATCATACATAGCTTTGCAATCATACTGCCAAGGTCTACCGAGCAATATGTGATAACTATTCATCTCCACAACATCAAATCGACAACACTTGATCCTTATACTAGCCAATCTGAAAATCAACAAGACATTGCTCCCTTACTTCCAGAGCATGAACATCTTGCAACCAGCCAATCCTATAAGGATAAGGATGTCTCCTTCTTTTCAAACCAAGTTTCTAAACCATCTCCTTAGCTACAAGGTTATCAGTACTACCACTATCCACAATTACATCACAAAGTTTACCTCTTGACTTGCACCAAGTTCTGAACAAATTACTCCTCTGAAAAGGTTCCACCTTTGCATCGAGCAGTGTTCTCCGAACCAACAAGTTCTCAGATTCAGGTTCATTCTGAATGTTCTCATTCACCACAGCATTCCTTCGGTCACCAAACTTCTTTTGTGTACACTCAAAAGATCTATGTCCTTCACCACAATTACAACAAGTGCCCTTAAAGATAACCCTACCTCTCTTCTTTTCGGCTCCAAAGGCTTCGATTCATCTTCAACAATTGGTTTATCCTTCACCAAGTGATCAAGCTTCTTCTTCCATTGGGAATTACCATGTTGTCTCCTTTTCAACTTATCTTTTGCCTTTAGAGCATACTGATACACATCTTCAACCAAATCAATCTTCAACATACCAAGCTCATCTTGAATATTGAATCTCAAACCATTCACATACTGAGCTACCTTTTCTTTACCAAGTTCTCTGTGTCCAGACCGAATATTCAACTTATAGAACTCCTCGGTATAGTCATCCATAGT
The DNA here is from genome assembly GCA_027943335.1 of Chamaecyparis obtusa. NCBI lineage: Eukaryota > Viridiplantae > Streptophyta > Pinopsida > Cupressales > Cupressaceae > Chamaecyparis > Chamaecyparis obtusa. The sequence continues at coordinate 123,050 of BSBK01006751.1, read as the reverse complement.
CAAATCTTTTTGCTTCAGATTCTACAACTTCTTAAAAAAGTCAAGCTCATAGTCGGCAGGTATGAACTTAGCTTTCAATTTAGTCACCATCAACTTCCACCGATTGATCTTCATTTCACCTTCATCTTCTCTATCTCTTTGTAATTATTTCCACCAAAGAGCAACATGTCCTTTTAACTTAGTCTATGCCAATCTTACTAAGAGGATCTTCAATTTCTTCAAGCTCAAAGAAATATTCTAATTCACCAATCCAATCAATCAAGTCCTCAGGTCTCAAAGTACTAGAGAAAGTAGAAACTTCCATTCGGTAACTAGTACTTAACCGAGCTCTAGATCTATGCAACCGACCAGTTCTGTCTTCACCAGATCTATCTCTCCGATCATCTCCACTAGATCCAACAACTTCAAAGTCTTCAACAACTTTATCATTTAACCATCTTCAGTACCAAATTCCTTAGCATACCAGCAATAGCTCTAATGACCTCAGTGATCATGTCATTCTTCATTAATTCCATCTCAGATCTGAAATCAACTTTAACTTTCTCTATAATCTTTGATTCCACAACATCACAAAGATCTGCAATCGCTCTAGGCTCCAATATTCTTGGAGGTATCCTTCAAGATCTTCGAAAACCCAAGACAACAATGTTAAATTTATGATCAAGAATATATGGTTTTAAATTTTCTTACATAAACTGAATATATTACATATATTTAATCACAATATACATATATATATTTATTATTGATGTAGTAACAGATATATATATATATATATATATATATATATATATATATATATATATATATATATAATGATGATATACTTTATTACCATGATGCTGTGATATGACAATATCGATATATATATAATGATGATATACTTTATTACCATGATGCTATGATATGACAATATCGATCTTGAACAATATATTATTCTTCACTGCTGTACATCACTCCTCTACTTGGCACTTATGAATTTTAGAATTTAATATAGTAGAGACTCATAGACACTTATGTACTAATAGATTGCTGTATTTTTCGGTGTCTAAGAGTCATCAACTAAATCACATAATATACTGCAGTGAGCAGTCATTACTTGATGAGACGTGACTCATTAATGAGTCACGAATCATCAAGTTGTGACTGTTCAAAGCAGTCCACACCATTTCATTTCCTATCGTTTTAACATTGCATAATATTGCGGTATTATACTATAGTCGATACATGATAGCTTAACAAAACATGACACCGCATATAGCATGGTCAATGCATATCAAAAGACACGGTGGTGTATAATATGATACGTATAGTCCTTAATAAAACATGACAATGTATATAGTATAGTCGATACTGATCGACTTTAATAAAACATTCAATGGCTTTCTTTAAATGCTTAACTTATATATATCAATTCAATTCGATCATAACTACTATATATATTAATATATATCATAGTAATAGCAATAACGATAATCTCTATTACTATGATATATATTTTAATATAATAATAATGATAATATATATTACTATATATATAATAATTTACATATTATTATTATATGTATATCATAATCATACTTTTATCTGATCGAAGCTATATTCATTAACACTCCCTCTTAGCTAGGGAAGATGAAATGTAACTCACAATAAGTTCATAAATTGTGAGGGTTAGTTCCCAGGTGGATTGCCTCCATCGGCGATTCGATCCACAAGCTCCTATGTGGATTGCCTCCATCGGCGATTCTATCCACAAACTCATGAGCTATGGTGTGGATTGCCTCTATCGGCGATTCTATCCACAAGCTCCTGTGTGGATTGCCTCCATCGGCGATTCTATCCACAAACTCATGAGCTATGGTGTGGATTGCTTCTATCGGCAATTCTATCGACAAGCTCCTGTGTGGATTGCCTCCATCGGCGATTCTATCCACAAACTCATGAGCTTCAGAGTGGATTGCCTCCATTGACGATTCTATCCACAAGTAAGATATATTTAATTATCACAAACATATCCATCACAATAGAAAAGTTATTGCAAGATCGTCACCTTCCAATAACTTTAACAAATACAAGTGATAATCATTTGGAAGTCATCACTTCCTTATGATTATCACAGGGCCCATATAATTATAAAATAGCATTAACATAATAATCAATATTCATTACAAGTTTACCTTAGAAGTGTTCTTATCTTTTATCAGTGAAACTCCCTCTCAATCATAAGGTATCTTGAACGACTGTTGATCATATGACTTCTTGCCCTTTATTTCTTTTTGAACCAGGATTAGGAGGATTCTCTATTATTGTCTTCAAGTCATTCTTCCTTAATACCAACATCGTTCGAAGTTTCCATGATTCAAAATCAGAGGCACCTTCAAGTCTGTCCTCTAGTCTCATTCCATTTGCCATTCTGAGATTTCCAAAAAATCTGATCTTGATCTTCCTTCAATCTAATCGGATCTTCCTTCAAGCGGTTAGGCTTCAACGAAGGAACCTAGCTCTGATACCATGTTAAATTTATGATCAAGAATATATGGTTTTAAGTTTTCTTACATAAACTAAATATATTACATATATTTAATCACAATATATATATATATATATATATATATATATATATATATATATATATATATATATATATATATATATATATATATATATATATATATATATATATATATATATATATATATATATATTTATTACTGATGTAGTAACAGATATATATATATATATATATATATATATATATATATATATATAATGATGATATACTTTTTTACTATGATGCTGTGATATGACAATATCGATCTTGAACAATATATTATTCTTAACTGCTGTACATCACTCTTGTACTTGGCACTTATGAATTTTAGAATTTAATATAGCAGAGACTCATAGACACTTATGTACTAATAGATTGCTGTATTTTTCGGTGTCTAAGAGTCATCAACTAAATCACATAATATACTGCAGTGAGCAGTCATTACCTGATGAGACGTGACTCATTAATGAGTCACGAATCATCAAGTTGTGATTGTTCAAAGCAGTCCACACCATTTCATTTCCTATCATTTTAACATTGCATAATACTGCGGTATTATACTATAGTCGATACATGTTATCTTAACAAAATATGACACCGCATATAGCATGGTCAATGCATATCAAAAGACACGGTGGTGTATAATGTGATATGTATAGTCCTTAATAAAACACGACAATGTATATAGTATAGTCGATACTGATCAACTTTAATATAACAGTCAATGACTTTCTTTAAATGCTTAACTTATATATATCAATTCAATTCGATCATAACTACTATATATATTAATATATATCATAGTAATAGCAATAACAATAATCTCTATTACTATGATATATATTTTAATATAATAATAATGATAATATATATTACTATATATATAATAATTTACATATTATTATTATATGTATATCATAATCATACTTTTATCTGATCGAAGCTATATTCATTAACAAACAAATCACCAACCAAGGTCCTAGTGCAAACTGCCTCAACTCAGAGATCGGTTTACACACTCAAGAACTTCAAGCTCTGATACCACCTGACGCAGTCCAAGGTCAGAGGATCCAATAAAGGACTGTCCAAACTTGCAGCCAAACACCAACAATGCAGAATAACACCTTCAACATAATTTTCATTAAACATGCTTGACTGTAAGGCCTTCCGGGTTAGGGCCAAATACAATTACTTACAAAAGTATTTCTGTAATCTCCTAGCTAGTCCATCTCTGACACACATTAGCAACTGATGGAAACACAAAGGCAGATCTAAACTTGAGCTCACTAGCCTCCAAGCAATCTCCTTGTCTCCAAGCATGCATACCACTAGCTCTGCTATTACACCTATCATATAAACAATCTGATCTTCAAGATCTTGCAGGATCCAATTATTATCCTTGTCTATTTGCCCCCACTAACTGACTCCCTAAACATCTACCCAAAAAATCCTTAAATACATTTCCTCAACCACAAGTCGGCTGGTAGAAATAATTAACTCCTAAGCCAAGCTGACTTCTACTACAAACAAATATTAAATGCAACAACAGTCGGCTCTCAAATAGCCTTACAAATAATTAATTCTCTATGTTGGCCTATAGATCCACATAGGAGAATACAACAAAAGCTACCAACATTAAATACACCAAGTCGGCCAACCAAAACTTCAAGAACTCTAGTCGGTAAACCATAACTACCGAGCACGCCAGGCATCATCGAGCAAGAACGTCGACTGAGCACCACAAGTATTTCTGAGTACATGTTCCACTGAGCACCAGAGGTTTTATCGAGTTCCTTCAGTGACCGAGCCTCCTTGAATAATCAAGATCGTTAGTTAAAGCTGCAACCGAGCAACACAAAACCACTTTAACACACCGCCATGTAGATTTGTCGAGTACCCTAGAATGCCCCTGCATCAGATAGTGACATAAAATATTGTAAAATACTATAGAGTTCTTGGAAGAGGATTTAAGCTTTACTCATATCTCGTTTCAAAACATTTAAGCTTTTTAGAGGTAATATTTCATATTTCATATTTTTATCTTTATTTAAGTCCCTTTCCTTGTTGAAAAGTGTGACATTCATCTTTATATGTTTATGTAGTAAATATTTGAATATATCCTTTTAGGATAGAGATTAAAATCATGAAAAAATCTTATTTCTTAATGTAGTGGTGTTTCCTATTAGTATATTACATTATAAAAAAAATATTCTTTCTTGTTTGTCTGTCAAAAATACATAAGAGTGTGGAGTTTTAGTCTATAATATTTTATTTGTTCATGTGCATTGTGTAACTTTGGTGAAGAGTTTCCTTTGTGGAATGAATTATTAATAGGTGTATGAGATTTATGGTTGATCTAGGAAGCTTGGATCATGAAAATTTGTTTCTCAAGAATGAGCTTATATGACAAAGAAATAAGGGGATACTTGAAGTATGAAAACCTCAAATAAGGACATGTGTATTTTTCATGGCGCTCATTAATGAATGAGTTCTTTTCTCTATTCACCTTCAGAGATTCTCTTCATGTTTGTCAATAGACATGGATATCTTTGAAAGTGGCACTCTATGCATATTTGCTACATCTATTTCCTCCTTTGTGAACATGAGTAGTTCTAAGTGTGCTTGAGTAAATCCATGTATTATGCATTTTCTAGTGTTTTGAAGAGTGTTCAATTTTTTATATACTTTAATTCAATGTTACTCTCTCTTTAGCAAGGTGGGATGGTCTGAACTGGTTCCATATGGTTGGGAGTTAGTTGATCTACTATTGACTTGACGCTTAGAGGCCATGGAAGATTAAAAAATCTCACATTTTTCATTTAGGAAATTATGAACAAAGTTTTAAATAGTTATTTCCTTATTGTGCTTTTAAAATTGCAATAGGCATTTGTTTATGGAATCCCATGTATGTGGATGAATATTGCACTCATTTATACATAATTTTAAAGGAATAAAATGGTGAACAAATTTTGTATAGATATTTGATTGAAATGGAGTTTTGAACTTATTATTTTCAAGTTTTGAAAGTTGAAATATCTATTTGGGTATATTTATGATCCAATTGACCACATTACAAGTCAACATTTGATGTATATGTGAGAAAATTCTATTTATAGATGTTAAATAATCAATTATATGTCTTTTAATTCTTTAGAGGCATAAAAGTACTCTCTATGCTCTTTCTTTTTTATTTTGTAGATTTTTTTTAATTGATATAGTTACAAGCAATTGATTCTTAAACATGTTCATATGACATATAATTGAAAAATTATAATGTGAGAGTGTTATTTGCATGATTGAGTAGGTCTCAACATCCCTACATCCCTTGTTACTATTGTAAGTTTTGGAATCATGACATGGTTTATGTAAGTTATTTATTTTGAGTTCATATATGAATTAATAACAATTTAAAATTATTTTTATGTTTATATGAAAAGTTTAACCAATTCCCACACCACTCATCATCATCATCATCATCATCATCACTTTTTATGTATAGAAAAATATCTACTATGCATTTTTACTATGCAAGTGTAGTAAGAGTAAAGGAGATAACAATTTGTATTCATTCTTCCTCTAAATATAAGAATTAAGAATTTAGTTACTTTATGTGTGAATAATAGTCATTTAATGTTGTCATCTCTTTAATATGTTATACTTTAATAATATCAAGAGAATAATGTTTGGTTTATGGTAATTTCTCTATTTCTCTATCTTCTTGAGTGGTATATGCTTCTTGGATAAAGTAGAATGAACTAATTAGGATTGGGTATTTCATATGATTTAATTTCAATATCTTGTACCCTTAATGAAATAATGAAAATAATAAACAATAAATGGTAACGTATTAGATTGGACACCTTATTATTTTATGCTTTAAAACAATAAAATGATGTCTTCTAAATCTATATTATAGTCAAAGAGGTAATTAGTGGATAAAATAATCAGATGGTTTAGTTATATGTTTTTCCTCAATTTGTTTGTACAATAGGGTGCTAGGTTGTTATGCCTAGATGTTGATTGGAAAGAGTGGTAATATCTTGCTCCCCCTTTTGTCTATCCATGGATTAATCTTGAGCTGGTTTGCCTTGTGTACTTAGTTCAATATGTATTCCACAAAAGTAGTGTTATACTATTAGTGTTGTACTTATTACTGTTAAATTATTGTGGTCATGTTGTAACCCATTTTCTCTCAAGTTAAATATGTGTATTACATCTAGACTAAGCATTTATAAAGTTTGAGACAAACATCAAATACAACATTATATCTTATACCAAAAATAATCTCGTTTCCAAAAAATATAATGACAAGAGATCTTGAACTTTAATCTAAGCAATTTAATGGTAAAGTGACATTTGATTTTCTCAAAAGTATCATTCTATAATCTAAAAAAATATAATTACACAAAGTTTCATGTACAATATCCTTTTAATAACATAACAATCATCTAATCATGTAAATATGATAATGTATTTTTCACAAGTATGATGGTCCTCTTATCATATGTAAATCCCTAGCATCACATATATCAATCATGTACTTCATATCAAGGTGGAAGTATAAAGGCATGCATTTAATGGGGCTAGTTCCCCTAGTTCATCATATCCCTCTTTGAAAATCAAGGACCTTTGTTCAAAAGCTCAATTGAAGGTGTTTGCATGGTGTAAAGTTGGCTAAACCACATTAAAATTTTTCATTAAATAAAAAATATTAATTTAAATGATATTTTTCATGATTGATTGAAGTTATCATAACATGAAATTTCACATGAACATAGCCCTTAGAAAAAGATTTTGAAAATCATAGAATTAGTATATTTAAATTTCACTTTCAAGTCAACATAGGTTCACTAAAAAAACAAAGACCTCTCTTTTGCAGATTGGAAGACAACAATCATGAAAACAAGAAAAATTAAGATCATTTATATTCATATCCTTCTTTAAATTTTTTTTGGATATACGGAAAAAAATGTGTTACATGAAAATACATGTCATCTTATTTAAACAATTAATAATAAAAATACGAGACAATATATTACAAAAATGTATTCCACTACAATGATCAATATTTTAGAAATTACAGAAAGATTTTATTTTTAATACATAGTCTAAGGTATACGAAACACTTTATTTAAAATGAAATAAGTTATATTAAAATTATAAAATTAGAAATAATTACTTACATAGGAAACATTACAAACAATTGGTTTACATTATCTTTACATTCTTGAAAGTTTACTTGCAATAATTGAAAGTAAATAATTTTTTTAAAATTTTGATATCATGGCTTACTTAGACTAAAAGGTGAGATATGTTTATATGCTTCTACTTATAACAAATATAGACTTGTAACATATCTCAAACATAGACCTCATATTACAAATGGAAAGATTCATCATAAACTTCATGTTGGAGTGCAAATCTTAATATCACAAGGTACCAGATTTCATGCCACAATAAAGACTTCATATCTCAATCCATTTCTCTTTCATGAGGTAATATTTATATCTCAAATACACAAATCATATTAAAAACTAATATGTATCATGTCTTAAACACATACCTCATATCTTAATGGATATCTCTTTCATAAGGTGAGAGACTTACACATCTCAAGTATAAACCTTATATTACAAAGTAACATACCTCATATTACAATATAAAATCTGTATCACAAATATAGATCCATGATTCATGAAATAATAGTCTAATTATAACACTCTCATACCATCTAATATTTACTTAGTGATATTCCACTCTATTGAACATGCAAACAAAAAAATATAAATGTAAAGTATACACCTTTAAAACAAGGTAACAATCCTTTAATAATAAATAAAAATAATTAAGCATGTAAACAACAATGATAATGTGCTAGAACTGAATAATATTACACATGAGAAATAATTGATATGCAAATAGACGTGTGTCTAATGAAAATAAATAGCAAGAGAATACCAATTCCACATAACCTCTTATAATAGAAACAATGTAAAACAAGTATTCATAATCCACAATGCAAATGAATAATAATGAAAACACAACACAAGATGTACACTAGAAAAAAGTTTTCAAGAAAAATCCAAGCTCCAAAAGCACCCACATGACTCAATGAATTATCTCGAGAATAAAATTATAATATATTCAAAAAATCTCCATGCAACACCTATGAAGTATCAAACAAATTAGTCACACTACTCCATGTGAACAAGAAAATGAGAACAATGTAGCCATAGATCATAATCCATGTTTCCAATAACATATGCAATCAATAAGAGGCTCAATTCAACCAACCCAAACAACTACCACATCTCAAAATCACAAACTTATTTAACCATGTATTCTCAAAATCAAATATTTTATTCTAATTTGACTCTCAAGATAAATATCTATCCTATGCGACTCCCACATGAAACATTTATCTACTACCCCATACAACATATAATGGTTCACAAGAGTGCCTATTGCATATGGTATGTAAATCTTTACCCATGTCTTCAAATGGAACACAATTATTTATTTATATTATATTATTAACATTATAAAAGTGTACAACACATATTTCCCAACACCCTATACAATTTCACCGTACTATAAACTTAAAAAATTATTATACTAACAACTTATTTGCAATAGTTTACACATATAAATTTAAGCAAGATACACACAAGGCCACAACTTAACTTTGAGATATCTCCACCATAGGTGCAACAATCCTTGTACCTCATACATTATCCAATGCCTAGAATTTGTAATTAACAATTCATGATTGAAGAAAAAAACATTAACTTTCTTAACAAGCATCAAGTAATCAACAAGAGGCTCACTATCCATCCCTTTGGACATCTTATAACTAGGACAATGAAGGATAATCAAATGAAAATACAAATTTCTTTGTTGCAAAGGAAACAAAGCCATTAGGTAATAATGATGTAAACCATCCAAGGATGAACAATAAACATATTGGTGTGACCGTGATATATTGCTTAACTTGTTTCTTATTAGGTCCCATTCACACTTAGTGTCATTTACTTTATGTCTCAAATCATAAGATTAATAAAATAGCCACAATTTTAGTATGTTCTATAATTTCACCCTTGTCATTATAATCATAATTTCTTCATTATATATTGTTGTACAATATGAAAAGAGGATCACATAAAATGACCGATTTCCCCAATTCATATGGCACATTGGAATACAAAACCACCTCAAGACAAAGATGATTAACACCACTCGGTAAGAAAGATGCTAATACGATATTAATGCCTTTAGGGTTTCTATTCCTTTTGCTGCTTAAAATTGAGAGAGATAGATGATAGTGATATACAAAAGACTAAATAAGAATAGATTTGATCTAATCCAATTGATAAAGCTAATGTAAAAGGGAATGAAGAAGAATTCGAATGCACCTGAACATAAAATAGAAGAATTGAGTTTTTAGACCTGAATTCCCAACTCTAGGAATCCTGGAATGGCCTGTGACTGTAGATATGAGACCTGGAGTGTAGTGTCTGCTGTGATGGCATCTTGTTATATACTTATTCTTTTGATCCGAGCTAGACTCCTGATGTGTTTGTGTGGTACTCTCGGTTACTAATAAATTCTTTTGTCCATATAATGCCATTGCTGATGTGAGTAGTTGATTATTCATGTGATTTAATAGTGATCATATATGCATGATGTGTATGCCAATGATGCCATGATGTTGTATGATGATGCCACCTGATCATGTTTAATTTCTTGCTATGAATTAGATGGTTCTTCATGATTATCGATCATATTGCCATTTCATGTTCCTGTCAGATGATATATGTTTATGCACATGTGCTTCAACTATCATACTAATGTGAACAGGTGCCAGGCATGCCCAAAAGATGATTTGGTAATAACCTCGACAATGGTTAAATATGGAGTTAGTCATGTTGGAACCCTAAATTTTTAAAAAATGGAGTTACAAATTTCAAGACAAGAAGAAAATGTCACTCTCCAAACATATGCAATGCCTATGATTGAGTTCTAACTCCCAGAGACTAGCTCCGATACATGTGTTAAATAGTCAATTTCCAGCCATGAATGGTTGAAATAGCATATATCGATGAAGAAAGGACAGAGCACCAAGAACATGAAGCATCAGGAGGAGCTAGCCGACAAGAAGCAATAAAGAAAAGGAAATGCATAAGGTTGGTATAACATACACCAATGCATCCCATCGGTGAAGAAAGCACTAGCGGCGCAACATAAATCTTGTTTTGCCGATAACGGATGAGGTTATCGGTAAGACATATCTTGATGAATACAAAAGTGGCTTATTGGTAGGTGTTGTAGCAACAAAGGGCATCGACGTAGCAATGGTGATTGGGATATATCATTTTGGGTTTTCCCAATGCTAGATGAACACATCAGTAAATCCTATACCGATCGGAAGAGGAACATTAAATCTCAAAGTAAGGGATATCAGAAAAATCAATACTGATGGATCCCATCATAATAGTTAAAAACGTCGGAGAAGGAATAAACAAGTTGTCTGATCCCTGATAAACTGATCAAAATTACTAATGCTGATGATATTAACACTGTATGCATATCCAAGGTATTGGAGTGTGATATATCAATGAATGTCTTATCGGTATAGTGAGTGTGATCGGTAGGATTGAGAAATGGTTGTGCTGATCCCCAATGAATTTATCGGTGTTACATATACTGATTTCATAAACAACAAACACAGTTTTGGGAGGAAAAGAAGATGGTTATGCAGACGGTGCTAGTAGAATTTGTTCTTCGGTAAAACTTACCCCGATGAAAAACCGGTCACATCAATTGAAATTCCAAAAGATCGAATGAAAAGGTGCTATTAATGCTCATATCAAATGAAATAAATCATCGCGCATGACAAATTTATTGAAATCCCCATACAAATTGTAGAAATTAAATGCATTTCGCATGTTTTATAAATAACCAAATGAAAGCGATTTTGAAAGAAGTTTGGACAGATTGAGGGTATCATTTGATTGCTAGAATGGGACTACCAGTAACCATTGGCCTTGAGGATGAAGAGCCTAGACTTATTCAACAACTTGATTTGAATGGAATAGAAGAAGATCAACTGAATGTTATGAATAGTCTCCTAAATGCCGCCTAGGACCTAAAGGCAAGTTATGATGCATATCAAGGAGATGTACTGGAATTAGAGGCAGAGAAGGAGAGGGCAAAGCTACATCAACTTCTCCATGAGGTGCAGGAAAACAACAAAGGGTGGGTACTAGTCGATTTCCATGAGGCGTTGATGGAGTTAATTGGCTTAGTTCCAGTTAACAATGTTCCTTTTGTCCTACGATGTATTTTCCATACCCTTATGATTAGTTTGTAATTAGGTATTTGGGATTACCGCTCTATAAAACTATTTTGTAACGATTTGAAGCTAAACGTTGCATCCCTTCATTGTTTATAAGAAGGGATACCATGATTGAGGAAAAAGGGGGGGTAGGACAGAGAAAAATCTTTTTGTAACAAATTTTGAGTTTTGTCTCTTGGGAATACAAAGCTGGTGAACACATTACAATTTGTAACTAGTTGATTATATTATACCTATTTCAATATAAAGACCAGGTGTTATACAATCTCTTATGGTGTTTTCTTTCTCAATTATTGATTAGTTCTTTGTAATAGATCTATTGGTTTAGATTGTTGCAATGTGTGATCTTGTGTTGTTATAATTTGAACTCAATTTCAATTTGATCATTAGTTTGAAGGATTGGTTGTCAACCTTCAAATTGTCTTACTGGTCTTTCAAAGGAGGGTTAAAATCCATATGACTAACTGAAAAAACAATTTTAAACTAATAATACACATATATACCTTTGAAGTGATGGTTTTTTCTTTGGTAGTGAGTTATTAAAACCGTCTTGCAGAGTTATACATGGGATCAATCAATTGAAATGATAACATCATCGAGAAGCGAAGGCACTGGTCTGGAATTGAAGTAAGATATTATAGTCAAGCAATCACATAGCAATCTCAATTGATTTAATTATATTATACTAATAGCAAAGCATTTAAAATTATAAAAAGCATTCTTTTTATGAAGTTTATAAATGTTCACAATCTTTCATTCTTCAAGAATCCTTGCCATCTTGAAGTGATCATCAAAGATATAATTCGCTATACAAAAGCTTCCAACGAGTAGATTGGGCTTGAGGAAGAGGTTTACTCGCCTTGGTTTAGCGAAGCCTAAAGTGGAGGGGAAATTGATCAGATGATCCTTCTCATTCGTTGGCCAAAGCTGATTGAGAAATCTTTAGGAGAAGTGGTAAAACCCTGGGATTTCCAATCTACGGTTTTGTGAACCAACAAGTCACGTGGCCAAGATCATTAGTCAAAATTGTCATTCTAGCTTTTGGATGACAGTTTTCCCCAGAGATGTTTATACCCATTGGTTGCAATGAGGCGACATTCAACCATGCTTGTGATGTTATGTTGGGTATGGTTCTGTGTGTTGTGTGTAATCCCATGTTGTAATTCATCGTTTTCCCTATTTGTGGTTAGGATGTATAGTGTGACTAGTCTATGTGCTTGGATGTAATTGTTATTGTCGTTAAAATCTTTTCAGAGATTTAATATAATGAGACTTTCTTATTTCTATTTTTGGCCATTGGATATATTTTATTGTGGGATGGAATTTTATTGAGGAATTGATTTTTTTTTATATTTTACTAATAAGTTTTAAGTTGTGGGGGTTGAATAAAAGGGGGATTTTTATTCATTTTCCCAACTTCATTTTTAGAAATTTGAAGAGTTTTTCTCAAAAACTAAATTTGGAAATTCGAATTTGGGAAGGAAGGTCAGATTTTAGTGGTGAAAATTTTATGCGAATTTGATTGTTGGATTTCTTTGGGCATTTCCTCCATATTCTCAAAATTTCAATCCTTTTGGTGAAGAATTGTGCACTTTAAAAGATTTTGAAGGGTTTCTTGGGTGTTTGAGAGGTATGTATAATTTCTCCATGAACTCTTGTTGGAATCCATTTTGGCAACTTGGAATGGTTTTGAATTGATGAAATTATAGAGTTTGTGGATACATAGATTTATTTTGGGCAAAGGTTGTGAAATTTTATGGTTGATTGAATTGCATGGATGCATATGAGGGTTTGAACGTTTGCATTGAGCTCGAGGTTGTATGCTTGAGATTTCCAATGATGTAAATGCATTTTTGGCATGTGTATGCCCCAAGGTCAAATGGGTTTTGGTGTTTTCTTGTTATTTCAACTTTCAATTTTTGGTGAATTTTGGCATCCCATGCCCAAATCCGAGCTTAAACCCTGCTGTTGTGATTTCGTGAGATGTGTCTTGTTGCCATAACTAAGAAAGAAACCTTGGGAGAGTGATGGTAAACTCATGGTTATACCATATATAAAACTTTACATTCGACGGGGTACAATATGTAGGTGAGCAATTGGAAATGTGAATTAGGCACCATGGATGTATGTTGAATCTATAGAGTATGAATTCTATCTTCCTGCTTGGTTGGGATTGAATTGTTGGAGTCGAGGAGTGTGTCAGCAGTCCACCATGTATGTGAATGTAATTTACCTCATCATATAGCCATGCGAATGTATGCTTGGGTAGGTGTATAGCCAAGTATGGGAGTGGCTATCAATGGGGGGACTAGGACACAAAGGGGCCACCAGGGTAACCCATTGATGAGTACTAATCAAGAGAAAACTCATTACATAATAAAATAAAGGGGATAAAATAACTAACTAAGAAAGATAAACATTAGCAGTGTTGGTCTAGAGGATGCCAACCAAGTTTGAGTAGGCCTGGAAAGTGTCAGCCTTAGATACCTCCTACGAGCCTTATATGGTTTGGATGTGTCATCATAGTGGAGAAGTGCCAGGATGTTTCGACACGTCAAGCACCTCGTCTCCACGAGAGGGATGGATTGGCACCGCATGAGCCAGATGGACATGCAATGACACTCTCATGTTTGGACTATGTACCTACTATGTGGATTGTAAGGCTATTATTGTTGTGCCTACCCTTGATGTTTGTATGGTGTATTTGTTGTGTTCTTGTGTGGCATACCGGTGTTTGTGATGAGACCTTGTGATTGGAGTGAGCTACATGGTCATGGGAATTAGCGCATGGTGAAACCCTCATGTGTATATGTCTACCCAATTTGCATGTATCTTGCTTGTGTTGTGTGGGCCATATGGTTATCTTCGTTAGCACAATGGGAGAGGGCTTGAGGGTTGTGGTTGGGAGGCATGAGCAATCACCGTTGGGGACCAATTTACAGTAACAAGTGGTCCCAGTTGATAGCAAAAACCTCTTTGGATTTGAGACATATGGCATTGTATCCTTCTTATTTAACCTCATGTATTGTATCACTATGATTCATTCTAACTCATGGGTGACTCCTTTCCTCTAATTGTATGATGTTATCATGCAATTGAATTGATACTAGAGTAGTGTTTATGGTTGTATTCATTGTATTCAATTCCATATCACTTAGTAATGGTGTTATTGTTCATGGTTACTTTGTTTGCATATCAAAATTATGATAGTTACTTAGTAAATTGAATATGTAGGCATGATTTCATATGGTAAATGCAATAATTATAGATAGATGTTGATGTAATCAAGCTTTTATAAACTTAATTTGAGAGAATGGATTCCCTTGTATGCCCTCAAAGCCTTTCAAAAAGTTATGACCCTAGTATGTCCTTAACCTTGATTTTTTACCTCGAAAACACATAGAAATTCAAGATTTTTGACATTTTTTGCAAAATGGTACATACGTAGCATGTTGTTGCGCATCCATCACTTCTTACTACATATCCATCATTTATAGTTGTGCATATGTACATTTTATACCCTAGCAACTTTCAGGACTTGTTCTATGCATACATGCACCTATTTTGCGCATCTGACTCATAGAGTTGTGCATCCATAACAGAGATACGGTTTTGAGAGCTGTTCAAGTTTGGATTGATGATTCAAATACCATTTTCCCCCTTTTTTATAATAGAACTTTTAAGGTAGACTTACAATCTTGTTTCGTGTGTGTTTCAGACAAATCTTCTTCCTAGTCTTATAGTGGTTTTCATCCTGCAAACCAAATGACCTAAGGTAATGCCACTAAGAGAGTTATGAGATGTTTAGGGGGATATATGGCT
The DNA here is from genome assembly GCA_027943335.1 of Chamaecyparis obtusa. Lineage (NCBI taxonomy): Eukaryota > Viridiplantae > Streptophyta > Pinopsida > Cupressales > Cupressaceae > Chamaecyparis > Chamaecyparis obtusa. The sequence continues at coordinate 107,322 of BSBK01006751.1, read as the reverse complement.
TGTGTTAGATGCCTAAATACTCTGTCCTTTGGACTCATGAAGTGGTCTTAGCTTGCTAGTTGAAAGACCCTTTGGAGCACCAGGCTACACCTTGTCAAGACAATGCTATACATGTTATCTTTTTACATTGATAGTTTATGTTTGTCAACACATCTTGTATGTTCCATGGATGTGTTATGGGTGTATTCATGTTGTTAATGTAGTTAATTATGCTCTCAAATGAAAAAAAAGTTATTGTGCTTGGATTGTTCATTGTTTCCCAAGGGTTCTAGAGTGGGGCATGACATGGAGGATGTATCTTGGCTTCCTGCCAAATCTGGGATCAGAATGCAGGGGACATGATGACAATGGTGACATGTACCATGTGTTTTAGACTAAAATTTTTGAGGATTGTCCAATAGTTCTCAACCTTTTTGGATCTTGTTTGATGGCTTCCTAACCTATTCCTTCACACAGAAAAACGGGGAAGAAGGTTGGCTGAAGGGGTTTGCAATAGCTTGATCTCCACAAAAAACCACAAGGAAATCATGGATATTGTAGTTTTCCACAATGCTTGATGATGAAGAAGAGGATGCTTTGAAGGATTGAACACTTGGATGCTTGAAGACCTTGAGAATGCTCTTCAATTATGATTGCTTGATTGATTCTTGATCATGAATGCTTGTCAATAGTAATGGATCATCCTAGTTGTCAAAATGAGGAGAGATAGGGTGTTTATATACTCAATCCATCATTTCGGGGGATAAAACTCTGGTAGGCCAACCACAGGACCAAATCTCCTACTAAAACTTTGGTGTAGGTCTCTGGGCCAAAATCCTTGGGGTCATGGTGGCAATGGTGACATGTTCCAAGGACATTTCGGCAATGGCGACATGTACCTTGGATAATGAGTCAAAATTTGGTCAAGGTGCCAGAAAAATAGGGCAGATGCAGGATTTTTGAGTACAACTCATTCTGAGGTCGGGATAGGTCATGAAGGCCACAAATAGGGATATAGGGCCTAGGTGATGAAATGGATTATTTGATTAGAGGAAAAATAGAGGGACACTTAGAAATAAGGGCCAACCTCAAGTATTGAAGAAATTGAATCAATATAGGACTTATAATATTAATTTGAAGGTCCCATACGCATTAGGAGAGCGTGAAATCAACGTGGGAACCCATACATACTAAAATGAGGCTAAAATGAGCACCTAATTAAGGGTGCTTACTTTTTAAGACAGAACAATTGTACCAATTGTATTTTGCATCTTGTGAATTGTCTAGCTTTATAGAGTTTATATTACTTCTCGCATGTGTGGAAAGTTTTTCTAGTTACAGATGATCCTTATGCTACTATGAGGTTGGTCAAAAACTCTTTCATGGTATTACAACTCTAGATCTAAATTCCATTCCTTTTTTAGAGAGTTTTGGTGAAGATATTTTAAATGGTGCATCCCATACACAAACAAAAACTAAAACAAAAAACAAAAAAAAACTGTTTAGAAGGCCCAAAAACTTATAAATCCATATATGGCATGATAGAGTTTGGTGCTAATTTATTTTTGAAGTTTTTTAAAATTATTTTTAAAAAAATGAGGTCAAGGTTTTGTATGATCATATATATTTGCACATTTTGAATGGACATGTACACCATACAATCACCATACCATCATATTCCATCACTATGCAATCAATAGTGAAAAATATACAAGTTCAAACACAGAAGGTTGTGAAATTTATTCTCTATGACGAGATGCAAGGTTTAGACAACTCCAGCATGAAAGATTGAAACTTATATGCAAATCTGAAATTAAATTACGTTTCCTTGATGTATATTAACCATGATTAGATCCATCCTCTGAATTAACATGGATATTCCCCAAGCTTCTGAACGGCAATATTATAAGAATAAAGGAAAAACTGATACAAACCCCCTACTATTATATGTATCAGCTTGATCTGCCAAAGAATGCTCGCAAAGTCAAATTTTGTCCATTTTCTGTTTCCAGAGGTAATTGGAAGATGATTATGATGTCTTCCAAACTAGTCTTCATTCCAATGGGGCCCTATTAAATGAAACGTGGAAGAGGATTATGAAATCACTACACTGTAAAGACTATTTTTCCTCATCCTAAATTGCAAGTAGAGAAAACACAATAAATATAATTTGAAAAATCTAAACTTCATGCTTGAATTTCTTTGACGTCCAAAAGTTCTTGAATTTGGATTTTTTTTGACATGAACATAAAAAGGTTGATTAAGTTCTATCATAAAGTTTGTTTTTCAAACTTCAAGTGTTCAACCAACATACCACTTACAGAATTTTCTTGGACCCGTTTATCAACTTAGCTATCCCTTTAGAGAATATCTTATTGTAGATTCCTTAACTTAATTTTATATGCCCATACAAATGCATTAGATTGGGAAAGTTCCCAAAATATAAATGCGTACAGGAAAATGTAAAATAATTTAAAAAACAAAATATTAATTCTCTCTTTTAAACACACATGGCCAGAGAAAAATGTTTCCAAGTAATCAGGGAATACGCACACCGCAAAACCATAGAAGCAACATGCTATGAATTTTTATGTAACTAACCTCTTGAAATATAATGTAAACTGAATAATAAGCTCTTCGTCAATTAGCAGGCCCACCATTGTTTAAACCTAGAGGAATCTTCTTGCATTTCTGTAGTTCTAAAGTCACCTTAAGAAAAATATGACAAATTGTCAGTTGAAAGAAGTGGACGTTTATAAATATACACTAACCAATATTGAAATTGCCAAAACACAATAGAATGGCTATTACAAATTTAACAAAAATGAATGCTGCTAAAAAATAAGGCCAAAAAATTGTACCATTGAAAGAATCGCTGATACTAATTTTTGAAGGACATGCCCCAAGCTCTAAAGAGCCCCTTGTGGAGGAAAAAAGTTTGAATGAGATAAAGAAAGGATGCGATGTGTTGATGTCTATGCAGCTTCAATGAAAAATCTCTGAGCAATAGGAGAGGTGGGAGGGTGAGAAACCATATAGTGTGTGAAAATTGGATGATCATTTTATGATATAGGCCTTGGAAAGTCAAAGCAGGATTTCAAGCTCAAAAACATTAATTAATGTTAATTACAGAGCTACTAAGCATAATGGAAGACTGAAGTAAAGGCTGGCAAATTATCTAGACAATTTAAGAGTTTACATAAATATATTAAAGAGCTCGCAAATAGACAATCTTAGCTATTAGACTAATTAACAGCTAGTTTTGAAAATCATAAGGATTTTGGTTATTATGCATTTCTATAGACATCTAACATTTGTAGGGGTGTGATTTGTTCTGGTTTGGAAGGATTTTCATATTAACAGTTCTCTATATTCTGATTTTGGATAATTTTTTGATGCTATTTGAGTGTAACTGTCATGCTTTTCTATTTTCTTGGGCTTATGCTATTTCAATTAATATAATAGGTATGTTTCCATTAGCCAAATAATGGTTTCTGGGGATTTAGAAGAAAAAGAAAGATGAAAATAATTCTCAATGTGGTTGTACTATCTTTCTTAGGTCAAATGAAATGTCTTTGTAGTAGCATCAAAGCAAATTTCCTAGTTACTAAGCTTTGCTGCATCAAATTGTGCAATAATAAATCTCATTATTTGTTGATATGTTGCTATTAATGTGCTTTGAATCAGATAAGATGCAAATGTTTTTTAAGGTTTCTTTATGACTTTACATACAAGTTTGTGTCTCATAAATTAGTTTAATCAACCACAAGGTATTAGATTTGCCTACTTCGCCACTTCTATAGTTAACATCTTTTGTCATGTCCCCTTTTTTGAACAAGAGTCATTGGAGAAGACCTTAAGAGTTAGCCTATCCTCAACTCCCATAGACAAAGGGAAAAGAGCAAGGTAAATGCATTATAAGTTGGGCCTGGTAATTTTATACTTAAGGTCAACTTATTATAATATCATTTTACTTAATTAAAAGTGTCTTTAAACACTTGATTATAACAAAAAATTTCATAAATATTTTGAAAGGAAATTATTATTCATGGGCCCGATTTGTAAAGGTTTAAAAGGAGGGTGTCTAGTTTCATCTGTAGCTAGCATTCACTTTGGCATTTTCACTCACTTTTCAGATTAAGAGTTGTGTTCATTTCTCATGTCCCTAACATTTCAGCATTCTGAAATCAGCAAAATCAACACAAAGTGCTGTTTAGCACTAATATAATTTTAATTAATATTTTGATAATAATATTAAATATTTAAAGAACTAATAACATGTTTGCTTTTTTGGGCTGACTTGTTAGCAAGGTTTTGGCATCAATAAAATAATGACATGTTTGCACTCTTTGGGGGCCTGAAGGTTTTGGACATTTTTTATGGTGCCATATCCACAGGTCAAAACCCCTGCTGTATGCACAAGGAGGTTAGGAAGAAAAGCCTAACTCTCCATAAATCTTCACCATACTTAGCTTTCTTTTAGATTTATCATTCAACTCTTATTTGCAGTTCTGAGTGAACACAGGCAACATTATTCCTTGTGCTGGCGCATCAAAGGGATTGCAAATGGTGAGGTTAATGGCACCAATGCCATACACCAGTTCCACAATTGATCATGATTCTTGTTGACAATCAAATTGGACAGTACAGATCTGTATTTGGGTGAGCAGATTATCTGAGGGCAGAATTCTTGGAGGGTGGAATCATCACCTGTAGGAGGAAATCAGTAAGTTCAGGAAGCAACAGGCTGATATATTCCAGTGATAAGGGGTAAAGAGGGTTGCACGCCTCAAGGTGTTTGTGAGGGCGATCTATGTAGTTGAGTCAGTGTAACCTTGGCACATCTTAAACCCTAGCAGGGAGACACTGCAGACAGCCTCTAAGGAATTGACTTGAGTTAGTCATCATCATTTCCACAGATCTACCATATACAGAGTTTCACTGTACATCTTAGACCTTGATGAAATGTGAACTAATTATTGTGATTTTTGGATATTGATGTGATATGTGATATGCTATGCTTCACTTGTAGAGATCCATGGCATCTAGGTAATAGCTGTTTGGGGAAGGGTTAAATATACTTATAGTACATAGAGGTGGTTTCTAATGAGAATTCAGAGGTAGACAAGCCTAAGCTTGAGGTTGTTGTCGATCAGACTGAGCATGAGGACCAAGGAGAAAGGCATCTAGGAGGTACACTTACAATACTCGCAGGTGTTGTAAAAAAGGTGAAGAAAACTTGCAATATGAACTTAAATTAAATATTATTGCAAGTCTAAAATTAAAGATTAACCCTTAATATAGTGATTGCAGAATCAAAACAAGAAGAAAACCAGAATACATAAAACACCAGAGTTACATGGAGAAACCCTTTCGATAAAAAACTCCACCACAGAAAGAGAGAAGTATATTACTAATCCAATGAAGAGTACAGCAGTAATACACTTCTCTGTAAATCCCTGTAGAATTTGGCAACACTCTATTACCCTACACGCTAAACAAGACTAAATGAAGAACTCTAGCTCAAGGCCCCAATTTATAGAAACTTATGAAGATGAATACCAATATGGTATCACAAACAATAGGCAGTAAAACTGCCTAGACAAACCTCATGCCCACCTTCCAAAATAGCCTATTATAGATGCTTCTTATAATTGTCATATCGTAGACCAATATAGGAGTCCTTGCCAAAAATACTTGTCATAAGGACCCATAATGACTGTCACAACCGTCATACATGCACTTACAACCCCTGACAAATGTCCTAGCACCTCAAAATAGGAGGTTCCACAAGGGGACTCTTAGCTAACTTATCTTTTTCCCATAGGACAAACGGTAAAAGTAACTTTGTCTTTACATGGTTTCTTTCACCACCATTGGTTAAACTGTTTAACCTCCTATACGTAAATTACAAATGACATTAGGAAACAATTAAACAAAAGGATTTACAAGGTTTATAGCACCTAAATCCTAACATTATTCCACTTGACATCATACATTGTAAATTACCCCATAGAGATACAAAATACAAGTTAAGTATAGTGATGAAGGCCCATGGCCTTCCTACATCAAGAGAACTTATTCGTGGTATTGTCTTCATGAGAGAATCTATGACATCATCCAAAGTGTAATCTTTTTCAATCAAGACCTATCCATCCTCAACCATCTCTTGCACAAAGTGTATTGAACATCAACATGTTTAGTACAAGCATGATACATAGGATTTTTGGCCAAACATATGGCACTTTGATTGTCACATCTAATTCTAATTGTCTTGCAATCAAAACCAATATCATTACCAAGTCTCTATAACCAAACCACCTCCATAGAGGCATGTGTAGCAGCCATATACTTTGTTTCAATGGTAAACAATGCAACAAAGTAAACACATAGCCACTAGTGGACCTTCAACTATCCAAGTCTCCTACCCAATCTACATCAACAAAACCCTATATGTCCAATTACTTATCCACATTATCAATGCTATGATAAACCAAAAAATAATCAAAAGTACCTCACAAGTAACTTAATACTCTTTTGACAAAAGTCCAATGCTCTTTACCTAGGTTAGACATAAACCTGCTTAGAACTCCCACTACTTGGGCTATCTTTGGTCTAGTACAAACCATTGCATACATTAAACTACCAATGGAACTAGCTTAAAGAACATTAGACATTTCTTCAATATCATCATCAAAATTATGGTACATGTCTAAACTCAACTTAGTATCAACCAAAATGAATACTTACTGGTTTACAATCCTGCATTTTAAATCTGTGTGTTATGGAGTGCATATATGATTAGTCTATCTTATGCATAGATATATGTTTTTACACTGATTAAGTGTTATTTAATGAACAAATATACATCTTTCTTTATTGCTTGATAAGTTGATATTTATTAAAGAAGACTTGTTTTATAGACCACCGATTCGCCCCCCACCCCCAATGGTCAGAGTATTCCAACAGCGTATACTGGCCTTTGGCATAGTACTATGTGTATATTCAATATTGAATGTCTTGCCTCTTGCATCTTCATTAATTGTGTTAATCTAAGTTATTACAAAGAATTATTTGTTCTATGTTATTTTGTTTTAGCAATACTAAAATGATATTTTTGTGAATCACCATTTTTTTTTTGTTTTAGGCAGAAAATCCTTCTCCCTTACACTCCCTTCATATTAATTAGTGTTATAATAGGGGAATCTAGCTCTGACTTTGAAACATTCATTGTCATGGTTTGACTATAGGTGCACTATATAAATATTTAGATGCATGAACAGGGTTCTTCCCATTTTCTTTTTAAAATCTCTTTTGACTCTAAGTCTATTGGCCTATCAGGAAAATATTATCAAGCTAATCAAACCATTTCCTACATAACACCATGAGAGAAAAGCATGCATACAAGGTTAACCAAAACCAAAGATCAAAGAAATACCACAAGATTACACAGGATATACCCAAGGAAAATCCTCGAGAGAAAATTCCAACCTCCAAAAGCATCCACACAAAATATGTAATTCAACAACGAAACATTACAATACATTTACTGAGTCTCTATGAATACTTCTAAAATATCAAGCTCCTCCATGTGTCCAAGCATGTAACCACACATCCCATGCCATGCTTCACATATGTACCCAACAAGAGAGCTCAATACAAATGACTACTCACTCAACTAACCAACAAGCTAACCACAACCACTATGTACATTGTTTTCATTTATAGATTCAAGCTCACACAAAAAAACCTAGTGGAAAAGGTCAAATCATAAGCACACAAAACCATCGTCTCCACATATACTTTTTGGTACTAATTTTTTCTATTATTAAATATTTTTCCCCCAAGTGCAACCCACATATAAAATATCTGAACAATGTCACATGCAATTTTACAAGTAGACCCAAATATATATTAAATGTGGCTAAACACATCTCCTAAAGATGTATTATAAATAAATATTTATTGTATATAATCAAAATACTTATTTTTCTTGTGCAAGCTGTACAACAAAATTTTCCTATAATGGCTAAGCATCCTTCATTTTGCGTGTAAAGGATTTTGGGTTTTTGTAAACCTAGCTCTCCAAATTAAGATACTTGATTTGTCATAAAAAAATAAAGAAATAACAATTTGATACTAAATGGTAGATTACATGGTAAGGAATTCATTTATCACGTAATTAATAACTATTAGTAGATAACCGAATATTAAAAAATACTAAAACTTTGTAAGTTCTGATTCTTTCCATAAGCACATCCTAATTAACCAAGGGAATAGCATATAGATTTTAACCTTAATGTGACCAGGGTGAGTTCCAATTGCTGCCATCACCTGAAAACATTAGAATTATAGGTTAGGAAAAATGACATGCACAAAGTGATAGGTTCATGAATTCTTATTGGTTTGCATTTGAATATAGGACAATCACTATTGACTAATGACACACCTATTTTTTCAACTTTCTAAAGCCACCAAAATGTATTTATTAAATTTTTAATAAACATTCAATGCAAACCACTAATACATAAACATTTTAAGTCTTTGAACATTAACTTCAAACATATCTTTAAATTTATTTTCCTTTTTTTGGATTTCAAAAAGGAATAAGAGGCTGGTGAGGATGCTCAAGATGAGATAGATGAAGAGAACGACGACCAAGAGAAGCCCAGTGATCAACAATCTGAAAATCATGTAGAGGCTGACAGTTCCAAATCGGGGAGCAGCTCGGAGAACGATTCCACCTCAGTATAGGATTAGTACATGATACCAAGTTTTTGTTGAGCTTGTTGTTTTTTGATTTCAGTTGCTTTAAGTTTTTTCTGCTGCTTTTCTAAGATATGTTTGGTTTAAGTGTGTGAGTTTGGGCAGTGGTTGCTCATTATTTGGACATGAACATTATTGTCTGCAGTAGGACTTTTTATTGCTTATATTTCCTATTTTATATTACTATCTTTCTATATTAATACAAACTTTCGGCTTCAGCCCCTTATAGATTAAAAAAAAGGAATAATAGGTTTCACATGTAGTTTCTTGAGTATACATTATAATAATAGAACAAAAAATATTACATACATTTTATATACACCCAAAAAAACACAAATTTTTTATTCAAAAAAGTAGATTGCAAAGAATTAGAAAAATAGTACTATATTTATTTGAATATATACAATATATACATGATATCCAACATACTCAAGATTGACATATAGATGGACATCTCTTAATGTATTGACTCAACTAACAATTTTTGAGAAAATTGTCATCAATTAAAAAGACATCTAGCTTTATAAAGTTTTGATCTCAACCCACTAATTGTACTCTACATGGTACCATCTAGGGTCTCTAGTGGTACAACATGATGAGTCAAGAACTTAAGTGAGGAATCCAAAAGTTCCTAGCCACAATATCTTGAATTTGTCAAGTTGAATTTTTTCTATCATATTTAACTACTAAAATTCCTAGCTTAAAGTGTACCCATCAGTTTTTTATCATGCCAATGCTAGATAATTCTAGCTTCTATCTTCCTCGAGCTACTTTAGTTATCGATTATGGTTTCATTATTTTCTCATGAAACTTTGTTAGCTCTAAATGGCATTTGTATGTTCTCATGATAACAAACTTATTTTCTATGACAATTCTCAAGCACAAAACAAGGAACTCTGTTGATGCAAACAATTCCTACCAAGAAATTAATTGGAAGAGATTGTGATTGATGCAACTTGAAAGTTGTTCAACAAGAACACACAATGGTTGGTAACATTTCTTGTTACATAATCAAAGGGGTTGTGATCAAGTGATAGTGCCGCCTAGTTCTCACATTGGAGACCAAGGTTTAATTCTCCTCAATTAACATCTTAGTGCCAATTAGCATGCTGAAATAATAGTCTTTCTTTAGTTAGTAGGTGGTGACAGTCCTATTAGTGATTTTTACAGAGCATGGAGGAGAAGCATTTGTTGGCATTAAGCGATGATAACTGGTAAGCCTGCTACCGGTACTAGTGTTGTCATTGACTGGCAAAGAGTGTATAGAGACTTGTCACCTCTAGAACCAAGGAGATCTATATGAAAGAAGGATCACTATACAAAGCCTTAGCCACCGGGCTATGTAAACACCAAAGGAAAAGAGGAGTCTAGCATCAGCTGAGGACCATGCTACAACCAGTATAGACAAGCACAGATATAGCAATAAGATAACCGGTATCAAAAATTATAACCGAGGACGGTGCAACCAGTAAGCTAAGCAAGGGACAACAAACCAAGGACGGTGCGACCGGTAAACCAAGGAAGGGACAAGAACAAGAACTCTTACCGGTTCATACCACAAAGAACTGAAATCAACCGTAACCGGTATATTGATGACTCCAGTCACTAACCAAGGAAGTCATAGTCAACTATCTGTTCCAACCAACTCTTTTAACCGGGATTTATTGCAGTAAATCCGGGTGACTGAGTATGACTTTTTGAGGCACGACTGAAGGATCTAAAGCCAGAGTCAGTGGCTTTAAATCAAAGTGTTATCTCCTATGAAGGAAAGTTGTCTGACATGCAACTACTATTTTCTTCAGTGGACAGATAAAGCAAGGGGATGCATCAGATGTTTCCTTGGATAACTGGCACTTCACTAAGTGATTAATCCGATAAGGATCTGAAATTAGGTCATGCATAATGAGCACAATTAGGGTTTGAACCCTATATATTCTTCTGCCTATGGCGAATAGAAGTTGCCTTCATTCTGCCAAAGAAAAGAGTGAACCTGAAAAGCTTAAAAGAAGCTAGGGTAAATCAGAAAGAGAAGTAGAGAAAGAAGTGTGTGCAGCGAAGCACAACAGTAGTGGAGAACTCACCTGTTGCGACTGGTGACGATTCTTAGCTGAGCACAAACAGAGATCTTATCAGGCTATGCAAAGCCAATTGTAAAAGGTCAATCTCTATTGTTTCCTAGGAACTACAATAGTTAAATCCAAGTATTTTGGGTGGACTCTAACAGGTCCCTTGTATCAAATCCCTTAACCGGGTGGCATCTTGTAAGGTGCTTAAAGTCCTCTAACAAGTCAGGCACTAACCGGCCTTATTGTGATAAATCCCTTGACCGGGTCGCATCTAACAAGTGCGTTTTTATCCTTTAACTGGGAAGGCTCTTAACAGGGCGTACTCCAGAAGAGTACAAAATTTGTGAGGTCTCCTCACACCGTGGTTTTCACCCTAATTGGGTTTCCACGTGATAAATCTGGTGTCGCTGTGTGATTGTTTGCTTACTGTTATTATTTGCTTAAATCTGCTTGCTTGTCTGCTGTAAGTTTACTTCACCGGATTACAAGGAAAAAGTTTAAAGAGGTGTTGATTCACCCCTCCCCTCTCAGCACCGGTTGGGACTGTCAGCATTCAAGTTAGAGAGTGGCAAAAAGAAGATACAAGAGAGATGAAAGAGAAGAATTGGTTGCTTTTGGGCAGAGACAAGAGGCCAACATTCAAGTTGAAGAAACATAGGAGGAAAAAGGAGTGGTTTCCATGCAGGAAGAGATAAGAGGTTAGGAGTTCAAGCTAGCAAAGTGCAAATAGGAAGAGTTAAAGGTTTGGTAGTCCTATAAGAAGTATAGGAGTTTGAATTGTAAGTGCAAGAGTATCCCTCACTAGTACGACATTAATTTTTCAATAGTGTCCACAAATGAATTGTATAAGATATGATTCCCATGAACAATACCTCACAATTCAAAGGTGGGGAGCCCAACAAAACCCCCACAAAATCATTTAAAAAAAGACGTCCTAGTTATACCTTAAATGCATAGTTCTACGAAGTCTTGATAAGGAGTGGGAGTGGAGGTCGAGTGGCTAAATTTCAAGGATGGAGGGACCAAGGCCTAGATTTGGGTTTGGCAATTGTTGGGGTGGTTCTAGACATTTTCTTTATTTTATGACCATGTTTTCTCCAACACCTAGTCCTCATTGTTTCAAAGCAAATTTTCATTCTTCAAAGGACTAAAAATGAAGATGAATTTGACCAATTCAAATGATGAGTGCTACAAAGTTTTGCATTTTTTTTCAGTGTTTAGCTTAGTTACCGATGTGTCCATAGGCATCTTAGATGCGGAAGTAGATGCTTGTGGATGCGGATTCGGGGACGGATGCCCTGTGGGTGCCACCCAGAAGCCAACCACAGGCATTCAGATGTGAGTGGATGCCTGCCACATGCATCCACTCGCATTTGGATGCCTGTGGTTGGCTTCCAGGTGGCACCCGAGTGTTTGAAATATATCATCTGGAAAAATTGTTTTAGGGTTTTAGGAAATCGTTTTAATGATTTTCGCACTACTTTTTTATGTAAAACGCTACTAATCGTCAACCACCGCCAAGAGCAAAACACCGTGAAGTTGTGCGATTGCTACCATTTACGTCGTTTGACGACTTTTCAATCATGTTTCTTCCACTTTGACACGAGTAGATCCGTCGTGCAGAAAGGCCACAAATATATTTGTTTGATTTTTTCCCTTTTTAGGTTTTTTTCATTCATAAAATTTTATCAAGTATTTAACTTTTATTTGGTATTTGTTTTTAATGTCAAATAATATTTTATTTAAATTAAGTTTAATTATTAAATTTAACAATATTATAAATTTAATAATATGACATGGAATATGATACAAGTATAGGAGTTTTGTAAAAATTAACTATGATCATAATGATAAAAAATCATATATAGGTTTATATCAGTATAGTATTACATATTTAAGTTCCAGTTTAATGTTTTAGAGGTTTCATAAGATTTATATATATATATATATTTAAAATATATATATACACGCATCCAAATGCATCCGCGTCCCCTAAATTTTTTTTTCACACATCCGCACACCCGAATCTCACATCCGCATCCGAATCCGCACCTGAATCAGTAACTTAGGTTTAGGGTATGGGTGGGCCCACTAGACTATCAAGATTAAGTTTAGTGGCCCAATTTTTTTTAAAAATCCTTGATTTTCTTAAAATATCACATTTTAATTGTTTTATCCAAGGGATGGTTGAGCATTTTTAATGCATTTGTGGGGCACCCACAAGTCCACTAAGGGCCCCAAGAACGTCTTAACATTTCCTGGAAGTCTTCAAGTTATGAGGATGCCTTGAAAATGTTGCTTCTCTGAGGGAGATGTCCCATGTCTACTAGCATTAGTACTGGCATGGTAAGAATATATATTCACAAAGTCCTTGCAGGTTGCATCTGAAGGATGTCCCTATCTCATAAGTGGTAGGAGTTGGGGAGGGGGCATGTCGTCGTGGAACACTTCTTAAATGGCATATGATGCTTAGAATTTAGAAAAAAAAGTCTAGAACATTATTCATGATATCCACTCTACCCATGGATAGTAAGAACTTGAAAAAGAACATAAAGGTTTGAACTTATTGGAAAGATACTGAATAATCTCATTGATAAATTGGCCTCCTTTATAACCAGAATAGTGCTAAGGAATGGCAAATCCACTATTGCACTTACAAAGAAAATATTAAATACAATTTTGTTGAATTATCAAGGCCAGCCCTTGCTTCAACCCATTTTGCAAGATATTTTGTAGCAATCTTAATGTATCTACCCATCCTCAACAACATTTGTTTTATGAGACTAAGGAAATCTGTAATGTACCACTTGGCATACGGACCACTCCAGACCGTGCGGGTCACTCTAGGTCGTGCGAACCACTCAGGGCCGTGTAGGTCACTCTGGGCCATGCAAACCACTTGAGGTTGTGTAGACCACTTGGGGCCGTGCGGATCACTCTGGGGCGTATGGACCACTTTAGGCCATGTGGGTCACTTTGGGCCGTGCTAGTCACTCGGAGCCGTGCGGACCACTCTGGGTCGTGCGGGTCACTCTGGGTTGTGCAATCACAAGGGTGTCACTCAAATGTCACTAAGCCTGGGACGTCAGTTGTATGGTGTCGTTCAGAATATATTGCAGATGGAATTAATGTTTTATGCCCGTAGTATGAGCAGATCGCCAAAGTCAATATTCAATGGAAAGGAGAGTTCGCACATACACCAGGAAATATATTCAATAATGATAGCACTTTAGATTACAATAATCTTGAGAATAGAGCATAATAGAGTAGATAGGGTGAGGAGTTACTCCCACCGAAATTGCGGATACCAAATAGGGAGGATCTTTCACCTCCGAATGGCATACAATAGAACTTCAATTGGAATTTGCAATGGCAAATAAAATATCCAAGTCGCATACCTACAACAACCTACAAACCGACCTTATATATGGCTTCGGGGAAACTTCTTGAAGGATTACAAAAAGTGCTGACACAGCCACACGCTACAAACAATAAAATAAAAATGGTCCTGAGAAATAATAACTTTAATTTCAGGGCCATACATACAAAATTATTAAATTAATTTATTTAATTGCATTGGGGACATTACAGTCCTCCCCTCTCAGAGATTGCTTGCCCTCAAGAAATTGCAACTTTGATCCTAGATATCCTACTATGGGAGGATCATGAATCTCTCCTGTGATCATCAAATAGTTTGCCAACGAAGCTCCAAGATCCCAAACCAAGCGCGAACGTTGGCAGCAGTATCCGTTGAAATCTCCATGTTGCTTCAAGGTCACATGCATATAATCTGATTTAGTCGAAATGAGCAAACCGCCATCAAGTTTCCGCTCTGCCACTCTAATATAAACATTGCCATGTCTGGAGTCACTAGGATCCCATGGAAGCCAATCATAAAACACATCGGTGCTTTGATCCAAAGCCTTCATGTGATTACGCTCATCAATCTCTTGAGGAATCTCATAGCTCAGGTAGATCCTATTGTTTCCATGAGGAAGCCCCTCACATGGAGAGATTGTAATCAGGCATGCCTCATGCTCCACCGAAGGATAAACTCCATAATCAAACAACTGTAGCTGCTCCTACAAGAGATCATCGATAGCATCTTCATGAAGCTGATCAACCATCGATAGAGCTTGATCATTCGAAGTGTCGTCGATTGAGCCCACATTTCCATCAAGTTGATCGTTGGGTGCTAGTTCGACGAAATTTGTGCAAGCATCTTCTTCCCCTTTTTGATTGTCTTGAAAATTTGGATGTATTACATTTGAAGGGACAATGTCCAAATCCTCCTGTAGCTGTAGTGTAGGCATAACTTCATCCTTCGTAGGGCTCACTGTGCTAAGTACCTCATTGTCGATCTCCCGACTGAGATTGATGTTGTAGATTCTATCTCCTTCGGATGATGGGTACCTCAACCTTAGCTCTATGTAGTCCTTGAGGGATATGTCTGTCTTCCATCCACCCAATCCTACTTGATTTGCTTTAGTGACTCAGCCAGAGTGAGCAGATGCATTTCGACTTGCTTGATCCTCGAAGGGAAAATCGGCATTGTTGGTCTTGTATTGGTCCAAGGTGTGTAACAAGCCGCCCTTCATTATTCCATTTTACATGCATTTGAGTGTCTCGCCAATCTGCTTCTGTCCTCTTGCTAGGGCCTAGCAGAGCTTCTGCTGAATTCTTCTTAGCTCCCTCAACGCATCTTCCAATCCATCACTCGGTGCCATGATTCTCCCAATAGGCTGGTAGAATCATTAGCTCTGATACCACTGTAATGTACCACTTGGCCTACGAACCGCTCTGAGCCATGCGGGTCGTGTGGACCACTTAGGGTTGTGTAGGTCTCTTCGGGTCATACAGAACTTGGGGTCATGCGGGTCACTCGAGGCCGTGCGGACCACTTCGGGTCATGCAGACCACTCGGGGTTGTGCAGACCACTCAAGGTTGTGCGGGTCACTCGGGGCCGTGCAGACCACTCCAGGCCGTGCGGGTCACTCAGGGTTGTGCGGACAACTTTAGGTCGTGCGGGTCACTCAGAGCCGTGCAGACCACTCGGGGACATGCGGGTCACTCTAGGCCGTGTGGTCACAACGGTGTCACCTGAACGTCGTCAAGCCTGGGATATATGTTGTATGGTGTTGTTCAGAATATTGCAGATGGAATTAATGTTTTATGCTTGTAGTATGAGAAGATCGCCAAAGTCAATATTCAATGGAAAGGAAAGTTCGCACATACACCAGGAAATATATTCAATAATGATAGCACTTCAGATTACAATAATCTTGAGAGTAGAGCAGAATAGAGAAGAATAGGGTGAGAAGTTACTCCCACAAAAATTGCGGATACCAAATAGGGAGGATCTTTCACCTCCGAAATGGCATAAAACAAAACTTCAATTGGAATTCGCAATGGCAAATAAAATATCCAAGTTCGCATACCTACAACAACCTACAAACCGGCCTTATATATGGCTTCGAGGAAACTTCCCGAAAGATTACAAAAAGTGCTGACACGACCAACATGCTATGAACAATAAAATAAAAATGGGCCTGAGAGATAATAACTTTAATTTTGGGGCCATACATACAAAGTTATTAAATTAATTTATTCAATTGCATTGAGGACATTACAAAATCTAACTCCATCATCGAAATGGCTCATGGGTTGCACCAAAAGGATAAAAATTGGTGCAGTCACCGATGGAGGGTCCTCAAAGAGATCAGTCCAATCGTGCAACAAGAGTAAACACAATGAAAATAACAAAAGAGAATACAAAGAGAACAAGCAAGATTTGTATTTATTCACTGGAAATTAGTTACATTCAGTTGGCAACATCATACATGCCAGGCTACAACCAGCCTGCTTGATTACAATCTTCGGTCAGAGACCTTAGACCCCAATTCTAAAGATTATCCTTGATTACTAACTGAGAGCCCCTTTCTAGAGAAGTATTACATTACATAAATAGGCATCACAACATGCAAGTCGGCCCAAAAACAAAGAACATTCCCCAAGAAAAGGAAACGTGTTAAACCAAATAGGGTAGGTCCTAAATCATAAGGAACTCGATCCATAAATCGTGCAAGGCCCAACAAACCGAGATTTAGGTCCACACATGATCCAAGAACAAATATGTATGTGCCATTGAGCTTCGCAAGCTATAGATTTCCATTGCAAGATCGGAATTCACCAACGGGTCACAAACTGGCAAGAACACACCACCCGAGAGAGAACAAATCATAGCTTGAGCAACAATGAACCAAATGAGCTGCAAACCTAGGAACATGGTCCAAGATAGGTCCTGGATACAATCCGATCATTGCATAAACTAACTCGAACATATGATGAATCACCAACTTGATCTCTCATAATGGAAAACAGGAACAATACTGAACAAAAATATTTTTGGTTGATGCAAGATTGCTCCAAACCTAAGATCCTCTTGCATCAGACACCCGGGGTTATTAAGAAAGTGAGCATCTCACTTTGCAATCTGAGAAGAATCAAAATTATCCAACTCTGATTGAGAATCCAAGAAGAATCTTCAACTAGTCTGTCCTTCCACTTCACCAGATATTCCAAATATTCCTTTCCCCTAGTACTCCTTCCAACTCTGCTATCCAAAATCCTCTCAATCTTGTCCATCTGCTTCTTCGAATACTCCCGTTTCACATCTAAATCATCCTCAGGCTCATGATATTCATACAAATCAACAATATTGAATATAGGCGATATATCCATATCCTCAAACAATTCCACTTCAAAAGCATTTCCAAACTCAAACTTCTTCAATATTCTACAAGGCCCAAATTTCCTCCTCTTCAACTTGCTATAAGTTCCAATTGGAAACCTTCCTTTCTTCAAATGAACCATAACTTCATCTCCTACTGCAAAATCCTTATGTCTCCTAGTTCTATCAGCCTGTTCCTTATACTTCAAATTACTACTCTCCAAATGATACTTAACCTCCGGATGTAATGACTTCACAAGATCTGCATATCCTTCTCCTTCAGCACTTATTTTCCTTTCATGACTAAGATCCCTTAATTTTGTAACTCCTTTAGGATTCATGCCACTAACTATTTCAAATGGTGTCCTTCCTATGATCCTATTCATCAAATTGTTATATGCAAACTCTGCTTGTGGCAAAACCAAATCCCAATTACTCAGTTTGTCTCCAACCAAGCATCTTAGTAAATTACCCAAACTCCTATTCACAACCTCTGTCTGTCCATTGGTCTGTGGGTGAAAAGTAGAACTAAACTTCAAATCAGTGTTCAACTTCTTTCAAAGTGTCCTCCAAAAATAACCAACAAACTTACTATCCCTGTCTGACACTATACTCTTCGGTAATCCATGCAATCTCACAATCTCCCTAAAGAATAAGTCAGCAAAATGCACAACATTTGATGTTTTCTTACAAGGAATGAAATGTGATTTCTTAGAAAATCTGTCATCTACCACAAATATAGAATCATTACCTCTTTGTGTCTTAGGCAATCCCAAAACAAAATCCATGCTAATATCTTCCCAAGGTGTAAGAACCTTGTTGGTTCTAACTACTGGGACCCAATTACAAAGCTTTTGACATTTCGTCAAATGGTTGGCATGCAATGTCTGAGTTCTTTTTTTCTGAATGTATATGGTTTGTTTTGTTTGTATTCAAATGGTTTTGCAATTACAACACATATAACAATGCATGAAATAAGATATTTTTTCCTAAATCCAAATAGAAGTATTCCAATTTATGTAATATGAAATCAGATTGCATACAACAGCTATTGTAATTTGAGAAATAAAATTAATCAACAATTAAGAGAACCTGGAATGTGGTCACAACTCTGTAATTCGTCCCAAAATAAATCACAACTTTCATTCAATGTAAAAACCCTTGGCATCAAACTTGGCATGAATGATCAGCCCCTAATGATCATATGGTTACTGTTGTAGGCTTGGCGTCGAAGCTGGAATTTTATTGCAATCCCCAAGGCCCTACAATTTGACCAAGTAGTTGGGCGGCTAGCCTAGGTAGCTTACGTGGCTGCAATGTCTGGAATAGCTGCATTGTTAGACCCAAAACACTGATCATAGAGGCTGCAATTCAGTCCTTATGTTGTCTCTATTTGACTGCAACAAATCTGAATGAGAAACTAAAACATTAACCCCCAATTTCATCATCATTTGGCACAATCATGACCTCTGTATGAAGCCATAGCTAGCAGCAAGAATCAGTGGATCTTCCACCACCTCTAATTGCAAAAATCCTTGAAGAATTCCTTTCTCTAATGGCTGAAGTCGAAACCCTAGTTTCTTCTTCTCATAAACTTCACCAAATTCAAAAAAGCATAATCAACATAATGAAAAAGAACTCATGTGAGTCTTTTATAACTTTTGTGGGAGAACTTACACACTTTTCCAGCCAATGTGGGATAAATAGATATAATTTTCTTTTAATAATTCATTTGCTCCAATACTTTAATTAATACCTTGGCTTAGGCTTCTATGAATTAATTGAATAAATGGCCACTCCCAATGATGACTCAACTCTCAACTTAAGTTAAATTATAACTTTATAATAAGCCATTTGATGATTAAATAATAATTTGGCCACCAAAATAATAATAACTCCCAAAATACTTATCCTTTAAATATGTTGTTTGAAACAGGAGTCACACCTAATATTTCCCTACGTGACCAAATGCAGTTTCTAAAAATAGAAAGGTCCCATCTCTATCAGCCTCAGACTTACTATAAATAGTAAGCATATGAAACTGAGCCTAAACGAAGTCGAATCTGAGCCAAACAAAGACCAAACCGGAACATACTAAATTCTAGAGAAGACAAGAACCTCTATTAACCAAGCCTCTACCTCGGAAGACCCTCTATCCACAATAATTAGCCTATGAAGGACACAATAATAGGCTAACCCCTCAAACTCTGATGCTCATGAAAAATGGGGACATTACAATCCACCCTCCCTGAAATTGCTTGTCCCCAAGCAATCGTGACTGCAAATCAACTCCACTACACCAAAGGTCCACATGAAAACTGAGAAATGTCCCACACTGTAACAACATTGCTGAAGCACCAGAATAACCCCAACAACACTGAAATGAACAATAATCCATCTGTCCAATCTTTGCGCACTGAAACTGTGCATCTGAAACAAATCATGTACATGGGAATCAAAAGTAGAACTGCCAGTAACCCACACCAAGCACACACTACAAAACTCCCTAGCAAATCCAAACTAGAATCCCAATGCACATGTAGGATCCCAAAACACATTGAAGAGTGTCCAATAAAATATGCCTGGATCCCAAATCTTGAATCCATGCCAGCCAAGGAAAATAACCCAAGACATCAGCTGCACTAACATGATCCCAACATCATCATGCCGCAGAAGGTGAAGCAATCCGATGGGACCCATCCAACCTGCAATACTAATCTTGTCTCCACTTGGATCCCAATATAGACGAGGCTCACATCCATCCATCACTAGGAATAAAGGACATCCAACAACATCTAATAGACCAAATCTACTTGTACACTCTACCAATCCCCCACGTGTGTGAAATCCAACTGTACTACAAGGAAAAGAACTCCCAAGAGTGTTTGTATCATAACCAAGATATCCATTGTAATGTCCCCGGTTTTAGGCCCTTGGGATTAGCTTATTTCAATGACCCTCGTAAGCTAATCAAGTTGTCAGAGGGGGTCGTTTGGCAGAGCCATTGGTTGGTTTCCACTCCGGAGATCTCAGATGCCAGGATTGCTCTTCGTTGGGGTCAGATTGGTTGACTTACTATTTATAGTAAGTGGTATTTTTTTGGGTATTGCTATGTCTAGCAGAGCAGCTGTGCGATGGTTTCAGTTAATTGTGGGGTTACGTATGCAGGATCTCTAGTTTGAGAGATTTTCTATTTTTAGTAGGTCTAATATTGTCTGGTTGCTATTTCTGGCAGGGCAGTGTGAGTTCGGGATGTTGTTGTCAGAAGTTTTTATAACATCACATTATATTTGGAGTTATTAAATTAAGTCTACTTTAATTTAATAACTTATGCAATTATATGTTATAATTTGATTGTGTTGATGAAGCTTCTTAAGTGAGAAGTGTCATGAAGAAGACTTCTTTAATGAAGTTTTATAAAAGCCTTGGAGAAATCGATTTCATTCACCTTATGTCATTTTGATGAAAAATTGAAAAGTTGAAGTGTGTCTTGGAGAGAGAAATCATAATTCTTGAGGAAGAACAAGGGTTTCATGTTTGGTCTTTAGTGTTGTGGAGAAAACATCGAAATCTTGCTAGACTTTGAAGAGATAGGATCGAATTTTGCTTGGAATATCTACAGATTGGCTTGAGCATGTGAATGTGATGAAAAGGTACGGAATTTGATGGCTGCCGTACAGATTTCTACAAGGGGCTGTACGGAACTGCTGTGTGTTCTTTGCTGTGATTGAATTCTTTGTCTAAGGGGCTGCGTTGTTTGCTAGGAAGCCTTTAAAGGCTGCACCAATGTTTAGGAAATCGCAGCTCAATTCCTTGGAGGGCTGAGTTTTATTTTTTGAGTGCTGAGAACAACTTCCATGGAGGCTGCGTGACTTTTCCTAGCAGTTGTCTACATTTCCTAAGTGCTGCGTTTCATCCTAGGAAGTGGTGTCCCATTTCTTGGAGAAGTTTAACAAGGTGCTGCATTCATATTGATATATGTAATGATTTGAATAAGTTTTTCAAGCATGTAAATGAATTGTTAATGAGCTATGGAGCAAAGTTAATTTGCTGTTGATGTCAAGATATTTTATGTTGAAATTGCAAAGGTTATAAATATTTTGAATTTCAATAAAAATTTGCAAATAAAATAGAGGTAATAGCCGGATTGCAATTGAGATCCATCTGGACACGTCACATCCATCCTCAACAAAACTGTCATGGGTGTATTGACTCTGTAAATAGCCTCCTGCTAACTTGCAGCAGCTAACTCCATCAATTGAAGATGGCGTAAACCCATCCCATAAAGGATGGTATGATCCTAGAACCAATCCACATCGACGCATAATGAAGTCCTCTACATGCGGATCAAAAGAAAAATGATGAGCACTCCTCATTGTGTAGTTACAATAAAAGGCTCCGATCTCTATTAGTGGCTCATCACTAACAACTCGAGAATCAGGAGGTGGCTCCAACCTTTGACCCCGAAGAATTGATTGGGCAGGGTCTTGGGTCACCCTCTCTGCAAATCCAACCACGAAATCAAGATGGGGAAGCATGGTAGTCAAATTTTCCCCAATTGCTCCCACTAAACGTTGAATTGCACGAGAACCTCGTATGAGAGTAGCCTCAGAGACTCTAAATGGTCCCTCCTGAAATTCTAGACTATCAAGCAGGTACTCAATAAATGAACCTGTGCAGTAGAAACAATATGAAGCAGAGTCAACTGGTTCTCCTGCAATCTTTAGCTGATTCCCCTGACTCTGTGACACCGCCAACTGTCCATCGCCATCAGCTGCATGAGATGAAGTAACTGATTTTCTTCCGGGAAAGGGAAACAATCAACATGAGAGCCATACTTCTAGCTAGATGACACTATACCAGGCCTCTGTAAAGATGTAGTAGTGTCGTCTACCAACACACAACTCTCTGAAGAATCCACCACTGCCACACAAGGGCTCTCAATATCCTGTCCTAAATCATCTGTCAATGTGCTGACCATTGGTGAACTTGTTACAACAAGAGCCTCTCTGTAGCTCTCAGCCAAAGTACTCATCCCCACTGAGTCCACTGCACCTAAATCTGTGACGGATGTAACCACATCCTCACTACAACCCATGGATATCAACTCATCATCAACCGCCACTGTAGGAAGCTGAACTGAATTTGTAGCTGGTGAAGACTGTACTTGGCTCAACTCCACGACAACCTCATCTAACTGTAACTACAACTCCTGAAGAGCCAACTGGGTGCTCTCTAATATCTTTGAAGTCACCACAAGCTCATGAGTGAGCTCAACTACCTCCTCTTCCTTTCCCAACAATGTATCATAGCAAAGTGCAACCCCACTCAAGAAGATGGTCTCTGTCAGCCAATAACTGCAAATAGTTGTGTTTCATTGTACCGATGGCCTCTCGAAGGGTATGGAACTCTGCAAGGGAAAGATTGCCATCACAATGCTCATTTGTCACAGGAGTACCCCATCCATAGGTAGCTAACATCTGATGGAAAACATCATAATGCTCGATGGCTATAGCAATCTGATTATCATTCACCTTCAGTTGCCCGACAACATGATGTCTTTGAACTCCTGAACTCCCATGTAATCTCTCTGACTCACAATCCGCACTGTGATAGGAAGTTGTATCCATTATGCTAACCTCATGATCAATATCATCATGTGCGCTAACAACCTCACACATATCAACAACCGAAGTACTGTTGCTGGGTACCTCGATGAATGACTCATCTAAATTAGTATAAGCTGCTGCTACATCAGTCTCCTCGCATGCTCCCACTACCAATGTAACTGTAAGTCCTTGCAAGTCGCGATCCTAGGACCTATCACTAACCAATGAGTTCTCTAAACCATTTTTTAAAGTTTGATATGACAAATCAGACTCACTACAACATGATTCGTCCTCATAGATAACATCAATAATGCCCATATCACCAATGCCAACATCATCCCTCTATTAAATCTCTGTTGTCTCATGCTACTACAAGCATGACTCATTGTTGTCATGAAAATTAGAATCATTATGGCATGAATCTACATCATATAACTCATTTCTAACACTCGAATCATGAGTGTCAACACTGGGAAACTCCATGCAACCATCTCCAACACATGGAAATGCTTCTATCTCCTGCATAGGCTCACCATTATGACTGCTGTCATAAAAATCAGAACTATTAGAGCTCATATTTTCCTTGCAATCCTCAAAAGTGACACTCCCATCATGCGAGTCAAAAGTCAAGGTGGCACCAACAATATCCTCCACACGTGCCCTATCATCAACGCCATCAATAGGCTCAAACATAGGACTACCATCATAAAAATCAAAACCTGTATCATTAATAACTTCATTGTTGTCTATTGATGTAGGGCTGCCATCAATGGTGTCTGTCATGTCATCAGCATTTCCATGAGTGCAAGCTCTTATCTCATGGAAATGATGAGACTCAATGCAGCTGTCCTCAAACAAAATAGGCATAACCTCATGTCTCTGTGAAGAGTCTCCCTTGTCATGTGTGTAAGAAGAACTAGTGGTTGCTCCACTAAGCAAAGGCTCAACCTCTACATCTGTAATGTCCCGACCGACCCGTGTATTGGCAATAAGTAACAGTATCTTTTCACTATGTTGACAATGATAGAGAGTTGACTCAAGATGCATGTTGGGAGTAGTTCGTACGTACTGTGATTGCAAAATGTGTCAGTACGGACGAATGACAAGGTGTAAGGCAAGTGTGTGGAGGAGTGGGACTATAATGTTCTGAGGAGAAGGAACCGTGCAACTGATGGAGTTAGGAAAAGAACCCGTGTGTATCAAGTGCCACTTGATGCAACATGACAGAGAGTTGTACGGTGCCCTAATGTCTGTACGGTAGGGTGGTCGTACGAGGGTATGTGGAGGTGTACGACGTTGGTTGAAGAACACTGTACGGTGTGTAGTTGGATGTACGGAGGGGAGATAATGGTGAGGGCATGCGGAGATGAGAACATACAGCTTCTCCCTATTGGGACCATGTGAATGGCCAAGGCCATACGATTTGCACTTTTACTACGCCGGCGCAAATTATTAGCCGCCAATGGTATGATTATTGCAAGTTCAGAATATCGATGGTCGCCTAAATGCAATAGGTCAATTGCAAATGCACATAAATTATTGATTAGACTTCAGATTACATGGAGCACAAATGGGTTGTTGCCAAAGCCAACGACGCAAATGTATTTATCTTCAAACAATGAAAGTACTTCACATTACAAGGCATCGAACAAGGTCTGAGCAAATATAAATCAGAGAAAGAAAGATCAATCTCCAAATGAAACGATCAACAGATCTAGCGCACAAGTGACATATCGGAGTGATATTTCCAACATCAGACTAGGGTGGCTGTGAACCATCAAAATTGCATTCACCAAATAGGGAGGATCTTTCACCTCTGAAATGGTAGAAGAGAACTCCAACTGGAATTTGCAATACAAAATAAAATCCAAGATGCATGCCAACAACTTCCTACATGCCGGTCATAAATACCCCTTCAGAGAACTCCCGAGGGTTTACAAAAGAATGCTGACACGACAAACACCTACGGACAACAATAATAAAAATGGGCCTCTTTATTAATTAATTAAAGGTCCTTAATAATATCTTTTAAATTGTGACCAATTAATTAATTAATTAAATTAATTTATTCGCTATCAATTTGGGGACATTACAAATCCTCGCCGCCCAAAGATTGCTTTCCCTCAAGCAATCCATCATCAAGACTCCAGGATTCCAAACTAGGCGCAGACACTGATAACTGTATCCATTGGAACCTTCAAGCCACAACATGAACACGTGCATGCACTTGGAAGTAAGCGAGAAAAGTAACTCTCCATCAAGCTTCCGTTGCTCCACTCTAATATAATTGTTTCCATGCCCAGAGTCACCAGGATCCCATTGAAACCAAACATCAAACACATCGATGCTGAGATCCCAAGCCAAGCATGGACATTGGTAGCAATATCCATTGAAAACTCTGTGCTACTTCTGGATCACATGCATATAGTTGGATTTAGTTGGGACAAGTAAACCATCATCAAGCTTTCACTGCGCCACTCTGATATAAACATTGCCATGCCCTTCACTGGGATCCCAACAATGCCAATCAATGAAATCTTTCACGCCATCATGTTCACCAATCTCTTCTGGTATGGCCGTAGACATGGACGCTAACACTGACAAGAACATAGCCACGACATGACCACAACCATAGACGCAGCGATGATGAGGGACACGAACACAGACACCACGACAACGGACACAGCCTCGACGACGGACAAAGCATTGGCAGCGGACAGACTTTGGCAACGACAGTGACGGACAGAACCTCTGCGGTGGACAAAACCTCAGCATCGGACAAAACCTCGGCAGCGGACAGAGCCTCAACTACGGGCAGAACCTTAGCGGACAGAACCTCGATAGATAGAGCCTCAGCGGCGATGAGGATGGAGAGAACCTCAGCAGCGGACAAAGCCTCAGCTAAGAGCAATGCCTTGGCGACAGATAGAGCCTCGGTGAACAAAACCTTGGCGGACAGAGCCTAGACGACAGACAGGGCCTCGGCAGCGGACAGAGCCTTGATGACGGACACAGCCTCAACGACAGACAAAGCTTCGGCAATGACGACGACAGATAGAACCTCTGCAACAAATAGAACCTCGGCAATTGATAAAACCTCTGCGGCGAATAGAGCCTTGGCGGCAATGACAACAAAGAGAACCTTGACGGCGGTCACAGCCACTTGATCTGTCCATGTTGTTTTGGCAAGATCCATGCAAGCAACCTCTTCATTTTTTTGGTGTTCTCTACCTGTAGGTGTAGTAGCAAGAGTTAGCAGATCCTCCTGGAGAAGCCCTATAATCATGCCTTCACCCTCCTCGTGTAATGCATCACCCTTATTGTCGTCATCTACTTTCTCCCACTTGTGCAAATGAGATATTAGTTTTTCTTCACAATTCTTGAATACATTATTGACCAATCTACACGCTGCCATAAATGCGAGACATTCTAGATTACGAACAACCCACAACATAGATACGATAGGTTGGGATATTTCATCCATCTCTTCAATGCACAAAATCATAAGGCTCTCCATAGCAACCAAAACCTTAGTATCATGGCACTCCTTGATTGTGACCAAGAAGTGATGAAACATATCATGGATCAAGACTTGCAACTCTAGATCTAAGAGGAGGTTACTTATTTTGACATTTGCACAATTCTCCAATATTGTAGATCTCTTGCCAAAAGGATCACCACCGAAGTCATCAAGGCTCTGAAAGTTGTCAACGATCAAATGCAATATCTCTATCATGGTGTTGTCATCATACGGTTCTCTAGGAGCCGAGATTCTCAAGATCTCACTAAGACATGTTGCAATTGCCAACTTCATTTCCTTATCATGGTGTCTCAAAAGCCTGGGTTGACTTAAGGCATCCTTAATCAGAGAAAGGATCCTCTGTATAAATCTTGGAGGTAATTGGTCCACCTTACACAAACATACTTCCAATATATCTAATTGAAGATCAACACCCTCGTTGAGCTCTTTGCCAATATTTTGTAGTGCCTTCAACCACCACTGTCCATCACTGTTGGGCGCCATAATGTGATCCAAATCCCAAAATCTCTCAATCATCCCAATAGGCTGGAAAGATCACTAGCTCTGATACCACTGTAATGTCTCGACCAACCCGTGTATTGGCAATACGTAACAGTATCTTTTCACTATGTTGACAATGATAGAGTTGACTCAAGATGCACGTTGGGAGTAGTTCATATGCACTGTCATTGCAGAATGTGTCAATATGGACGGATGACAAGGTGCATGGAAAGTGTGTGGAGGAGTGGGACTGTAATGTTCCGAGGGGAAGAAACTATGCAACTAATGGAGTTAGGCAAAGAACCCGTGTGGATCAGGTGCCACTTGATGCAACACGACAGAGTCGTATAGTACCTTGATGTTTGTACAGTAGGGTGGCCGTACGGGGGTATGTGGAGTAGGTGTACAATGTTGGTTGAAGAATGTCGTACGGTGTGTAGTTGGAGGTACAGAGGGGAGATAATGGTGAGGGCATGCGAAGATGAGAAGAACGTACAACTTCTCCCTGTTGGGATTGTATGAATGGCCAAGGCTGTATGGTCGGCACTTTTACTACGCCGACACAAATTATTAGCTACCAATGGTATGATTATTGCGATTTCAGAATATCGATGGTCACCTAAATGCAATAAGTCAATTGCAGATGCACATAAGTTTATGATAAGACTTCAGATTACATGAAGGAGCACAAATGGGTTGTTGCCAAAGCCAGCGACGCAAATGTATTTATCTTCAGACAATGAAAGTACTTCAGATTACAAGGCATCGAACATGGTCTGAGAAAATATAAATCAGAGCAAGACAAATCAATCTCCAAATGAAACGATCAACAGATCTGGCGCACATGTGAAATATCGGAGTGATTTTTCCAACAACAAACTAGGGTGGCTATGAACCACCGAAATTGCATTCACCAAATAGGGAGGATCTTTCACCTCTGAAATGGAAGACAAGAACTCCAACTGGAATTCACAATACAAAATAAAATCCAAGACGCATGCCAACAACTTCCTACATGTCGGTCATTAATACCCCTTCGAAGAACTCCTGAGGGTTTACAAAAGAACGTCGACACGGAAAACACCTACGGACAACAATAATAAAAATGGGCCCCTTTAATAATTAATTAAAGGTCCTTAATAATATATTTTAAATCAGGACCAATTAATCAATTAATTTTATTTATTTATTCTCTATCAATTTGGGGACATTACAACATCCACCTTCTCTTCCATTGTTTCTTTTGCGTGATAGAAATCATTTAAATTAGAGACTTTTTCTTTCTTTCTTTGCAAACCAGGAATCCAAAATCTCCAGGTGTTGTAGCAACCCTGATATATTATTATTATAATTCTAAAAAGCATTATTGTAAGCCTGTATATCATGCTTAAGCTCTGGCATGAGACCCTGTATGGATTTGTTTGACCTTGTTTTACCCATGATTTACATAACACCACTTTCCTGAAAGCAAAGTCCTCTGACGCAAGATGGTAGGAAACTGCTCTGACACCACTGTAAGAACCCTGCTGGTTCTAACTACTAAAACCCAATTACAAACCTTTTGACATTTTGTCAAATTGTTGGCATGCAATGTCTGAGTTCTTATTTTCTGAATGTATATGGTTTGTTTTGTTTGTATTTGAATGGTTTTGCAATTACAACACATAACAATGCATGAAATAAACTTTTTTTTCCCAAATCCAAACAAAAGTATTCCAATTTATGTAATATGAGATCAGATTCCATAAAACAACTATTGGAATTTGAGAAATAAAATTAATCAACAATTAAGAGAACCTGGAATATGGTCACAACTGTGTAATTCGTCCCAAAGTAAATCACAACTTTCATTCAATGCAAAAACCCTTGGGGTCAATCCTAGAATGAATGATCAGCCCCTAATTATCATATGGTTATTATTGTAGGCTTGGCGTCAAAGCTGGAATGTTATTGCAGTCCCCAAGGCCGTACGATTTGACCAAGTGGCTGGGCAGCTAGCCTAGAAAGCTCACGTGGCTGCAATGTCTGGAATGTGTGCCTTGTTAGACCCAAAACACTGATCATAGAGGCTGCAATTCGGTCCTTATGTCGTCTCTATTTGAGTGCAACAAATCTGAATGAGAAACTAAAACATTAACCCCCAATTTCATCACCATTTGGCACAATCATGGCCTCTGTATGAAGCCATAGCTAGCAGCAAAAATCTGTGGATCTTCCACCACCTCTAATTGCAAAAAACCTTGAAGAATTCCTTTCTCCAATGGCTGAAGTTGAAACCATGGTTTCTTCTCATAAACTTCACCAATTTCAAAAAAGCATAATTAACATAATGAAAAAGAACTCATGTGAGTCTTTTATAACTTTTGTGGGAGAACTTACACACTTTTCCAACCAATGTGGGATAAATAGATATATACTTTTCTTTTAATAATTCATTTACTCCAATACCTTAATTAATACCTTGGCTTAGGCTTCCATGAATTAATTGAATAAATGGCCCCTCCCAATGATGACTTAACCCTCAACTTAAGTGAAATTATAAAGTTAAATTATAACTTTGTAATAAACCATTTAATGATTAAATAATAATTTAGCCACCAAAATAATAATAACTCCCAAAATACTCTATCCTTTAAATAAGTCGTCTGAAACAGAAGTCACCTAATATTTCCCCACGTGACCAAATACACTTTCTTAAAATAAAAAGGGCCCATCTCTATCAACCTCAGACTTATTATAAATAGTAAGTATATGAAACTAAGCCCAAACGAAGACCAAACTGGAACATACTAGATTCTGGGAAAGACAAGAACCTCCATTAACCAAGCCTCTACCTTAGGAGACCCTCTATCCACAATAATTAGCCTATGAAGGACACAATAATAGGCTAATCCCTCAAACTCTAATGCTCGTGAAAAATGGGGACATTACACAAGGTCTACTAGGTACAGGTAAAGGTGTATACAATCCAACATTCTGACTAAATCCCTTAGTAACTTGACATACTCTGTAACTCTAAACAAATCTCCGAACATCCTTATGAATCTGTGGCCAAAAATACCTTTCACTCAACAAACTCACTATCTTATCAATTCTGAAATGCCCTGCAAGTCGTCCACTATGCTTCTCCTTAATCAGATTATCCCTCATTGATCCTCTAGGTATGCACAACTTAACTCCTCTAAACAACATATCCTCCTAAATAAAATAATCCAACCACTTGCTTTGGTCAACTACAACAAGTTCCTTACAAGCCTTCCATGATTTTGCAAAATCAGGATCTGTGTCATACAAAGTCTTCAATTCATCAAATCCCAATACTTCCACTCTTATCTCTGTCAGTAAATTCCTTCTTCTACTCAATGCATCAACAACCTTATTTGATTGTCCACTCCTATGTTTCAACACAAAAGTAAAACTCTGCAAAAAATCAACTCATCTCATATGTCTCTAATTTAACTTACCTTGACTACTCAAATATTGCAATGCTTTATGATTAGTATACAACACAAATTCCTTCGGCATCAAGTAATGTCTCCACTTCTTCAAAGCGCATAGAACTCCTGATCATAAACTGAATATATCTTCTTAGCATCATTCAACTTCTCACTGTAAAAGCAGCAGGTCTACCTTTTTGACTCAATACAACTCCAATTGCATTCCCACTTGCATCACAATCAACTTGAAATACCTTAGTAAAATCAAGTAAAGCCAATACCGGTTGTTCAGTAACTTTCTACTTCAATAAGTCGAAACTATTATTTGCTCCATGTGTCCATTTGAAATCCTCCCGTTCCGCTCTCATAGTTTATGTCATACGATTACAAACCGATTTGAAATTCCTAATAAACTTTCGGTAAAAACTAGTCAATCCATGAAAAGATCTAACTTCCCCAACACTTTTTGGTGTAGGCCATTCCAAAATTGCTTTAAACTTCTCCGGATCCATCTTCAATCCTTCGGCTGAAATCACAAATCCAAGATACACTATCTCCTCCATGAAAGTACATTTCTTGATTCTAATCAGCAACTGCTCTTCCTTCAATCTCTACGATACTTGTCTCAAATGCAACAAATGTTCTTCCTTACTCTTACTAAAAATTAGAATATCATCTAGATACACAATTACAAATTTACTTAAGAATTTCTTCAATACCTCATTCATTAGCATCATGAAAGTACTAGGTGCATTAGTTAAACTGAATGGCATAACTGACCACTCATACAAACCCTCATTAGTCTAAAAGCAGTCTTCCATTCATCCCCTTCTCTGATTCTCATTTGATGATACCCACTCTTTATGTCAATCTTAGTAAACTACCTTGCTCCACTCAAACAATCCATTATGTCATCCATTCTAGGCAAAGAAAATTTGTACTTCACTGTGATCTTATTAATAGCTTTGGAATTAGTACACATTTTCCATTCTCCATTCTTCTTAGGTGCCAATATTGCAAGTATTGCACAAGGACTCAAACTTTCTCTGATCAAACCTTTCTGTAATAATTCTTGCACTTGTCTATTCAACTCCTCATGTTCTGTTGGTGTCATTTTATGTGGTGCTTTATTTAGTAAACTAGCTACGGAAATTAGGTCCATGCAATGACTGATACTTCTAGCAGGTGATAATCTATTAGGTACCTTGTCTAAAATGATGTCCTCAAATTCTATCAGTAAATCCCTTACCTCCGGTGGTTGTTCATCCACTATTCTGGAATTAGGTTTCCTAGGAATCAAAGCATAACACATACTTTCTTTCTTCAAGCCATCCAAGAATTTTCTTCCTTCAACCAAGCAAACCCTTACTGTAGTACAATTCTCACTCTTAGGATCTTCTACCAAAGGCAACAAAACTTGCTTCATCCCATTTTCTATTATAGTATACCTATTCAGTCTACCATTATGTATTGCTTGTCTATCATACTACCAAGGTCTACCCAACAAGATATGACAACAATCCATCGACATAATATCACAACGAACTTCATTATGGTAAGATCCAATCTTAAATTTCACAAGACACTATTTACTTACCAAAACCTTATGTTCATCCTTAACCCATGTGATTTGATATGGCTTAGGGTGCTTCTGCCTTGGCAACTGCAACTTGGTAACCAAATCCTCTGATGCTAGGTTATGTGAACTCCCACTGTCAATGATGACCTTACAACATTTTCTTGCAACTTTACATCTTGTCTTGAACAAACTCTTCCTTAACACCGGTTCTTGAACAGGTTCTTTATTACATAGGAGTCTTAGGACCATCAGGTTTTCCCCATCTTCCAGTTTATTCATAGATTCAGGTGACTCTTCCTTCACGAGTGCATTTTTGCTAATGCTACCAGTCCTCTTTCTTGAATCCCCATGAGTACATTCAAATGCTCTATAGCCTTCTTCTCCACATTTGAAACAAGTTCCTTTAAACTAGTTCATGTACTCTCTTTTGTAACCATTACCTCTAAGGTAACCTCCTTTTCCTCAGTATGAACTCTCTTCTTTCCATTCAGACTTGCCTTTCTTTTGACTGGAGTAAGATCTACCTCTTGCAAATGATCTACCTCTGCCTCTCTAAAATCTGCCACCTCTTCCTCTCTATCTATGTTCGTGCCTCTTGTTCAACTTTTCCTCTACTTTTAGGGCAAACTGATAAGTCTCCTCAATACTATCTATTTTGACTAGACTAGTTTCATCTTGAATAGATG
Source organism: Chamaecyparis obtusa (assembly GCA_027943335.1). Taxonomy (NCBI): domain Eukaryota; kingdom Viridiplantae; phylum Streptophyta; class Pinopsida; order Cupressales; family Cupressaceae; genus Chamaecyparis; species Chamaecyparis obtusa. The sequence goes on along the minus strand of BSBK01006751.1, from coordinate 74,448 downwards.
TCCTCAAACCATTTAAGTATCTTGTAATTCTTTCAACTTCATCCTCTGTATGCTTAGATCTAATATCCAACCTATAGAATTCTTCAGTATATTCCTTCATAGTAGATCCTTCTGCTTTAGGTTCTGCAATTTCCTCAACAAACTAACTTGATAATCACCAAGTAAGAATTTACTCTTCAACTTATTTACCATTTTATCCCAAGATTTGATCTTTTCCTTTCCTCTCCTTTGTCTATCTATCTGCAAATGTTCCCACCATAAAGATGCATGTCCTTTCAACTTAGTGCTAGCAATCTTCACCTTCTTGTCTGCATTAGTGTTCTCATATTCAAAATAATTTTCCATCTCCGTGATCTAATCAAACAATTTATTAGCATCAAGTTTACCATCATAATCCGATAAATCGAAATGTGGTCTAGCATTCACTTTAGTTAGAGCCCTCAAGAATCTTTCATCACCTTGTTCCAATTCATGTTCATTATTTCCAACCACTACCTCGGCTTCATCATCACTTACATCCTCAATAGGTCTACCTCTTCTTTGGGCAATCTCTATTGCTTCTAATCTAGCTGCAATTTGTCTCAACATATCCATCATGCCTGGATCTACATCTCTCCTTCCCCAAACCATTTTTGTCCACCCTCTGCAATTGTAGGTCAGGTCTCAACTCTACCACCCTACAACCAAATCAACTTAGGGCTTAGCAACAATCAACTCCACAAGGAACACAACTTACCTCTTATACCACTTGTCGCAGTCACCGATGGAGGGACCTTAGAGAGATTAGTCCAATCGTGCAGAAAGAGTAAAAACAGTGAAAATAACACAAGAGAGTACAAAGAGAACACACAAGATCTGTATTTATTCACTGGAAATCAGTTACATTCAGTTGGCAACATACATGCCACTTCCAAATGATTTTTCTCTCCAGGTCTGCAAACAAAAATCATTAAGTAGTTCTCATAGTGTTTGTTGTTGGTTCATTATCTTTCTAATTCTTATTTACATCTATGATATTCGTTTTCCAACTAGATATATATTCTCATAAATTCAGGTAGTACTACTGTCAATGATTTGACTATTTCATTCCACATGAGATTGTCACAAATTTTCGACAAAATAACTTATCCTCATCTTCTTGCTCAATGGATTTAATGACTGCAATGTGCTAAATAAAACTGAAATCCTTCATGAGTTCGTTTTCTATAGGGTATGCTCTTCTAAATCTGAATCCAACAGCTCTCAAGTTTTCAAAAAAGTTAGAACTGTGGGTTAGCGATTTAAATAGGCAACTTATGATGACAACATAACTCAGCTTCACACAAGTGAGGTAGGAATGAAACAAGAATGGCACCAAAAATACAACTGCCTAATCCTACCTTAAAGTATTTAGAAAGAAAACACTGCATATATCACTTATGCATGAAAAAGAACATTGTACACGATTACATATAGATATTGTTTTCTTCATTATCAATACAAGCAATACAAATGGCCTCAAATACTTAGGCTTGACTAACAGATGGAAATCTCGAATGAGTCATTGAAAACAGACATAAGAATTTTGGTTCTCTCCCTCTACATGGGTGGTCTACTTTTGTTTCTACTACTTTGCAGGGCTCTCCCCATTTTTTCTAGTTATAATTGTACTTGTTAGGGGGTTACACGCTTTTAGGCCCACTCCCATGTTTGGGCTATTCTCACTTTTTCATTATTTTCTTTCTTGGTTCATGTTGAGGGCCCTTTTTGCCCTAATCTTTTGCTATTGCACTTGCCATATTTTCTGGTCCATTTGATCGTTATTTGGTAATTTGTGGACATTTATAAATTTATTTTTCTCTTTTTGTCTTTCTAGATGTATTGACCCAACAGAGAAGAAAGCCATGTGTATGACAATTGACCAAATGATCCAATTGGAATGTAACCACATCATTAATCCAGAACAAAACAAAGGTTATAAGTATTCAACATTTCACAGGAGATTGTTTGCATTATTAATCAATTCAATTCATATGTACAAATTGTGTAAGAACCCCAGTGAGTTCAAACTCTGAAACTCAATTCTGGCCTTTTGACATTGCGTCAAACAACTGACATGCAATGCCTAAGTTCTGATTTACTTAATGTATATGGTTTGCTTGTTTGTGTTTAAATGATTTTTGAAATTCCAAACATATACAAGTGCACGAAATTCAAATTACAATGCTTGAAACAAACGAATTACAATGTGGCAAAACTCTAGCAGCTGTATTTCATCATCTCTCTGTGCAAAATTTATAATGTCAAATATAATGCATATGAATTTTAATTTGAAAAACAAATGTACACAACCTGGAACTAATTTCATGCATCCAAACTTCAAAGACACTATAATTGTAATGCTGCTTCCCCTGAAAGGTTACCAGCTATTGCCCAAACAAGGTAATTTTATCTGAAGGCACTCAGATCCCAAAAGATGCCTATAAACTGTCCACGCTGCCCAGAAATTTCACATGCAGCCTTCCTAGCCCTGACAACTGCCTGTAGATTATGGATGCCGACCCACAATGAGTCCGACAGCCAAATAAAGTCTAACACAGCCTCTAATTTAATGATGCAACTGCCTATACATCAAACACAGCCCTTCAATACAGGCTGCGATCTGCTATTGTTGACAATCTTCAACTCTTGCAATTTATATTTGCACTAAACAATGAAAAATTCCTCACAAATCTACCACAATTTGTATCAAATGGATGGCTCTGAATGATACCACCTCCAGGCACAATTTTGTTGGATAGTTTCATCAGTTCAAAGTGTAAAGTCTTGATAGAATTCCCAATTCTACAAGATAAAAATCTGAAACCCTTGTTTCAACTTCTTCTCCAAAACAAAAGCAAAAAGCACAAGCAATGAATGAATCCATTTTCCCTTGCTTTGGCTTTTTTATAATTCTCCAAGAGATATCTTCAAAAGTACTCTTCTCATAACTTAACAATTACTTAGCTTTTGATACCATTTGCTTTTGTTGCAATTCAATTATAACCCCTCCTTCTGGTGCACAATATAAAGTATACTTTATTAACACTTATATCTCCCTTTTAAATAAAGTGCACTTAATTTATAAATGATATGCACTTAATGATCAATTATTATTAAAGTATAACTTTAATAATAATTATAACATTATAACTCCATCATTAATCATTATTTCTCAATTCCAACCGAACTTGTAAGTTAACCATTGTAACCATTGTGCATCCAACTATCTTACTAAAAATAGTAAGGGTTCCTCTCTAACATCAATTGGCTTACTATAAATAGTAAGTGCCTAAAATTGAGCCAACTGACGAATGAGTTAATCACTGAACATACCATGAGTCTGAGTACCCCTGCCAGAAATAGCTTTGACCATAATTTGATTTACTATAAATAGTAAGTCCTAAACTGGAAGCTCCGTCAATGTCACCACAACTCCATACTGCTAGCAAACTGTCCAAGTGCCTTGCTAAAGATAGAAACTCTAACTTACCCCAAAAGACAATTATTATAAATAGTAAGTGTGCCAATCAAACTCAAACAAAAAGCAATCATGAGCATCCCTGACCTTTGGAGTGGGAATTGGCCTCCAACTCTACCAATTGGACCCTCTGAACAACTCCATAAGCCTATGAGGGTCAGGAAATAGGCTAATCCTCTGAAAGATGACACTCACAAAAAAGGGGACATTACAAGTTGTAACAATGGACCATACCAAAATGCTTTGTATATTGTGTTGAGGCACCTTCATAATTCTACTAATAGCATGTAGAAAGGACACCATTAACTAAAGAGTAGTAAAAGACAATCCAGGGGGTAACCCACAGTGTATAGGAAACAACAGTCAAAAGAGTTCACTTTTAAAAACAAATAAGGAAAACAAGACTCTCAAGGAAATTGTTGCAATAGAGGAAGTCACCATAGAATTTATGATAAAAAAAGGAATTGTGTTATGGGCCCCATTAGGAGAGCATAACAAAGGATATATGAAAATAAATACAAACTTGATCCAAGAAGGGAGAATTACATAGTCAAGTACACTATTAATGACACCATTCTCACTCTTTTTTTTCAAAAATTAAATTTTTTTATTAACATAGAGCAAGAGGACATCATTACAGTAGGGCCACTCAATTATTACATTTATGCAGACATGAGAAATACTTCATAGCAATTACAAAGGGCTAGCAACTGACTAATTATAAATTTCAAAGGCATATTCTATATAATATCTGTTGATCCATGCAGGGGCAGATTCTTCAGACACAAGTGAAGTAAGAACATCAATGCCGATGGAATATATTGTAATTAAGTAGTCATCAAAAAATTAGTAATAAAGCTTCTTCTGACACCTTATAATGCTTCAAAACTCATCATGAAGTGCCTTGATATCCTCATTCAGTTCTATTCTTAGTAGCTGACCTAGAGCTTCTCATTCTACTGTAACAGGTACGATTCAGCCAGCCACTGCTGATTTTTATAAACAATGTTTTGGGCATGTTCCTGACTGAATTCGTTTGAAAGCTCTCCCATTCTTCCTGATTCCTGTCTCTGTAAGCAGGAATTGGATGCCTAGTCCTCTTTTCAACGTAAAACACAAGCTTGCCACCCATATGTGCTTTATTTTCTTTGAACACATGAAACAAATCTGTGCTATCATAGGAATCCATGCAGCATGGGTTTTCATCAGAATCCCTTCCAACTGCCAATTCTGAATAGTTTTCTTTACCATTTTAATAATAATGTGTGAATTCTCTTCTGCACTTAAAAGGAAGAAAACTTTCCTCCTAGCAATGCTTGGACACGTGACAGTGCCTCTACTTCTCCATAATTATTTGATGAAATTTCCATACACAAAGGTAAAACTCAGCTCTCTCTAGTTTCTGCATACACCTCCAGCAACTTCTTTTGCAGGGTAGCCACTTGCAGCCTGTTTGAAATTCAATTTAAGGGCTCTCTCAATTGGAAGATACCACTTAAGAGTCCCCCTCTAAAAATATATTTTTCTGTTGATTTCCTCTAGTCTCGGTACATGTATTTTTAACCTTGACAATTTCTTTTATAGAGATAGAGATTGTATTCTCTATTCCACATCCTTGATCTTGTTTAAAAAGTGTACTTTGTTTCTTTCAAGTCAGATTGCCTAAGAGAAAAGTTCTTTCGTTCAAGGCAACCAAATATTTTAAGTTGTGTCCTTCATAAGAATGTTGGTATACCATCCAATATTGAAGTGAAGGGATAGCCTAATTTTTGAATTGATCAATCACAACATAAGTTTGATGTGGAATCCATTAGATGGCATAATAAAGTATTGAATCGACGCTAATTTTATTTCATAATAAAGTGTGATTAGTTTGACGATATTGCTTATTTTTATCTTACCTTCAAAGAGATTTATCTTAGCATTTGACTATACCTTAATTCCTATTTTTCTCTTTGTTTGCAAAAGAAAACCTTTAAATGAAGAGGCCTTGTGAAAATAGTGGATGCAAAAAAGCATTAGCCATTTTATAAGATGATCAACTACAGGAGAATTCATGAGAAGAAATACAACAGATAGTGAATTCAAGAAACACGTGTGTTGATATGTAACTTAATGCAAAGAAACCATCTTAATATTTGCATAAGGTAAAATTATTTTAGAAAAAAACCAATTAGTAGTTTATGCTTCTAAACATTAACAAACATGTATTCCCATGCATTGTGACATTGAATTGAATCAAACAATGAACAAGTTCAAGTCAAATGTGATGTGAGTCGAATAATAATTTGCATAGGCAAAATGTACAAGAAAAATTATAAAGATAAAACTCACCGTCTCAAATCTCTCACCTCGCACATTCAGTCGAACTGTTTGCATACCCTTTCTTACTTTAACACCTTGGTAATCTTCTACACTTCCATAAACAATTGCACTTGTTGCTATTAACTGGTCGCCAATATCTACAAGTCCACTTTTCTCAGCATTACCATCCTTCACTAGTTCTGCAACAAATATATTTCCAGCCTTGTCTTCTTCAAGCGCAAGACCTGTATTTACATTATAAAAGAAATGCATCATCCTACTTGAGCTATATTGATACTTATGTTAATAAACAGTATGTATTAATAAAATTTATCATATATTTTAATTGATTGACTTGAATTTTCTGACCAATGGGTCTGCTTAGCTCCACTTTGAAACGACTGCATCCAGGAGGTGGTAAATCAAACTCTTTCCCTTTTCTCTCTGTTGCATTCTCACTTGCATTGGAACCTAGGACAGATCTACACATTTGTTTGTGTATCTTATGTACATGTAAGTTATGCGCCCTTTGTCTTAGAATTGTACCTAAGCATCAATTTAGGCAAGTAGTTTAAGTATATCAGAGACAAGAAGAAAAACATGAAGTCAATTTTCTGAACCATCTTATTGGCATAAATATGACACTTTTATCTTGCCCCATCCTTGGAAGATTAAGCCTGTTACGTATAAACTCCAATCTTATGAAACCATATAGATGTAAAAAATGTTTAGCATTACCTCTAACAAAACTTCAATAAATATTTTTCCAGGCTATATAACATGGCAATAATTTGAAATGATATTACATAGTAATAAAAAAATTGATTCAATTCCACTGTGAAACCAGTCAAGAAGATTTGCTTTAGGAAGAGAAACATGTCCAAAGGAAAAGTGTAAACATATTGCAACCAAAAGACAAACACAAATGTTGTCTCCAAAAGCACCTACCCTAGACTACATTTGTGATTATGTATTCCACCTACTATAGCTGACCTTTCAATTAAACTGCAACTAAAGAGAAGCATATAATCTTCATGGATCACGTCAAGCTCATAGCAGAGGCGGTTACATGTATAGATCAAAAACTTGCCAAGTGTAATGTTGAAAATAGGATATCCTACAATGTTTACATTACAAATTGTGCATTTAGAGCCCACTTCTGTAGTATGGTTTTAGCATTCATTTTACTCCATTCTCTTACCTTCTCCCTAGTCCAAATGTCAAAAAAATTTCAGTTGCCTAAATACTTGTGTTTTATGTGAAATTTTTCTAATGTTTTTTATGTCCATTTTATAATTTATGTTGTTTTCAATAATTTTTAGCTTACATGCATAAATCAAAAACTCACCAAGCATAACGTCAAAAAATACATACCCTACAATTCTATAATTACAAATTGTACCTATTTTAGTGTTGTAGATGGCAGTTATGCTGAGTGTTTATAAATAAGCACGTTGTTAGCCAAATTACAAAGTATGTAAGTAATAGCGGCTTATGTGATGTTGTCATTTGTTTTAATGGGTAGTTGTCTGGCAATTGTTGGCAGTTGGCAATCTTAACCAACTGTCGAGTAGTATTTATGGTACCCAACCTGTGTATCGGGGATCAATTTTGGATTTTGTACACATTGCATGTAGTAATGAATGACATCTTGCTGAGAATATGTTGTGTTTGGCATTGTTTCAGTCTGTTATTCTATGTTCTACAAATGATATCTCTGGTTACTCTACATAGTAATTAGGAAGTTCCCTACAGAAGTAAACATTTTGGCGTCGTTGCCGTATAAAACCTAGAGATCTAAACAATAGAAAAGAATGGCGACAGGCAATATGGTAGCATATTGGGCCGACCCTACAAGGAGCCAAAAGTGTTTGAAACCGAAGAGGAAGACACAGTGGAGGATGAATTGACACAAGATCTAGAATATTTGTGGGAGGCGTCCGTTAACCAGTACATTTGAAAGGAAGATCTCAAATCCCAAAGAGCACCATAAGAGACAGTCTGACAATGAACAACATAGTCAACCATCTCCTAAGATTACCAAGGTTGTTGGCACACAACTTCATTATCCTTTGAGATCTTCAGGAGGACAAATATTGAGAATAGCATTGGCAACAGATACTACAATGGTACAAGAAAAGGAACTAGAGGAAGGAAGAAGAGCATGATTTAAGCAGATGTCATAACTTTGACAATTAATGCCCCTACTACCAAATAAGGACATAAGACGTATTGTAACACTTGAGAAGAGGGAGAGAGATCGGTGAGAAAATCTCTCTAGATCAAAGAACAAAGTGAAAAATGACGGCGATCATTAGGGAGATCGGCGAGGAATCCCAGAGTCTAGCAAGAAGTAAAAGTAGAAGTGTTAGATGAAGCTGTAGTTAGGAAAGACATAAATTGTCTAGTGAAGAGGGCACAACATGACATACATAGAGTAAGTGGGAGGAAATTGTCGGAAACCTACCAATCCTCAATGAAGTAAACGAAGGTCTTGCAAGCCAAGCAAACAAATAGTCCGTACAAGTAGTGTCGGACAAGGAAGACTCTTAGACTAAGACCACAACTATTAGCCCGTTAGAACAGTCCATACATGATGAAGAGAATGAAGGATGGAACCTTGAAAACAAGGTTGTTGAGATATTTGAAAACTTGCTCTGCATTGAGAACCTTTCTTTAGCAGAGAAATCAAGAATAGGGGGCCTACGCCAAATACCCTAGGGAGGAGGAAGTCCAAAAACAAGGAAGGTAACCTTGTACAAGGAACATTGACAATGGATGTTTCGAGGAATCGCACGTGGTTGATAGTGCAAGAGAAGCACTAGAACGTGGGCAAGAGCGAAGCGGTCCAATTAGTCCCTCGGTACACGATACACAACAATTTAGAACAATAGTGACCCCTTAGTGAGTCTAGGTCTTGACACGTAGAAACTCCTTAAGTTTACGCGGAATGGATTGAGAATGGATTGAAGGATTTTGTGTAACATTGTAAGACATATGAAAATATATGGGTGGCAATCGGTTAGGTTGATAAGGATTAGTGGCTAAGGTCATTTCTCGCCATGTTATGAGGAATGACCATCAACTGGTTCTCGAAACTAGAAGATGAACACAAAGAAGGCATCCCAAGAGGAATTTAAACTCCTACGAGACAATAATGAAATCGTAGCTGAAATTTATAGCAAGGGAAACATGAAAATGTGCAAGCTACAATCATAGGCTCAAGGAACTGCTTGGCAAGATTGAGAACCAGCTAGATGATGGGTTGAAGAAGTGTTGGTTTATCGAGGGATCAATTCCTTCATTGAGAAAGGAGATGGAAATAGTACCCTCATCCTCATATACTGATACTTACAATCAGGCAATGGATATTGAAAGTGAAAACAAAACATCACGAGGAAAAAAGAAAGCAAGTGACAACGAAAGTATGGAGGATAGTAGCAATGTCGGTGAGTTAAAGATAGTACAAGACCTCAAATGGAATATGCTACGAATGATGAAGAAATTGAAGATTGAGAAAGAGAACTTGAAGGAAAATAAGGAAATATGGTGCAATGAATGTAAAGGTCACACAAAAATGACATATCTAAAGAAATTGTTGTGACATTTGTCAGGTACTAGGACATTCTATCAAGGAATGCCCGTACAACTTAAAAACAAGGAGCACACAGGTGATCTTCACTCAAGGGGAACAATCAACCCCACTGCTTAGACCACCAAAACCATCTGCAATTCCAACGCATTGCCTAGCGGATACTGCAACAAGCAAGGAAACAATAGCAACAATAACAATAATAGCCCACAAAGAAGAATACAGTACGACGCAAAGGGGAGCCCAATGATTCAGCATCAGAAATGCAATGAATGGGGTCACTTTGCTTGAGACTGCCATAACAGTCAAAATAATACAAGCTTGTGCAAATGGTAGGGACCTGGAGACCATGAAGAAGTTGACTGTCTAAAGTGGAAGAGAGTGAGCATGTTGGCCATAGATGATCAAGATGAGGAAGTCCTTGCAATTACTGGTCTATAGATAAAGAAGGCAATATACCCGAATCCTCATATGGAGAAAGACTTCGAGAGGCCAAGGCCAATGTAAAATTGGCAATGGCGAATGAGTGAAGAGCCTCTAATGAAGCTGCCAATACACCTATATGGTTGAAGTTAGAAAATAATATAGTACAACTCTTGCAAATAACAATACCTATAAAGGTAACAAACCACCTACAAACCATGCCACAATATAAAATGACAATCTCTAATATAGTTGGTGACGACACACTCGATCAAAACCAACATAAGCCTCAAGGGGAACCAATGGAAAAGTCACCACCCAAAGACAACAAAGCCAACGACCCTATGATGTTGATGGTGAGCATCAAAAGGAAGCCAACCATTGTCGAGATGGAAATAATGGAGAGAAAGTTGACAAACACCATCGTCGACAGAGGCTCGGGAGTCAATGTGTTGCTAGAGGAAACATAGAAATGCCTGAAGAAGCCAACACTCTGTCTACTACCTTCCACTTGGTAGGTGCCAACCAACAAGGCATTAAGTCGTTGGCGACATTAATGGCACAAAAGGTAACAATTGGCACATAGTGTTTTTTCTTGAATTTCACAATTATCCCTTTGGAAAAGAAAGCGTATGAGATGCTCCTTGGGAGAGGTGGGTTGATTGCTACCAAGGCAACCCACAATTGGAAGTGGAATATACTTTTGATTGAGAGTGAAGGGAGGAAGTGTGTCATTGACCTAAGAAATTGGAGGATGAGTGAAGAACTGACATCCTCCAAGTCAGAAATGAAGATGGAGAATGGGTATGATAAAACAAAGCAACGGAGCCTAATGACGAAGGGGTACTCAAACTGGAAGACTACTCCAAAGATGAAACAATCTCTTTGAATGGATCATTCCATTGGCAAGTGGAAGATTATAAAGTCTTCCACTCTAAATGCAACATGCTACAAATCGGGGAGATCGAGGAAGTCAACAAGGGTGTAAGAGTGCTACATTTCCCCCAAAGTATGAAGAATACAAGAAGGGAGTGGCACAAGTCGATGATATGCCTGCTCATCATTTCAAAGAGACAAGGTAGTAAAGTACAAACAACTGAGTGTGAAGAAGATAAATCTAGGCAACAAAGACAATCCGGAGCTCTTCCTGGTTAGTGACAATTGGTACACTATACTGAAAGCAACTGCATTCATGATTTTTCATGACATACAAGGACACCTTCGCTTGGAGATACAAGGACCTGAACAGGATACCACTAGATCTTTGTGCGCACAGAATCCCTCTTGTACCAGGTGCACAAATCATACAAAAGAGACCTTATAGAGAGAACAAAAAACATGCCGCCAAGGTGCAGGAGGAGATTGACCTCGAGGCACGTGGAAAAGAAATTGAACCTTGTCTGAAAACAATTGTGAAGGCTAATGACTGGTTCATGTGCAAGCAAAGTGGCTACAATGAGGACCTCGTCAAGTACTCCATATAAAAAGGTATCAAACTCCACCTCTACTCACTTCGAAGTTTTGAACTCATGTTGACGCATTGAACCCTATAGGACCATTAAAGATCAAAGTTGGGGACACAACATTGTACTACCAATATGGAGACCGATATGTTCACATATATTATAAAGGTATTAGACCTATACCCTTGTTGGATAAATTTTTTGATCTAGAGTATTTGGGCACGTGTTGTGATGAATGTTATAAGCAACCGTCGGGTACTTCTTGGTGGTGGTATGCCTCCAAACTAAAAATGAGATCACCAAAGTGGCGTAGGGGAGAAAAAAGGAAATAAATGATAAAGGAACTCAAAGCAATAAAAAGAAAAAAGTAAATGTGAGGGAACAAAGTGGACATGTGGAAAAATTAAAAATTATAAAACTAAGGGGAAAACAATTTTATGGAGCAATAAGGGTGAAAAGATGAACAAGGAAGAGGACAAAAATGGGCCAGTGGTGGAAAAATAAAATTTTCATTAAAATATTAAATTTAGGAAAAATTGTTAGGGTGGCAAAAATAAAGAGGAAAATGAGAACAAAAGTGGAAAACTATATAGAATGGGAAAGTGAAAAAAAAAGAAAAAGCAGATGTTAAGGTTGGAGATAAACAAATATCAAAAAATCATCACACTAGTCAACCACTTTATTTTTTTGGCACTATAAAAAGGGGGCGAACTTTTCCATCAGCCAAAGTGATAGTTCAAATCATAGGAAGTACTTAGGAAGTTGAGAGAAGGACAAAAAAATTACTAGGCGAGTTCTCAAGACAACTCAAGAGCACTATCATACGACATCTTGGCAACTTGACTGTACAACATCATCTTATTTGGTGACCAAGAAAACACATACGGACTGTTATACATCCTTCTAGCAAAACACTTAAACCCATATTGACGGTGACTTTTTCTCATATTTAACAGTGTACAAGTTTTTCTTTTCGTACAATCCTCACAAACTAGAGCAGGGGCTTTTCTTGTATAGCAATTCCTCATAGTTTTAGGCATTTCGTACGGCGTACCACCCTCCCATCACAGTTTACATACTCGATCTAGCAACTACTTGCAAGTTTCTTTGTTGTACAACATATAAACCCTCTCGATCGGCATACAACACTCAACATCACCACTATTGTACGATGTGCAATCTCGCCTTGGCACATACAATCTATCTTCAGCAACTTTGTTGTGCGATGTAGGGAGACTCTCTGCAACACAACACTTAGCAACTTTTCCATACAGTGTACATAGGGTTTTTTGAAAAGACAGGCAATACCTTGGCAAGAGGAGATTGGCAAAACCTTGGCAGGAGGAGTTTGGCAGTAGCCTGGCAGCACTTGGCATGACAAATTCGACAGTAGCCTGACAGTACATGGCAAAAGGAGTTTGAAAACAACTTGGTATTACCTTGGGAGGAGACCTTTGGCAATAGCCTAGCAGTACCTTGGCAAGAGGAGTCAAGCAATAGTACGACAATGACTTGGTAGGAGTGTGGTACGAAATTGGGGTAGTGAGTGGTGGCAAAGGCAAGAATGGCCAACAGCAACAAAGGGAAGCAACCACCTTCCCGGCCTCAAGCTGCAAGAGAAGGAAAGCATCGTGACAACACAACCATTATCAACTCATTGACATGGGAGAATTTGATAAGGAGTGAATGCAAGAGTTGGTGGCAAAGTACAAACAAGGGCCACCTCTTGAAGCTTGCACATAGGCACGCAAAAGTGAATGCGGGAGTTGGTGGCAAAGTACAACAAAGTGAGGCGAGAATCCATTATTGACTATGGAGGATGTTAGTTGACTATTTTGTGCAGAGCCTTGGACTTCATGAGGGCGCTTGGTATTCCTTCCAAGGGAGTTTACGTAAGGAAATCTACTAAGGTGAATCCATAGCAAAAGGAGACACTTATTGAGTGAGTCTACAGAAAAGATGTAGCACAAGTAGAGAGAGACAACATCTGGGACTCGAGAGGAAAAAGGGGGCTCAAGAACTTTCTAGCAACAATAGAGTGAAAGTGCATATTAGACCTACTCAAATATACGCTAATGGGTGTCAGTCAAGCTTTAGATGCAACCTTTTGAATGGTCAAGTTTATGATCTAGTAAGTGTAGGTAAAGTGTACAACTAGGCTAGAAGATTTCAAGAGAATTCATGATTTCCTATGTCTAAAGCGTAAGGCCTTCTATATGACCCAAGATGCCATTGGGTTATTCCTCAATTTTGTTCAGAAACAAGTGTCGTCAGAGCGATGAGGTCGATTCCAACTAGTGGGGCAATTGGAACCAGGGTGGCCAACATTATTTTATAGGGCTCATTTGGCAATTTAGGCGGTTGGGGAAGAACTCATTCTACCAACACTCCAACCACCATGGAAGAGGAAGCGTCAAGCAAAAAGTGGCATATGTGCAATGATTTCAATATCCTCATCCACCAAGGACACCACTCCTAGAGATGTTAGCCCTGAACACAATTGTTCATGTTAAATGATGAATTAGCAAAGGCCTACTCGGTGCCAGTACATCCACCACATTCTATTCAGACTACCACTACTACGAGTGTTGCACACGCCTTTCATACTCTCACCAACAAGAGTCCTAGTGGCCATCATTGTGGGAGTACCCTAAGTTGTTGTACCCTTGGCAAACACATCAACGCTAGATCCTTGGGAGGAAGTTGTAGCCACGCAAGTTGATACTTGGCTAAGTAAATATTAGGTAACACCAACAACCTCACCACCGTCGCTGCCAAACATTCTAGAGGAGAGCTTGGACCTGCCAATAGGGATAGAGTAGTTGGAAGCTAAGATAGGGGAAGTGGAGCAGTTGACAATTGAGGAGAAGGCTGGAGGAGCCAATGGCACCTACTAGTGAGGTAGAGAAAACACTTGTAATAGAGGTAGTTTCCACTAAGGAGCCACCAGCCATGATCGAACTACCAAATTAGGTTCAAAAGGATACCACTACTCCCCACGTGATTATGACCCCGGAAGGCGGGGGTTCAGATGGAACGTTTGAGGATGAAACTCGAGGAATAATTATATAGATCTCACGACCAAATCCTAATGATGCACTTGGCACCATTTAGAGGTATTTGTCAAAGTTGGAGGATATTGTAGTGTCATGAATGAACTCATGGAGTTATCATGACAGTTAGACATTGGTCTTGCCCCATTGGTGGTTACAGAATTAGAGAAGATCCTTGCATTATGCAAGTAGTGTATGAGAAGTTCTTTTGCTGCTTTATATCCCAAGGATTGCCTACTGTAGAGACCCCTGTTGTTTACTTAGCACCCATCAAGCACCACAACAAGAAGACATGGCTGCATGCTCACAACACTCGATGGTATGGAGGCTTGTTTCAATGTCATGTCTCCTCCTTAAGCGAGACCAATTAATAATTTCCCTTATAGCTCATACAATCCCCTATGAGCTATTAAGTGTTGCAAGGGGGGCCATTTTAGGTAGCACACTAGTGGCGCCGCCTTCCTTTGGCGAGGACCTATTTCAAATTCATATTTTGTGGTGCCATTTCTTGCTAGCCAACTTGCTTGATTTGCAATGCCTTGGCATCATACTTATATCGGCTTTGGTAGAGCATCATAATATCAATCAGCTTTGGTATTCATTCGTCTTTGTAATTCCTCATTGGTATTCATTGGGAGATTGCAGTTTCGGAGGTGAAACATCCTCCCTAGTCTTCTATCGATCCCAACTTGGTGAAGTTTCTGAGACCAAATTGGATTGATAGATTGGCAATATCATCAACATTTCATGCTTTCACATCTTGCAATTTGGAGACCAGAGATCCTGTCATTTTGCATCAGCAATTTGCATTGGCATATCAACATCATTCATAATAGGAGCAGCGGTCATATACATCCTTGCAATAGTAACATATATCTTCATATCACTGTGATTCATACTTCTGCGATAACAGGGACAGCGATAACATATTCACATTCATACCTTCTGCGATCGCAGAGAAGAAATCAAATATAATATCATAGAGAAGGAGCATTAAAATTGCAGTGGCACATACACCAGAACTGCAATAGCATTCATAGTGCATAGGTGAAGGACTTGGAGGTTGACACATATCTTTGGGATCTATTGCATATCAAAGAACATAGCAGCGTAGTCATTATCACTGAGATTGCTATATATTGAAGCCACAACAGCCGCAGTGGAGTTACCATAAAGAGGCAACAATTTCATCAGAGGACAAAGATCTAACAGCGGCGATATCAATACATCAGCATTACATAGCAATATTGAAATTGTGGAGCAGCGACACCAGCTCTATCAGTGTCATCACCCTCTGCGACTCCCAATGCGGAGCTATCGTTAAGAGACCAAGTTGCAAGGTTTCTTCAGCTCCATCATGGTTGTAATAAATTGTTGTAATTGCTTGAACAATAATTGAAATCTCAATTTGCTGGTTTTGTCATTGCATATTTGCCTATTTTGATCTTTGTGAATTGTTTGGGATATTTCATTCAGAGACATTTTCTACCGACTGAAGAGGGGGGCAGTATCTTAGGAGTCAAGTAAAACTAGAGAGAGTGCCCTTCGCTAGGCAAAGGAGGCTAGGGGTGAATTGTCTTCCCATATCAAGAAATTCCAAGAGCATTTCACCTAGCAAACTCAGCTCACCACCACTGAGTGTGAGCACCATATGGCGGTAGAGGCCACCTTGGTGGAGTAGGAGGCCCAATTGAGTGAGTGGGAATGCATACTTGAGCAACATAAGGCAGTGCTGATGGTCAAGGAGGCTCAGAAGGCTGAGAAGGAACAATAGCATGTTGGAGCAGGCCAAGGATGATCTTATTGAGTTAGTGCCCATGGTGAAGGGGTCAAGGGAGCATGAGCTTGTAGTGGAATGTGATTTGAAGATGCATACAAAGCAGGTGCAGCGCCTTCAGCAATGACTCTCCACCTCGAAAGCTACCTCCATTTCGGTGTCCTCTACTCATCTAGGGACGTCCTCTCATACTCCTCATCCTTCTCAACAGTTTGCTTCAGTATTGTTGTATTCCAGCACCATTCTGTTTGTTATCTAGAAGAAAACATTTTTGAGGGGGGGAGGGGTGATGTAGATGACAATTATGCCGAGTGTTTATATGTAAATATGTTGTTAGCCAATGTATTAAGTATGCAAATAATACTCATCTTATGTTATGCTGTCATTTGTTCCCAATGGGTAGTTGTTGGCAATTGCTAGCGGTTGGCAATCTTAAGCAACTGCTGAGCAGTATTTATGGTACCCATTTTGTATACTAGGAACTCGTTATGGATTTTACACACATTGCATATAGTAATGAATGACATATCTTTCTAAGACCATATTGTGTTTGGCATTGTTACAACCTAGAATTCTATAATCTGCAAATGATATCTTTGTTTACTCTATGTAGCAATATAAAATATTTATTTTATTTCTTTATAAATTATAAGGAAAAATATTAATTAAATGAGACTAAATCAATTGTAGTTTTAAAAGATAAGTTCGTGATATATTTTCTATATAACAATAATAGATCACTTAAAATATATATTCATGAAAGACATAAAATCACATATATTATCCATATATTTAGGTCTATGTCTAGACTATCACATGTTAACATAAATTCGAACTATTAAATTCCTCGAATAGATGGATGGTTTACTTACCCGTTATCTTTGTACCAAGTTAAAGATCAAGAGGCACTACAACATCACTCTCCTTTACACATTTTTGGCACATTTCCTTGGATACAATGTTTTCCTTGGTTATCCTTAGGATTGGTTGAACTAGCATAACACAACTTGGTAGCCCATTTGACCTCTCCTTGGCATACATTTTCAGGATTGGTTGACTAGTATAACACAATTTACTAGACCATTTGACCTATCCTTTTCACAAGTTGACTAGCATAACACACTTGCTAGACTATTCAACCTCTCATTTACATAAATTTTCATGGGTTGACTAGCATGTGCTAGACCATCAACTCCATCGTTACACTCTCTTTGATGGGTGGAACTAGAATAACAAAATCTGCTACACCATTTCCCCCTCTTCTCTCTTCTCTCATCTCTCTCTCATGGATCACCTAGCGCAACATAACTGCCTAGCTCATGTCATCCATGATTGTCTTATTCTCTCCTTCGTGATTCTATAGCATAGCACACTTTTCTATTTGATTGAATCGTGGAGCCTCATCTTATCCTTGATGTGTGCTCTTGCTCTTTTCAGGTGAGCACTTGTTCTTTTGCAATAGTTTTCTGAGCATGATTCTAGTGGTTGAGACATTTTCTCTAGCGAGGTCTCTTCAATTAGTTGACTCATAATCTTAGTAATCTTTAGGATTTTAATTTTTTTAATGTGTCCTTGCGTATGGATGTACAAGTTAAGATCCTTGGTTTAGGGGCTTATGTCCTTAAACTTAGAGATATTTTATCTCCTTGTAGTTTGCCCATGACCTTCATCTTTCTCTCTTTCTTCTACTTTATCATGAACACGAGGTGGAATCATACCCCTTCTAAAGTGGGGGCTAAATATATTGTCTTAAAATGTAGAAACCCTTAATTAGGTGCTCATTTTTGCCCTATTTTAGTGTATATGGGTTTCCACATTGATTTCACACTCTTCTAACACTTATCGGACCTTCAAATTAACATTATAAGTCCTTTATTGATTCAGTTTCTTCAAAACTCAAAGTTGGCCCTTATTTCTATGTGTGCTCCTCTGTTTTTCCTCCAATTGAATAATTCATTTAATCTCCTAGGACCTATACTACCATTTATGGCCTTTTAATGCTCTCTATAACTCAGAATGAGTTATACCCATAAATCTCACATTTGCTGACTCCAGTAGGATTGGTCATGTTTGTACTCCAGCCTTCACCATGAATAGGAAGAAATATTTATCGTTTCCCCACTGCAGGTGATAAAACAGGTAAAATGTGTTCTAACTTCCTTTCCTCTTCAATTGTTTGCTTTTCATGTGTTAGAGGGGTTGGCAAACTGGTCACATGTGATCTAGGATTGGGAAAAGAATTTATTGATAATCAAAAGGGAAGGAAAGCACACCTTCCATAGACAAACAAACAGATGACCTATACAAATTCAAAGGAAAATCAAATGGCGATGGTAATTGGCAAGGGAGGTCCAATTCGGAGTTTGAATTAAGTAGACAAAGTTTTATCGATGGAATATAAATTTAAAAGGGATAAACATAGAAACGTTTTGCTTTGTGATACTTGCTAGAAAAGAACTATGTATGTCATTTTTTACCATTTTCCAGCTTATTATTTTCTGTGACTGAACTTTAATCGTTTTTAACCTGATATCTTTCATTTTTCCTGGGATGCGGTTACTATGGTTGCCAACATGATAAGATGGCATGGAAAAGTCTGAGAGTTCTCTCTATGGTTAATATCTTGAGTAATACTTAGTTGAGTAGGAAAAATTCTCTTGCCATATATCCAGAAGTGAGACTGCAAGCTTTTACAGCTTGCAGAGCTGAGCGATTCCTCCTTTGGCAAGGTCTAATGCTAGGCTTAACAATGTCATATGGCCTCTGGCTGTCATAGAGTATTCTGTATTGTGGAAATCCTCTGGCTGTTAAGTGGCCATTGGTTTATTGGTGATAATTCTTGGTTCATAAAGAGCTCACCAGGGATCAATTTTTTTCAGTGCAAATGCGTAACATCACAAGGGATGAGGTCAATATCAAGGCACAGAAATATTTGCCAAAATGGATACCCGGTCCTTGGAAGTAAATCAAAGGAAGGTGATGATTCGTAATAGACTACAAAAATATCAGAATGCTTATCCTCCCAATACCAATAAAAGTCAAGCATATTAAAGCAATTAGGATAGCATTTGAGCCCTGAGCCTCACCGTCTCAACTCAAAAATTGAACACAGCTTTTAAATTTTGCATGAGCATAGGTATAAGACCAAATAGTGGCTCCTTGCTGTGTCATTCCAGACAGTTACGGAATTTCAGTCCATGTACTGGAAACAATTGACAACACTAAGAAATAGGATAGCTAATGCAATAATGCTTCCAAACACCGAAGAACATAAAACATATTAGAACAAAATGAAAGCAATTACATGTCCGCTAGATAAGAATAAGATCAATGTGACCAACTGGCAAGATGAACTTAAGTTGAAATGACAGCCCAGTTGCATCAATTTATGACGAATATAATTGGTAATTTTAATGAAGAGAGGAAATGATGACTGTTTACCTGTCTTCAACCCCACCAAGCGTTGTGGAGATGAGAGGGAAGCTAAACCAGCTGAGTAAGACAAGTTCAATGCCATTATTTCTTCTTAGTACTCTCATTCGATCAGCCCATGCTGCCTCTTAACTATGTCATAGTTTGATTTCCTGGGGCCTCATTGACGGCCACGTCTGTGCTTTAACATTTGAAGTAGTTATTCCATTGTCTTTTATCACCACATATTGTAGGGCGCCCTCACAGATTGGAGCCATCATAACCGGAGTCAGCTTACAGTTCTATACATCTCTTTTTCGTAAAGAGGTCCAAAGTAGGAATAGTTTAAATCCCCGTTTTAAACATCTCTCTTTTAACAGTCTTTCATAAAGAAATGCAACACTAGATGATGTGGTTAAGGGAATTATTCAGCATGAGAGAATGCTGACACACTTTTAACCAAAAATAATAATAATTGTAAAGGTGTAAATAATTTAAAAATTTAGTGAAAATAGTGATTTTTTAAATATCTTAATACATAATTAAGTAATAGGGGAGATGATCTAGTAGTTGTGCACTTTAACTTTGCATTTCTCAAAATATTATGTGGAAATTTAAATCACCCTAATTTTTTACAGCGGTTAACTTGTCAAGTCCCTTGCTTATAACTAAGGTTTCAAGGCCAAACACCCATATTTGAGCAATTGATGTGGCATCACATGATTGGTTGCTTTTTAGAATAAATGATACATTTCAGTCAATTATGGGTAGTTAACATCAACAATAAAAAATTAAGTCACAATTATTGGTGCAATGTTGTAAAAAATATTAGACATTAAATCAGCAATTGTGGGTATTAAATTAACAAGTGTAGGTATTAAATCAACAATGCATGTCACAACCATTGGAACATGTTCAAGTAGTGGGTCCTCTCCCCTATTTAAATCTATTTTTAGATTTATGGGTTGATTTCAACTTTTGTAAATAAATAAAGATATTTTTCAAAATGATAAAGGTGGATTATGATTATGATTATTTTTATAAGGTGTAGTTTAATGGAGTTGGACTACAAATTGTCACTTTAAATAATAGTGTTCCAATATTAAAGTTTTTAGTGTGACACTCTAAAATACAACTAGGGTACCTGTATTTAGAGAAATCTATGTACAAGATGTCAATAGATATCATATTTGAATGTATTCTTAAAAATATCATTATTTCTTTTATTGTTCAAAATAGTTAAGGGGCTACACCCAATTATATTAATAATTTATAGAGAATTTACATGCTTGTAAATTCATGCCTTTTGACCCGATCAGTCTTTCCAAACCCCATATCCCTTATACTAAATGCCCTTACTATTCAAAATTATCCTATCTCCTTATGACAAAATGGAGATTCCCTAATACCCTATAACATGATATACATGTTGTCTCGATATCATTATCCATACTTTTAAAAAATATATAAAAATTGGGGCATGCATTTTATGCCCTACCTTGCATCTTTTTGGCTTCATGGCACCACATTTTTCCTTGATTGGGAACTTAGGTCCATATTCTGCATGAACCCCCACACCATCCTTTGAAGTCTCAACGTATTCTTCATTTGGCACCTCCTCTTTGATTTCAATTCCATAGACCTCCTCCTCTTAATTATTTGTTGTGAGTCCTTCCTTAACCAAATATATTTGCAACGAGCCCACATCATCATCCAACACCAAATCAAGCATCTTTTTTAGAAACATAATGCTTCTTTCCATAGTCAACTTGCGGTGTAAAATGGAAATTGTACTAGCAAACATGATGAGATGAAGTCTATCTATCACCTTGCCCTGACACCTCACCACATAGTAGTCTTGTGGTAGTGGAATGGCTTTGCCTTCCATAAATTCAACACCTCCTTGATTTCACCCAAAAAATGCCTTTTGGATAGGACCCTAACAGAGTGCATTTTCCCTTTCTTTATACTCTCCAACATTAAGAAAAGTTGCCAAAAGCTTAGCAAAGATGTATGTGTTTATGTGATGGTGATATTCCATCCTCAAGAACTCCTCTCCCAACACCATTTTACCAACATGGATAACCAAATCATGCCTTGAGTTGAAGATGCATTCAAATATTTTCTCTGCGACCTCCCCAAGAAGGCCATCTGTCAATTCTTGCATATCATATGGATGAGTCTATCCACATCTTCCTCTCCCACTACTCCTTGGAAGATGAGAAACTCTTAACAAATTTTATTGTGTATATTTTCACTATCCATTTAAAGACATTCACAAGCCTTATCATGTTGAGCCATCATTCATATCATTTATGGTGACATCATAATTCTTCTACCCTAGATAATTATCCTTCGTGTCGAGCTCCTAAAACTTCATTGAATATTGTTATCCCTTGGTACTTTATCGTCCTTCATCCCAATTAACATCCACCAAAAACTCTAACTCACATTATATACTACTCTCTACAAAATATGAAGTGCTAGTAGTTCCTTTTAAGTCCATCATATCCTTAATAAAATTCATGTGAATATGAGGAGGTATCTTTTATCCTTTGATTTGGGGGGTTTGAGACAATGATTATTTAGAAATGGGTCAAATATCCCACCTTACCTCATTGTACCTTTGTCATCTTCTCCCACCCGATCCACCTTATCTCCATCTCAAGTAGTCTTTCTTTAATTTTTTCTCTATGGCTAGTTTGGCCCATTCATCTTCCCACAAGTTTCCCTCTCTCTATATATGTGAAATCATAAAGCTATCAAATTGATCTACCAAATCCCATATTGGTTTTAGTACAATTTTTAATTTGGAGTCATTTTCTATTGGATAGTGATTATTGTCAGTAATGAATCCTCTTCCAAATATACATGTCAGCATCAAAATTCTCTTCCATATTTGAGACCTATCAATCCAACAATTTCTTTCTCTCCTCATCCACTATTCTTCCTTCTTTAATAAGTTTTCAAATAATTTGACTGCTTTCGTGCTTAGTTCCTCTGGAATGGAAGTTATTCTCCCATTTTTTATCTCCACTATCCTAGTCTTGCTTCTATTAACCAATGTTTCTTTGTGAAAGAATTTTGTATTCTTATCTCCTTCTTGTAAGTATACCTCCCTAGACTTTTGTCTCTAGAGTATCTCTTCCCTAGAAAGTAACTCAAACAAATCTTGGTTTAGCCTATTCTCCTACGCAAAATCATCATCACTCATCCCATCTTTTATCACATTTTTATTTAATTCTACTAGTTCTCCTTCAACACTATCTCTTTCCAAAAATATGTCTTTAAAGTGCATCTTATTCCTCTTTTTTAGTTTGTTCTTGATATGGTACAATTTCCTAGGAAATTTTTTTTTATAGGTACACTTTCCTACGTAGAAAAGAAATTTATAGCAATTGTCTATCTTAACTTATTCCCACCAAATTGCTATCAATTCTTTTACTTTTAGATCTCTTAAACACATATGTTCAAACATGAAAGGGATTTTTTTGGTTGTTTGTCCAGGATTAGTTGAAGTTGTATTGGGTAGTGATTTGATCCTATGAAGGGTAGAATATTTGCCTTAGCTATTCTAGACAAGTTTCCGTAATCAAATTTTCCAATAGAAACCTATCCAATTTTTTTGCTAGTAGAAAATCATTTTCTCCTATTTATCGAGCTATAAATGTCATTATTCATTTGCATATCCCTAAGTTGGTTCTACTCAATAAATTATTGAAAGTCTAATTGAACTTGAGCTATTTGTGTCTTTCTCTCCCAACCCAAATTTTCTATGTTGTTTAAAGTGATGTTAAAATCACCTACTATCACCATTTTTTTACCATCTAACCCTTGAAACTTATCTAATATTTGATGTCAAATGTCCCTCTTAATTATAGTTGATATTGGGCCCTAAATATTGAAACTATAGAAATTCATATTCCTCTAAAGAGCTTTCATCTTGACCATCTACTAAAATTGATTTTATTCGTCTAATTTTCCCTTGATTTTGAGTGGATTTCACAACATTCCCAATCCCTAAAAACCCAGTAGATCCAACAAAATCCCCTTCCCATTGATTCCAATATCTCATTTTTTTCTTACTTTCCTCAATACTCCATTTCGTATCCCATAGCAAAATTATATTTGATTTTGTTTGATCTAATTGAAGCTTGATTAGACACCATTTGTTAGGGGCAGTAATGCCCCTAACATTCCATGTTAGGAACTTCATTGTTCCTTGGGAATGAAAATTTCCTTCTCATTTCTCAGTTTCTTCTAACCCCTTGTGTTGCCTACCAGTTCTAGTTTCTTCTTGTTTGATAGTCTCCCTTTCTGACCCTTCCTATGGATGATTATTTTTTTCACTTTTGATTATGTATGCTCTATAGTTCATTCCTCAATGGTTTCTTCATCTTCATCTTCAAACTCACTATCATCTTCTTCTCTCTAATCATCTTTTCCCTTATAATCTATTGAGTTAATTAAGTCATCGTTCTAAATTTTGAGGCCTTTTTTTTTAATTTTTTGTTGATTCTTTATCTGTTTTGGTCTTTGATCCTTCCCTCATCAATTCAACAACATCCTTAACCATTTCATCTTTTTTTTTTGAAATATTTTCTCCATATCCATTGAATCCCTTACCCCATCATCACTCTTCCTTATATTATTATCACTTACCATGGGGATTATAAGTTCTTCTATTGCTTTCATTTTCCCATCTCCATTTTGATCCTCATTTATTGCTTCCTTTTCAATACTTTTATTATTTATGATATGCTACATTGGTTCCCCTAAATTATTTATTATTACTTATGTCATTGATTCCTTCTCTCTATCAAGATTATAACTTGTAAACTCCTATTCTTTAGAGCATCCACCTTCCTCCATTCTACTCCTCTTCCTTTCTTGTAATGGTGATTTCACTCTTTCCCCATTTCCTTTTGTCTCTAAAAAATTTGACAATCTTTCTCTTTATTGTTTATGCCCTTACATATAGCACATAGCACCACTTCATCTTCCCTTTCTACTTCTTATCTTAATATCCCATTATCCAAATATATTTCCAATTCCTTCAGAAGGGGAGGTAGAGCTATCCTTGGGTCCATTTTATGAAAAAATGGATCTTTTATGATTTGGTTTTTTTCCCTATAATATTATTCTTCAGATATAGTGTAATACATTTTTCGAGAGTATCATACTTATCTCTATCCGAGTGTTTCCCCTATTACACTCCTTGTATGTGAAATTTGACATGTACATGCCCTTTGACCAAAGTTATAAGCCTTCTTTTCTCTAAAGTCAGTTAGAATTTTGTTGGTCATCAACAATGATCCCTTCTCTTTGATACCTATTATGAAATCCAAGCCTCCTTGACTTTTTTTTCCAATGCCAACCATACCATGTTCTTGGGGGGGAAGGGGAGGGGGGTTTGTATGATATATTCTCTTCCCTTGTCCAAATCTAATATATTGCCAAACCCTAGGGTATTCTAGAGTTTTCAAATTTGTTCTTCCCTCTTCTTATTATCAATGATCACTACTGCTTGGTGACCACCTCAACACCCACCAATTTATTGTTCTTAGATTATCCAAGTCATACACTTTGTTGTTTCTCCTATTTCTATGCACATTTATTTTGTGTATAATATTTTTCCTTTCTCTTTTTCATGTATATGCCTCTCTTTGACCCATGTCTCCACCCAAACTTGCATCTTGCCAGAATCTTTGGTCATCCCTTTTCTTCTCCTATCCAAGTCTATCTCTAAACTCCTTCATGGGAAATTTGCAATCAACTTCATCTATCCACCTTCTTGCTCCTTGGACATCTCTTTATTGCTCCCTTCACTCCTCTCTTTGATCCTCATGTGCCATTTTTCTTTTTGTTTAATGTAAAAATATTGTTATACTTTATTCATTTTTATGGATAATTTTATTTTTATTATTGTATTATTATAATTTGAGTATTATATGATTATTATTTTTGTTAATATACTACTATATTTTTATTACAATATTATCATCTTATTATTTCATATCATCCTTTCTTTTTAAGTTTATTATTATACTATTGTTATATTATTATATCATGATTTCCCACTAAAGTGAATGTTTAAGATATACAAAAATATACAATAAATATAACATAACACAATAATGCCAGAGAAGTCACATATACTTCTTCATTAATATCTTTAATGTTTACAATGTATCATAGCAATGACACCAAAATATCACCCCAATAGTTACCCCAATGCCAACCATAATAATGTTCCCTTCTGAATGCAAGTACATAACATATATAGATGTCAAGGGGGTGCAAGGCCAATCATCGCAACCATTCCCAACTACCTACCCCTCAATTATACTAATAAAAAATAACAACATGATTGACTAATAATATGATTTACTTGACAACATCATCCCCCCAAAAATAAAGTTGTCTCTGGACGACGCACAATAAAATGGGGATAATGGCAAGACTAAAACAACTGTACAAAGAAACTAGGAAGTATATGGGGGTTGAGAGGGTGTCCCTGAGAGTGGTGGTGCCAATGACACTAGCTGAGCTCACAACTCATGAACTTGGTCAGTCATATGACGCAAATCTCTCTCTGCAAGCAACTCTCGCTCCTAAGCACTCTTTACCATAAATGTTGCTTCCAAAATCTTCTTTCTCTTCTTATCAACCTCATCTAGAGCTGATGCAAGTCTATCCTCCTATCTCAACTTGTTACTATGCCTCCAAGGCAGTCATCTTGGTCCTATGTTGCACCTCAAGAGACCTCATTTGATCATGTTGGTGTGCTACCTCCTCCTTCATTTGTGCCAATTCCATCTCAATCACATGTGGCTGAGTGGCGAGCTCCTCTCAAGCTGTTACTTATGCCACTCGCTCCACCTCAACCCCAACTCCTCGGTGCTCAACCCATTGAAGCTCATAATACACTTGTCTAAAGCCCTGCTCTACCTATCAAAGTAGAGTATGGATCCATCTCTCCCCAACAAGTACATGGACTCTCCATCCCTCAAACATCTTTGGTGTCTCAAAGGTAGGCCATACCCTACTCAAAAAACACCACTCAAACTCCTCGGTACACTTCCCTGTAGAAAATTTCATGAATTTTCCCACAGTCTCCTCCACCATACCCATAGCCTACGTCTCTATCGAGGCTACAATCTGTCATGCACCAGCCTCTATATCTATCAAAAATTGCTCAATGATGCCTATCTAACCCTGGTTTTTCGGTACCATCTGCCACAACCGTTGTGGCTATGGGACCGTGCCCTAGGGCTCCTCACCTCATCTAGCACAATCACATCCTCTTGAGAGACATATTCCTCACCCTTGACGGTTACCTCCTCATCTCCAATAGCCACCTCCTCCTGAGTAAATCCTAATGCACTACCTATCTCCATATCCACCTCCAAATCAACAATCTTTGTGGGCTCTATTTGCCTCTACGATGTGGGAGCTAGAGGTCCAACAGGTCTGAGCGCGACCATGTCAAACTAAGACATGATTCCACAATGGGACCCTCAACTGACAGGATTGTCATCGTAGTGGTCTCCCTCGGTGCCTCCATAATATTCTCCAATCCCTTAGAGACTGTTACTCTCTTTGTTGTAATTAGATGTACCACCTCTATGACTGACTCTATAGGGGTTGTTCTCCCAAACTTGGGTGCTAGCTCTGCTAATGCTAGCAGTATCTTTGTTGATGGATGGATAACCACTATTGTAGCCACATGTATCATGGTGACTAGGGTCATCAACTACCCAAAACATGGCACTAGGAATTCTCCTACTATCACACTAAATAACGTAGGTGGAGTCAATTGGGCGACACCATAAAAATGTGGTGGGGTAAACAAGACTCTTTGAGTGTCACCATCCGAGGGTACTGCTCCTACTCTCACCTCTATCTAAGAGTCTACTACTTCCTCCTCCATTGTATGACTCACTCGGCCTACTATCTGAAGGCTATATCCACTAGCTTCCAAAGTGTCACTAGATTCTGCACGACCACTGCCATCATCCTCCTCAGACTCAAAATTAGATATCACATCCTTTTGCTTCTTCTTTAGACTTGACTGAAAAGTACCACCAGCTGCCAAGGTATCCAAGTGACACCAATACAAAATAGGTGGGTGTGTCAGCTCCATGCAGCCCTATGGCTTCACTTCCAACTCCTTTGCTTGTATTTGGGTATGCGTGGCCTAAAGAAAGAAACCTATAGCATAGTGTGGCATATATAAATTTTTGTGTTGGAGTGTCTTAAACTCATCCATCTGATCTTCCAATAGTATAGCCCAATCATAAATGGTGTCATTCTAAAGTCCATTCATGAGGACAATCTAGGGAATGGCAATGTCGCAAGTGCGAATCAATCCTATGAGTCTACTCTTCACCATGTCCATCAAACATCTCCAATCACCCTCGGTGATGAAAGACTTCTTCAACCCTCAGATCTTACTGGCATGCGTTAGGGAGGCCCACTCTACAGGTGTCAAACTCCTGGAAACCAACCTTATTAATCTTTCCTTCTTCTCTTCACTAAAGTTCTTCACTGTGCAATAAATTTTCTTCCCATTTGTCCCTGGTATACCAAATACCTTAGTAGAATCTAAGGTTGTGAAAGAGATGGTAATGTCATGGCTTGGATACTAAAAAGTGGACTTGTGTCTATGCCTATCATAAGTTTCCAAAATTAAACGTAAAGCCCCCTCAAAATCCTGGATAGAAAATACTAGCATCTAAATGACCCACTGCACCTATGCCTATTTTAGAATTTCCTTGATAGGATATTTGCTGGTTGTCTCCTGCCACCATGTGCATCACTCAATGTCATTCAAACGCTCAAATATCACATTCTGCACTGTGACTTCATCCTTCTAGGTTTGTACCTTTGGTTTTACTTTCTTCTTGCTTGTATTCATTTTCCTTACAATCTTGACTCTTGATGGAAATACTCTTTTGTCTTTATTCATGCCAAAGCTACTATTGGATGTTGTTACCATAACTAATAAAAATGTTGAATATTGATTATCTGATGGAGCTGATGATGAAGACCAACCAAGATCAGAGGAATTCATGATAGTATAAAGGTTATATTAGTTATAGTATTTTCATTGATGTCAAGCAATTGATTTCTGATTTATATTATGTTGTCATATCATTCGGTAATGATATAAGATGAATGAGTTAAGGAGAAGAAGAAATGAGAAGTTGAGAGGTTGAAGAACTTAATGGTTAATTGATACAAATCGTACAATGATTTGATTATGTTGATATGATTGTTTTCTACCTAATATATGATTATGTTAACTTGGTAAAGCATGGTGATAAATTTTTGAGACTTCTGTAAGTAAAGTTGTTTTGGCTACTGAGATGGAAAATTCACTTGGTAAGGTAAAGGTAAAAAGATAGGTCACTCGGTAAAGAAGAAAGGTTTAGGCATCAAGCTATGTAACCGAGATTCTAATGAAGGACACCGAGCGAGGAACAATATTAAATAAGGATGGAATCGATATTTAATGATTAGCTATGATGAGTTGGATGATCATGCTGATGAGGAAAGTTAGTTACAAGAGATCTATGGATAGGAAAATTCAACGTAAAGATCTATGGCAAGATCTAAGCAGAAAAAGAGATGGAATAAGTTTCTAGAAAAAGTTCAAGTTCTTAGGTGAAAAGAAAATGTGTTACCGAGATCCAGATTTGATGTATAATGAATTGAACAATCAAGTTTGAGTAAAGGAAAATGTAATAGATGAGATTAAGAGGCAAAATATGTCTATTTAAAGGATGATCTTATATGGACAAATGACTGGCAAATTGAATAGTTGAAGGGTTACGAACTATTGCAGAGAAGAAGGATCAAAGAGATTTTGAGTGGGAAAAGAAGGATTTGATGAAGTGTTGATGCCAATGGATGTTGAACAATTGAAGTGAAGACAAAGGAGTGCACAAGGATATGATTGAGAAAAGATAGTTGTAAATTAACAAGTCAATTTTATTACTGTTGCTTACTAGCATTTGTAACAAAGAAATCTCTTAACAGAGTGGACTTAACAATGTTATTGTAAAATCCTTGCGAAAGGTAACATTCTAAAGAGTTTTTAAAGCCCTCTAACAAGGCCAATCTTAACAGGGTGAAGATCCTAATAGATCTAAGGTAAATCCCTTAACTGGGTCACACCTAACAATGTGTTTTGTAATCTTTAACCAAATTGGCTCTTAGCCGGACATACTTTAGAAGAGTATTTTCTTATTGGGTGACAATTCCCACAGTGGTTTTTCCCAAAGCTAGGTTTCCATGTTAAATATTTGTGTTATACATTGTGAATGATTTGTGTGAATGATTTCTAAACGTTATAGTTTATTTACTATTGTCAATAAATAATGAACTATATTATTACCGAGATGTTATCGAGTTAATCAAAGAAAAGTTTTTAAAGGTATTTGTGATCAGGATTACTGATTCACCCCCCCTCTCTATAATCCAAAAATTGGTATTAGAGCTAAGTACTCTGAAGAGATAAGTTTAAAAGACTTGAGTAAAAGATCTAAAGACGTATATGAGAGAAGTACCTAAGTTGAACAAGGAAAGTTTCTCTACATGGAAAAGAAGAATGAAATTGTATCTATCTAGGATTGGAGATTCTACACTAAACTTGATTGATAAGTGCTACACTCCACCGCCTACTAGACCCTTGAGAGTTGATTAGATTAGAGAAAGGAAAGAACACAACTAGATTATGATAGAGATTGCTTCTTCCCTCTCTGATGCTATATTTTATGATATTAAGGATTGTGTTAATTCAAAAGAGATGTGGGATAGGCTTACACTTATCTATGGAGGAGATCAACATGTGCAAAAAGATAAGGTTGATAGTCTGAGAGGTGAATATGATGAAATGAGGATGAAAGATGAAGAGAACATCACACAATATAGCAGCATAATCAAGGAAGTTGTTAGTGCCATCAGAGGTGTTGGAGGATCACTGACTAATGAAGAAGTGGTAAGTAAGATCTTGAGAAATATTTCTTCTAAATATTCTATTAGAGTATCTACAATTCAAGAATTGAGATCTATATTGAACAATATTGTTACTCTTGAAGCCCTAATTAGTAAGTTGACTGCATTTGAGCTTGCAATTTTGATAATAGTCTACCAACTATTGAGACAACCTTCAAGTCATCTGTGAGCATTGGAACATCAAGAATAGAAAGAGAGAATCACAAAAATTCATATGGAAATGAGTATGACAATATTCTGAATGAAGAGAAAGAACAAGAGGAATTGGAAGCACTTCTAGCTAACTGACCACCTAGAGGCAAAGGAAAGTACAAAGGAAAGTTACCATTGAAATGTTTCAATTGTAATAAGATTGGACATATTGCATCTAGATGTCCTGACAATGACGGGAATGAGAATAATGACAAAAGAGAAAACCAAAATTGAAGATTCAAAGAGCTTAAGGACAAAGGTAAGAAGTCTTGCTACCTTGCTAAGGAAGGTGTAACTGATGATATTGAGGAAGGATATGAAGTTGTCATTGTTGCAGTAAAAGAAGAATCAGATGAGGAAAAATATAAAGATGAAAATGCACTTGTTTCTCATATAAGTAAACTAGACCCTTAGATTATTGATAGTGGTTGTGCACATCATATGACTGGTGACATTGATAAGTTTGAGAACCTAGAAGAATATGATGGAGGATTTGTTAGATTTGGCAATGATGCTCCATGTCCTATGAAAGGTAAATGATCTATTGTGTTAAATTAAAAGATGAAATGTAATTATGCATATTGGGTTAGAGGACTAAATTATAATCTGTTAAGTGTTGCACAATTGAACAATACTAGCCACCGACTGGAATTTCAGAACATAAAAGTTAAGATCTATGGTGATGAAGGAGATCTAATTGGAACCGGAGGACAATCAAGAGGCAATTTATTTTATCTTTATATTGATGCAAAGAGTTTCTTGTTTGTTAAAACTGAAGATGTATGGTTATGGCATAAGAGACCGTGTCATGTGAATTTTGATAACTTGAGCAAAGTGAGTAAGAAGAGTAGAGTCAGAGAACTACTAAGATTATGCAAACCTGAGAAAGCTATGTGTAAGGAATGTCAAATCAGTAAGATGACCAAGTCAAGTTTTCTAAGAAAATCTTACTCTACAAATGGTATTTTGGAATTAGTTCACATTGACCTTTGTGGTCCTATGAAATTTCAAAGATATTATGGAGATCGGTACTTTATTTTGTTTGTGGATGATTATTAAAAAATGATGTCTATTATGTTTCTAAAAGAAAAATATGATGCATTTCAAATGTTTAAGTGGTATAAGGCTAGAGTTGAGAAGGAAATAGGAAAAAAATTGAAGTGTTTGAGATCTGATAGAGGAGGTGAATTTATCTTTGATGAATTTATTATCTTCTGTAATGAGCATGGAATTAAAAGACAAGTGTTTGCACTAAGGACTCCATAATAGAATGGGATAGCTGAGAGAAGAAACAAATCTATTGTTGACTGTGCAAGAACTTTGTTGATTGATAAAAACATTGCACAAATATTCTAGAGAGAAACTATAATTATTGCAATTTACACTCTTAACCGAATATAGTTAAAGAAAGGTACAAATAATACACCCTATGAACTATGGTTTTGTAAAACACCGAATGTAAGTTATTTCAAAATTATTGGAAGTAGGTGTTATATCTTGAAAGGTTCTAGAAATGGAAAGTTTGACTCTAAAGGTGATGAAGGAATATTTCTTGGTTACTCATCAAAGAGTAAAGCATACAAATGTTTAATCAAGGATTCTAACAAAATAGTTGAAAGTGCAAATGTAAGAGTTGATAAATTTGCAAAAAGGAATGAAGAGGATAGAAAAAAAGAACTTGAGGATTATAATAGATTTGTTTATGTTTGAGATATAAATTCGATTGACACAACTAAGTAGTAACAAGATGAAACTAATGAGACTCCATCGAGAGATGAAAACAATGATGAACAATCTACCGAACCTGTATTAGCAAAGTATATGAGAAGACACCACTCACCGAGTAGAATTATTGGATACAAGAATGCAAGAGTCATGGCAAGAAGTAAGTTGAAAGATAACACTTGTTTGATTTCTAAATTTGAGCCTAGACTAGTGAAGGATGTGCTAGAAAATGAAGATCGGATGAATGCTATGAAAGAAGAAATAGATCAAATAGAAAAGAATAACACACTATCATTGGTACCGAGACCTAAGGATAAGAATGTGATTGGAAAAAAATGGATTTTCAGAAATAAACTCAATGAGAAAGGAGATGTGATTAGAAATAAAGCAAGATTAGTATGCAAAGGGTATGCACAAGAAGAAGGTATTGACTATGGTGAAATTTTTTCCCTTGTTGCTAGATTAGAAGGTGTTAGAATACTACTTGCTTATGCATCTTATAAAGAATTCAAAGTTTATCAAATGGATGTTAAATTTTTATTTCTTAATGAAATTGTTGAAGAAGAAGTCTACATTGAACAACCTGGTAGATTTGTTGACAAGAACAATAAGAATATGGTCTGCAAACCACATAAAGCTTTATATGGATTGAAGTAGGCTCCCCGAGAATGGTATGAAAGACTGAAGTCTTATTTATTTAAGATTGGATTTGAAAGGACCAGTGATAACAACAATTTATACTTAAATGTGATAAATGTGATGAAATTTTGATTGCTAAAATATTTTTTGATGACATTATATTTGGTGGTAATAAGATAATGTCTAAGTCATTTGCTGAGGAAATGAGAAAAGAATTTGAAATGTCTATGATAGAGATATTAAATTATTTATTGGACTTCAAATTCAACAAGTTAAATATGGGATCTACATAACTCAATCTAAGTATATCAAGGAGATCCTGAAAACATTCAATATGGAAGACTCAAAACCGGTTGGAACACTAATGGCTACTGGTTGTAAATTGTCTAAGGAAGATGATACTAAGGAAGTGAATGAGACTACAATATGTGGTACATTGTAGACTTGAAATTTCATATTTAGTTGGCATTGTTGTAAGGTTTTCTACAAACCCCAAGGAGACACATTTGTCTGCAGTTAAGAGGATGTTTAGATATTTGAAAAGGAGAGAAGATTTCGATCTTTTATACACAAGAAAAGGAGATTTTGATCGTAAGGTATATATCGATTTTGATTGGGAAGGAAATATTGATGATAGGAAAAGCACTAGTGCAGATCTTTATTTTAGGGAGAAATACTAGTGACATTGTTAAGCAAGAAACAAAGCTGTATTTCACAATCTACTGTCGAAGCTGAATATGTGGCAGCAGTTATGAATTGTTCTAACATTGTATGAATCAAATAACTACTAGAAGGTATACATGAAGAGATTACTGATCCTATTACAATTTATTGTGATAATACTAGTATTATTAACATATTAAAGAACCCTGTGATGCATTAAAAAACAAAGCATATATCAATTAAGTATCACTACTTGAGAGAGAAATTACAAGATAAGCATGTGACATTGGAGTATGTGAATTCTAAAGAATAGATAGCTAATATCTTTACAAAATCTTTATTGAAGGATGATTTTGAGTATCTCTGAGGTAAGTTAGGGGTTCTTCCCCTATCCAATGTACATTAAGGAAATATGCATGTTGCATCAATTCAAGGACTCAATAGAATATCTATCTTGTGAGTTGATGCTAATGTTCACTCTTTAGGTAAAGCCTAAAGATGTGAAGGATGTTTATGATTGCAATGAAAAATCTATATACTAGAGGTATATATGATAAATCTATGCTTCTTTGGCATTGTTTTCAAAGAGGGAGATGAGAAAATGAATGAGGGAGAATAAGTCAATTGATATAGGGAGAAGATCAATGAAGAAAGAGGGAGATGAACAAATCAGAAGAATACAATA